>JAJHSJ010000013.1:61811619-61895966 GCA_021015155.1 Magnolia officinalis | reverse complement strand
ACTGGAAAATAGCGTGCATTGGGTAATCCAGGGGAGGGAATCGAACTCGCGTTTGTGGGGGCACAAACCCATGACGCTATCCATTTTGCCCAAACCCCGTGCAGGTCTGCCCATCAAACCAACACTGATTCGGACGGAACATATCCAATTTTTGCCATCCACCACCAAGCAAAATGCCAAAACATACCCATAGTTGGAAAAGAATGATGCTCTATCTTCTGATTCCCAATGCGAATGATGCATGCATATCCGTATAGACAAAAGCTAAATTAATTTCAATTGCTCCTGCTGCTTACAGAATGCGCCATCCTAAGTTTACAAAAGAACTTTACATGTTTAAGTACTAAAAAATATTGCCAATTTGCTATACTGCTCCAACTTGTGGTGCCTCATTAAATGTCGATGTGGGTTACAAATCACAAAAAAGTAGAGGTAGAATTTTACTACGTTGACCTTTCCTCTTCAGATCTACTTTCGACATTCAATTTCGAGGCCACCAGTTCAGTGAACTAATGCTTATATTTTTCAACAGTTTCCAAATGTCCTTCTTGGAAACAGCCAGCAAATGGCTTCTATTTGGCTATCCTTATTACCCTTTCCATGGGGCTTAGTAGCCATCCATCTCTTCTACCATCTTGCCTAAATCAGGAAGCAAAGTCACTATCAGTCCTACAATGACTCAAATAGATCCCAAGAGCCTTCTTATGGGTTCTCTATGTCATCAAAGACCCCCTTGCTTCTCATGTCTCACTAGGCTTGGGACTGTTGACACGATGTAAGAATTTTAAAACACAATTATCAAAAGAAGAAGAAGAATTTTAAAAACAAAAATTCCAACTCTATTGGAAGAGTCTCACTCAAGATTTTCTAATGCTGCTGATAAAAAGGAAGGACACACACACACACACACACACACACACAAACAGATGCAGCAAGGCATAAATGTAGTTCTGATAAAACTTAGATTTTTCTGTGGTACCCATAAAACTACAAATGGAATGCTCTCCATGACATTAACTACAGTAAAGAAACAAAAGAACATTCTACTTACATTCCGTGCATATCAGAACTGAAGTTTGCTGAGATGTTGCTGCTGCCAGGAAGAATCCCTTGAAGCTTATTCCTATCCAACCGGAGGTCCGCAAGTTTCATCAAATTACCAAGCTCAGGTGGGATGCTCCCAGTCAATTCATTAGATTGAAGATTTCTGGAACAGGTAAGTGAAAGTCAGAGAAACCATTTATGACCAGAGATTCAAATCAAAGGGAAGAACTAAATAAGACTAGCAATCAAATTTTACCTACATTTTCATAACATTGGTCAAGTATCCAAGCTCGCGAGGAATGGGGCCAGAGAGTTGATTCATGCCCAAATCCAAGAGCTTGAGGCTTGCCAACTTTCCAATTTCTCTGGGTATTGGCCCAAGAAGATTATTTTTGTGTAGAACTCTGCATAAGTAGGCCTCATATATGTAAGGCTCAGGAAACCAACTTCATTATTAAAATTTTAAAAAAATAAAAATAAAAAATAAAGAAGAAGAAAAGAAAAGGAAGGGAAAGTGGGAGAGGGCGCGTTGATAGAAAGCATACAATTGTTGCAAGTTAGTCAGGGAGCCAAGTTCGCGTGCAATAAATCCCTTCAAAAATGAACTGGAAAGATTTCTGCAAAACCCAAGTCCCAATATTCATAGTTATATCCTCTACTGGACACAATAACAGCTTCCACATGACTTCCTACCTATCTACCAGCATAGGTGAATGATCACACACAGTCAATTGTGTGATAACTTACGATATGCTTGAGCTGTGCAAAGCCACCATGATGCTATTATGATGTGAATTTCTGTGGAGCCCAAGTGACTCCATATGCAATTTAAGATAATAATAATATTTTTTTTTTTTTTTTAAAAAAAAAGACCAATAGATAGGTGGGTCCACCACAGATAGCATGTGACAAACAAAATAACCATGATCGAATAATCATATCGGCACAAATAAGGACATGAAAAATGGAGGTAACAGTAAAAATGGTCACACCATCCACTTTGCCTGCTCTAATTTGAATGGATGTGATTATCTGAAGAGGATGATATCGGTGCAATGTGCGATCCACGGTGGATCCCTCCTGTCCTATCCAATGGTCCATGGTGACAGAGGTGGACCCACTTGGGCCTTACATATAAATTCACACCTTATAAGTTACAAAGACTTCATACTAGATCATGGTTCTATAATTATTCACACAGGCACAAAAATACAAACACACACAGGTGTATGTGCACACATACACACAGATACATCTGCATTACCAGCATCTCCATATGGACCAGCATTGTGTAGAGGTTGGGCCCCCTTCCAGTAACCCAGACTGTTTCATGAAGTGAGCACCATGTATGGGTAATGGACCAAAAATCTTCTCTAGCATACAATTCCGACCATATGATCAAAGTACTTCTTCCCATTTCATATGAATGGTCAGTTATGTTTCACTTTAGTTGTCCATCTGCTACTCGCTAATTATCATATGGCTAGGCGCCTGAAATGCAGGTGTCTGTGTGGGTACATGGGGGGGGGGGTGGGAAATGGCTGGAAATTGCAATATCATCTATTGATGCTAGACCCCACAGGTTGTACGGGCTGGGTCACTGAAAAGTGCACTCCACCTGTGTCAAATGCCAACCTTTATGAAAATGCCAGTATTCCAGGTTGAGATTGTTTACTTCCCATGCATGTTTTTTTTTTTTCAAATGACAATTACATGTGTATTTGTGTTGTATAAGAGTATCTCCCCATTTCTATATCTAGTCAGACCTGTATTAAGAGAAGAGAGAGAGAGAGAGAGAGAGAGAGAGAGAGGGGGGGGTAAAGGATCAAGCATTCTTACAAAGTTAGGACATGATCTCGAGTTGGGGAGCAGTAAATGCCCGTCCAGTCACAAGGATCCTCATCGAAGGCATTCCAATTCGACAGCACTGAATGGGGATCTTCGTATATAGATTCCTTGAAGGCCACGAGTGCCGAAACTGCGAAACTCCAACAACCCAATGCATAGATCCATCACAAAGGAGATTCTTTTTTCTAAGAACTCAAATGCAAATCCAGTGTAAATTCTCCAACATAATTCGAAAAGGTTAAAACCCCATTCAACATATTGCTGAAGCAGAGATGACAAGATTCTTCAAAGATCGTGAATAGCAAAGCCGTGAAAATCCCAACAACCCAGCTCATAAAATCCCAAACCAGTAACTTTGGTAAGAGCTCATACACAAGTTAAATGTAGATCTCCACAATATTTAAAAAACAAAAGTCCAAATTCCTATTAAATATAAACTGATGATCAAAAGCAAAACTACCCAGACTGCTAAAAAATGGCATCGATCACACTAAATTTCTTTTCTTTTATTTTCTTTTCTTTTTCCTCTCCCTCTTTTCTAAGAACTCACGCAGAAATCTGATGTAAATCTCCAAGAGATTTAAAGAAACAAAATCCAATTTCCATATAACCCATCAAAACAGAACACCCAATGAGTACTGAAAGTTCAAAATTCCCAACCACCAGCTTCGTAAATCCATCCCAAATGAACCTCTTTGCTAAGAACTCACACAGAAATCCAATGCAAGTCTCCCAAAACATCAAAAAAACCAAAAAAAAAAAAAAAAAAAAACAATTCACTACAAGCCCTCAAACAGAGATTACAAGACTCGTCAAATGTAATGGCTGCCAAAACAGCAAAAATCCCAACTACCCAGTACGCAAAAAATCACCCCAAATGAGTTTCTTCACACTAAATTATAAAAAACAAAACTGAAACACAAAGTACAAGATCCCATCCAATGTAAAAATTGAAACAGAAATTACAAGATTCATAAAACCAAGATCTTTCTACTAGTAACACAACATTTAACAAAAAAAAAAAAAAAAAACCAGAATGAAGAGAAATATATACCTTCACTGGGTGTAAATGAGTGGCAAGATAGAAACAGAAAAGCAGAAATGGCAGCAAGAAGCTGCAAGAGAGCAAGAGATCTCATGCTTAAAAACCCAAGAAGGAATTGACGAAGATGGAAAATGGGAAGGTGGGTTTCACTGATGAAAGGGAAAAGAGTTCAAAAACATGGTTTTGAAACTAGCCATGAGAGAGAGATTTTGAAAGAGGAGAGAGAAAAACAGAGATAGAGATTTAGAGAGAGAGAGAAGGAGAGGAATGTCTTGGCGTTTGGTGTTGAGGGAGTTATTTGGAAATTTCTGATATTTGTGAGTGGGTATTACTCTTTCCCTTCTCTTTTTGCATTTTGGGAGATGATTCGGTAGAGTCGCAGGAAACAGAATATAGTACACCACCTCTCTACCATAATCATGTAAGGTTAAGATACTAATCTAGACCGTCCATCTACTGGGACAAGTCATGGAAGAGCTATTATTTAAAAATAAAATGTTTTCGTCAATTACTGAATTTATTTTGACCATTATTCAATTTCATCTGTGCCGTAGTTTTGAAGGCTTTTTTTGAACGGCTGAGATTATTTGATAACTTTATATGTTAAAAAATTTTCATCTTGAATAAGACCCACTAGTTGAAAAGTCCAGATTAAAAGATCATTATCCTACGCTTACTGTAGAGAGGTGCATGTAGCATATTCTAGTTCTTACGACTCTACCATATCTTCTCCCTGCATTAGGGGGAGTGATGGAGCGTAATGATGTCTCTTAAGAGAGGATGATTGATTAGTTGGGTTGGAAGATCAGAAATGAAGAGATATATCATACTCAGGCTGTTTATGATATTTGATACGCGGGCGCTCGGAAATTGTACATTTTGCAGTTTTTAACTCAAGTTAAACCGACTAAAATTTGGAACTCATTGTTATTAAGTTACAGTATCAAAATCAGATTGGTTGGACGATCTTGGAATCTGATCTGTGGACATAAGTTTGACAAAATGGGACCGTTAGATCTTTTCCAATTTTAACCGTCCAATTAATGTCCACTAATCCAATGGTCAGATAACAAAGAAACGTAATTTTGGGTTCACGATTCATCTGGGAGCCATAACTTTGAAGGTTTAAGTTGACAATTGTACGCCGCGCATGCAATTTTTTAGTGCCTGCGTATCATCCGTCAAACTTCAAGAGTATCAATGTTTCTCTCACCAGGAAATGAGAAAGATCTCAGACCCGTCTTCCCACGTATGAGGCTTCTTGCCTTTGACTCACACGTGTAGACCAAGCCCACGGATGTGGTGAATGTGTGCAAGATCCATACCGTTCATTAGTGCATGGCATGTGGTGTGGATGTGGTGGATGATAATTTTGGACAGATGCTCGTAAGGTCTACCGTTTTGGGTTTACGAAAGAAATGGATGGTTAAGAAAGAGAGGGATTGTATGATACATGGCCAGCATCTTTACACAGTTTCCACGGTTGAGATGTGAATTGATCAGATACCGGAATCCGACCCGGGAACCAAAGATCTGGATGAATTTGGGCAGTCTGGATTTATGGCCAATGCCACGTGTACGGTTAAATGTCCAAATTCAACAAAAATGTCCACGTGTACGATTCATCTGTGGATGTCAATAGTGTCTTGATGCACCGGTTCGCAGAAAGTGGGGACTTCTGTTCGGTGATCCAAACCGTTGATCACATGGGCCCACTGTAGATGATACATGTATCAAAATATTTTATATTAAAATATTCTAATTGATTTCGAACATGACACACCTACATTCCTAGCATGGTTGGACCAGTAGGAGGTAAACCGTAAATTGGGCATTAAAAGGTGTATCGTTATGGGCGGCTCAACCAATCAATCTTTATTAAAACGGCGGCGTTCCATTTAGTCCAAAAATGCATGATTTTAGTTTTAAAATGAAATTTAAAAAATAATAATAATAATAATTTGAATAGGGTTGTACACGAGTCCAGCTAATTCAATAAGCTCACTCGACTCTGTTTGGATTGACTCGGCTCGAAGGGTGAACCCGGGGTGAGCCAACTTACTTTTTAAAAGTTCAGGTTGAGTTCGAACCAAGTTCAAGTAGGGTGCATATCAATTTGACTTGACTTGAACTTGACTTCACTAGAGCAAAATCTTGAGCTATATATAATATACTATAATATAATATAATATAAGCTTGAGCTATATATAAGATAATATAATATAATATAATATAATATATATAGCTTTAAAAAAAAAAAATTAACAAATTCAACTTGACTCTTCATTTCCTCTCTTTCCCTTATCTTACTTAAAAATGCAATAAATTAACATATGAATAAGTTTGACTCGACTCAATTCCAACTTGACTCAACTTGAATCATTAGCTTAACTCGAACTCAACTCGAAGGCTTTAATGTTGAGCTTGACCTCAAGCTCAAACTCAAGTATAGCATTGACAAGTTGAGCCGAGCTTGACCCACCTCAACTCGCTTGGCTCAATATATCACCCTATTTTTTAATAATTTATTATTTTTAAACTTTTAGATTTTCTTCCTAGTTTTTTAAAATTAACTTGTAATTATATTAGAACTCTTCTAATAAAAGCTTATTTAAAATTTTTATTTACAGAAATTAAGTAGCAGAAGAGTTTCACTAGAATTAGAATTAGGAGTTTGAGTTGGAGTTTGATTATGAAACTTATTTCTACATTTCATATTTAATTTTATTTTCTTAATTTTTTTAATGAATTCGGAGGTATCTATGTGAGATTCCAGATAAGCTCCGTAGATTTGGAGCACTCCATGATCGAATGCATCACGTTCATTCTTGCATCACTAGTCTATACATCCATGGCCACGTACAGTAAATAAAAATTTAAACTGTCTTCAGTGAAAAGGCAGCCTATTGTAAACCTTTCGGGTCCCATTCAAGCGGAGCCCATGTGATGGACGGTCTTGATGTCCCAATCATGGACACCACTTTTACGAAATGTAGCATCAAGAAGCTATTCTTCATGGAATGAGCATGCAGAGAGAGAAAAGGGCTCGCGGCGAACCAATATGGTGCGTTTGTACTTATTTTCTATGTTGTGCCTGCTACAAGTGGCCTGTATCTGAGCCATCCCAGACTCTCCAAATCGTGGCCACGCTTTGGAATTATGAGATCACATCGATTGGATGATCTTAACCATTAGTTTCTGCCCAGTTGAATTTGGATGGCTAACAGTTTTGTTTCTAACAGTTTATTTTGAATTTCGGTCCATATTCCATCCACAGCATGGCCACTGATTTGGACGGTATGGATTGGCATAACATGAACATGTATTACCCACACGGTAGTCTGGTGGACCTACACAATATCCAATCCTAACTTACCATCCAGTAGTCCAACCATAAATGGGTTACAACTTGCAACCCATAAATCACGTGAAAACAATGCAAATGTACGGTTAGAAAAAGGTCAGCAGACTACAAGTCTACAACCAAGAAGCAAATCCATGGTAATCTGAGGATCGACCAACCCGTATAATTTTTAAGTTGTGGCCCACCCAAGAATATCTGGAGATCATGTTAGCTTACCATGTATAGAGGAGATGGACGGACTAGATTGTTGGATACTTGAGTGGAGTATTAAATAAAGCTTAGGAAGGAAAGATGTTATTTGATGCATCGGAAGTGTAAGGTGATCCGTATGCAGGCATAGCCAACGTGGCATGTATATGTAACTTAAAGTCAATCCAAACCATCCAAATCGTAGGAAAATATTTTGGTCCAGGGATAATTAAAATATTACAACTAAGGAGGTATTTCGGCTACTCTACTGGCGTCCATTAAATGGACGGTTTGAATGAAAACGAATAATTTGATTAAAAAAATGTCCATTCCTGAGAAATTAGAACATACGATCAATTGGAATATGTGGTTATGCCCATCAGTTCCAAGATCGGATAATTCGAATTGAGGATATCAATGCCACGTGTCATTGGATGCATGCACGCCCATGGATCTTCATAGTCATAAACAGTATCAATGTTTTTTCTCTGAACAAAAGTAATTGCTTTTAAGAGACCTGTTGTCATGGGTAACATTAGCCGAGTAGGAACTCGCCGGACGCGGATTTCCTGCTAAAGCCCTGCCGGGGAACCTAGGTGGGGCCCACTGTGATGTTTGTGAGAAATCTACTCCGTACATCCTGTTTACGAGATCAATTTATATTGTCATGTTAAAAACTATCCGGATCCAAGACTCAAGTAGGCCACACGAGAGGAAACAGTGAGGATTGAGCAACCACCGTTGAAACATTCTTATAGCCACAAAAGTTTTGTATCAGGATTTTTTTTTTTTTTGTGTTTCCAGTTCATCCCAATGGTAATGACATTATAAACGGTTTGGATTTCATTTAAACACCAAGGTAGAGCCCAGGAAGCTTTCAACGGTAGGAATCTCTTTCCTCAACTTTCCCTCTAATGTGGCTCACTTGATAGTTGAATCCAGCTCAGTTTTTTTGTGAATTTCATAAAATGATCTCGAAAAACGGATGGACGGGATGGATTTCTAAAAACAACACGGTTGGCCCACTAGCTCCCAGCGCAGGAACTTCCAGCAAAGGCTTCCGCAGGATATCCGCGTCCGAACCTGCCCGAGCAATGACCTATCAAGATAAAAATGTGCGTTTGCAACACTCAAGAAAGAACCACTTACATGGAAAAGCTGCACCATCTATATCCATTACAGGATCATTACTCTATCATGATTAAAATATTAAAAAATTCTGAGTTCAAGAGATAAGATCAAATGGTAATTATCAATCTGACTTCTAATGCCCAATTCATGGTGGGCCATGTTCTGGCCAGTTTGAATAGATATAAAAATGTCAGCCATGCTTATCGTGGACTGATGAATGTGTATGCATGATCCAACGTACCATGCCAAGATAGGTCATGATTTCTAATTCCATATAAGAAATGATAATTCACCACCATTTTAAAGTTGTGGTGTCCCATCTGCTAAATACATAAACGGATCAAATCGTGTGGTCCCATGTCTATGTAGAATGGCCCAAACATCTCATCGATCTGATCGAGGAAGATCAACCATCCAATTTTTTGCTCGCTCAATTTGACTCACTGCAATTTCAATTTGAACCACCTATTCAATAGCAACTAATTGAACGGTTAGGATGGTTCATCCGCACTGGGGACCTACTCTATACTATGCTCCATCCATAATGGGAACTACAGTTTGGACGGTCTGGATTGAAGTGCAAGCATGCGGAAGGGGATAGTTGATGAGACACCGAAACTTAGGAAAATGGTGGTGGGTCCATCACAGTGTTCTCCGCGTTAATAAAATCTATAATAATTAGTTTAAGCTTAATCCTTCCTGCAGGCGCATGTTAGATGCTGCCCATGAGGTGGTACGAGAAACGGATTTTATATATTACTCCTCAAAATATCGCCGGCATAGATTTCTTAAGCTCACACGCGTGCAGAAATCAGCAAATGCACACGCCACCAAGTATGCCCACATGGCACACGGGTGAAATATCCAAGCCATCCATTAGAAGGGTAATAACATATGTATTCCATATTCCAATAATCATTTCGTTCTATCAGCTATCTGGGACATAGAAACTAAAAAAATGAACGGTTGCGGAAAATTAGATGAAGTTTTCTAACCTGTCCACTTATAAACCTGCTGGATCACATTTATCTTTTTGAAAGAAATCTAGTGAGTTTTACTGTATGAATGGCTTGGATTTTTCATCTGTTTTCCACGCTGGCATATGGGGTGGCGTGTGTGCTGCTGACTGTACACGCGTATGGGCTTATTAAAACGAGAGATACAAGAAAACAAATGTAAATAGCTGTGAATTTGAAAGGATTCCCTCTTGGAGTTTATACAATACAACGAGAAGAACCTGAATACAGTAGCGCTATGTCTACATAATAAATGTGGTAGGATGTTGTATCAATCAGGACCGTCAGTAGCCTTTAAAATGGATGGATATTTTATATAGATTGATATAGATCTCTGATAATATTATCAATCTAATCACCGACCTTCAGATAAACGGTTCAAAAAAAAAAAGCTAATGATCTCTGATAATATTATCAATACTGAAAAAATGAAGAAATTTTGAGGGAAATGATGTCTTCGTAGGTTTAAATTTGAAAGAAGGCCATCTATGATTCGCCTACTAAATAGACGGTACTGATTGATACAAATACCAGCAATGCGTACCGTGGAGAGATGGTGCATTTCCTTCTTTCGTTAGTATGCTGCCTGCTGAGGTATGACCACGTGCAAACGGTTGTGGTGACCTTATCACATGCAACCCAATCTACTTCCCAACCTGTGATATTCGGACATCCCGTCCGTACAAGTTGTGGGCCCCACCATAAAGATCACTTGGTGCAAAATTCAGGATGGTCTGCTTGTCAGGCATTGAATCACATTACCGGAAAGTCTGATCTAGACCATCCATTAGCACAGTACTGGGACACGGATTGGGTGCTACCACCATGATGTATTGGTTTTATCTACACCGTTCATCCATTTTTTTCATTTCATTTTAGGGTTCAATCCCTAAAATGAGAAAATTCCAGGGCTCAAGTGGACCACACAATGGGGACTAAATACTACCGTTGAAAATTGTTTGCGTACGATCAAGCTGATATCTGTGTTTTCCAGTTATCTAGGTATATGTAACGTTGTGAACAGGTTCAATGGGAATAACCATCACGGTGGGCCTTAGGAAGCTTTCAACGGTGAGTATTATTATCACTCTACTTACTGTGGTGTGGTTCACTTGAGACTTTGATCTTCCTCATTTTTGGACTTTTATCATAAAACGATATGAAAAAATGAGTGGACAATACAGATAAAAATCATACGCCAAAGCGCCCCTGTAATGTATGTTTTTATATGTGCAATCCGTCCAGCTCATTTGCAGGGATAATGATGTTTACCTTTGTAATTTTCCTAAGGTTTACCTGATGTTTATTTGCCATTAATACGTTCATAAGGTCATATAGACGGCCGAAAGACCACAAATATCATCTTATTCAAAACTTTTATGTGCCTTAATGAGTTTCAACGGTACGTGTTGAATGGTTGAATTTGCATTATTTTCTGTGGTGTGGTCCACTTGAGTTTTGGATATGCACTTTGGGATCATATCTTAAAGTGGGCTGAAAAAACAGATGAACCACAGATTACGACCATGCTATCTATTTGTAGCCAGCTGAGGGGCGAGCATGACCAAACCAGTGGATAGAACACGTACATCACGGCGGGCCCCACAGAGTATCCACGACTCCTCGATACGCGATACGCATTCCACTTCCCTTCCAATTCTTCATACGTTTTCAAGGGCAAAATGGGAAACGAAAATTCTGGAAGCACGAAAGAATGGGTTGTACCGTTTGCAGCGTACAACTGGTTGCAAGTGAACAGTACTAGCTCGTTTTAATATAACAGTACAATTTCGTACTACGTATTCAATATCTTATCTTTAAGATGGCGAATGTGGGGCCCACCAAATGATACGTATATAGTAATCTAATACCGTATAATAATTTTTGGACGACTTGCTGATACTTTACGTATCGGTTTTGTGACTGTGCATCTCAACTAACGGAGGAACATGACACCACAACCTACAGAAATCAATGTTTGCTTTGCTTTCCGAGGAATACGGCCGGAATCCTCAATCAATGCAGGCCACGTTTTGTCATGGATCATTGATCGGGTGGACCCCACTTGGGTGATATCCAGATCTCGTGACTTGGTGGAGGAAGGTCCTAATCCGCTAATCCTTCTGAGTGGTGTGGATCAGAAATAGACGGTTAAGAAAAGGACAACGGCAGTGGTCCACGTTCAACGACGGAGAAAAGGCCAAACATTGCAGCGCTGTAAATATTCCAATCTAGGTATTTTTTGATGTATACACCGGTGGGCCCCACCTGATGGGCTCTTTTCGTAACCTGTAAGGTTTCAACTTTCAATCAGACTAGAATCCTTTACAATACATCTGTTTTGCATATTGTAAAACACTCAGCTTTGTCGGCCTACGATGCTATCTGTTAACATCCAATCCGTCCATCAGATGGGGCTCTTCCATTCTGGTCCTAAATGATAAAAATTAGCAAAATGGACAATTCAGGTGGGCCACACCACAAGAAACAATAAGGACAGTATGCGTACCATATATTTCTTTGTGGGACCAAAGCGAGTATCCTGCATCAAACCCGTTCATCAGGCGTTGATCACAAGGATGAATGGAAGAAGAAAAAATCATTTGAATCTAAATCCAAGGTGGGCCACACCGGGTGAACTTATATGTTTATATTGTTTCCATATGCACGACCCATATGCGTTTTTCTTAACCAGGATGATATTTTATATCTAGGGCTAAAATAAACTTTCTCAGATGATGGAAGGTGTGGATTCCACATAACTTGCGTGTTTTTATGCAGTGTAAAACAGGCATTGTAGACGATTCCGTCCCTTTCACTGTGGCACAAGCCTCTGAGTGATGGTTCACTACCATTTTTTTGGCAGTAACCTGATGTCTCTTCCACTGCACACCGGACAGACATACAAGGCAATCTGCAGGGTCGAAATAGTGGACCCCGCAGTGAAAGAATCACAGTCCAAAATCAACGGTGATCATCAAATAAACATTGGTGGTGAACTAACACCATAGTCTTACCTTTTTTTAGTACTAAGAAGGTTGCTTAGTGAAGATTTCCTCGTAATTCTCTCATTTTTCTCAAAAAGTAATGTACTGATGCCTCTATTTTATACAAGCGGTTGACCATTTTTCATTGATCGAAACCGTTGGTACAATGGGACCCACCATCGATGATAGTGGTTCAAACTTTACTGCAGACTGGATGATCCAGTCCACCCAATCTATGTATGCTATTTAGGATCGTTGATGTGTTTTCTTCCTAACTGTTTATTCTTGGCCACTAGCAGTCTTGCATATTTCTATATGTTTTAGTCAGTACCTGTCCATTATGGTTTCTTTCAGATCAACGGTCAGGATCTTCTAACCATAGGCCCTAAACGTACAATCTGATGCATCAGGACACTATTCAGGTTGGTGTCCCTATTTCCCTTTCTTCTCCATGAAGAAAAGGGATTAGCTACTCCCGGGGCTGGCTTCTGGAGTTTTGTCCGCACCGTCCAAGAGCGGACGATTCAGGTGGGGCCCACATACATAAAAGAAATGGACGGTTGAAAATTTGACCAAAGGTCCACACTCAAAGTTCAAGTGCACTCCAGCTAATGGCCTACAATTAGGCACGCGTGTAACCAAAAGCTCCGTGGGGCCCACCATGATGTCCACACGCAATCCACTCCTTCAATCAGTCTCCCTGGCTCATGCCAGAGCATGAGCCTTAAAACAAGGCGGATTAAATACTCAAGTACGCCACACTGCAGGAAACAGTGGGGGAGTAAAAGCCCACCATTGAAACCTTCGTGGGCCCCACCGTGATGTTTCTACGCCATTCAACCCATTCATAAGGAGATGGAGGGAAGCACAAACAACAGCCTGATCCAAAAACCAATGTGGGCCCTGCGATGGTTTTAAAGGTGATCATTCAATCAAATCAATCCCCACTGTTTCTTATTGTGTGGCCCACTTGAGTTTTGAATCTGTCTGATTCTTCACATCACATCTTAACGTGAACTGGCTCAACGGATGGGCGGACTGGATACAGCATAGACATCATGGTCAGCTCCACAATACAAGTGGGCCCAGCTAATGAATGGTCAGATCTCACACGTACATTCAACATTTGCACGTGTAAAACTCTCTGAACATCGTAGAGAAGCCGAGTTTAGCACTGATCTCGAGAACCGGGTCATTCTGAGTTGACTCAGCTGAGTTTCGAGTCAACGAGTTAGCTTTTGAACGTTGGTCCCAGTGAAAGGAGACATGGACCCAATGGAGTAGTACCTGGAGTGATCCAGAAGCAATGTCTTTCCATCTCAGTACAAAAACTGCAAAGCCACGTGAGACAGAAAGCTATCCAATTGAGTACGATTAAAAATCCTACTTACACGTGGCAACTTAATGCACGTCCATCAGGCAGGCCCCACTGGATGCAGAACCAATCTGGTCATCTTATTAGGTGGGCCACAGTTGTCTTGCTCAACGTATTTAGACCACCGGTTGAATTTCAAGCAACCATAGTTTTCACACGTGTGGGCTGAATTTTGGACCACTACATGGTGGGCCCACTCGATGTACAGAAATTGCAAACTAGCTCTTGATAAGATAATTCACCACCAGTTTGTTCCTCACACGTGGCATCCCTTTACAGCTATCCGGACCATTCAAATTGTGGGCCAGATTTTGGATGGAACATATCTCTAAAATTGGACTGATCAAGAAATCTTAACCATACAATTGATGGCTATTAAATGGACATTAAAAAGTAAGATGTCAAGTGTATGGTTACGGTCATTTATTAGTGCACTTTTTTGGGTCACGCACCATCCACATCTAGGTCGATTTGGACGGCCTGGGTAGCTGTAAAACTATGGCAAGTGTATGGTTGACGAATTGCCACCATTTTCAAAAGAGGAGTTAGATGATACTCAGGCAGCGTATGATGCTTGATACGCATGCACTCCCAAATTATACACGTGGCACATGTTAACTCAAGTTAACCCGACTCGATAGTTCCCAGTCCCAAGATTATACTGGTTGAACAGTCTTAGCCATTCGTGTACGAAGAATGGTAGAAACAGGACCGTTGGATTATTTACATTTTTAACCGTGCACTAAATGCCCACTAATCCACCATCCAGATAGTCAAATGAATGTAATTTTTGGTCCATGGTACATCTAAGCTGGGAAGCATAATTTAGACGGTTCAATTTCTATGTGGATGCATATCAGAATTTGGACGGTCTACACTAACTGTTCACGGTCGTATAGATGAAATATTAATATAACTTGGGTAAGTAAAGGCCTTCCAATGGCAACGCGTCGAAGGAAGAAAATTCAAAAGAGATGGGTTTAAAACGAGAAAGGTTGGTGAGGTTTTCAAATTGAGAAAGTACTTTGATACTCTGGCTGATTGCGACTGATGATATGCAGGCATAGATATTTTATTTAGAAATTGCAAGTAATTCAAACTAAAGCGTTTAAATTATGGGGCCCAGTTAGATTTTTAGTGAGCAAAATATTTTTCTATCTTGTTATCTGATTATTAGGTCATGGACCTTTATTGGACGGTCAAAAATCAAATTTATTCAATTGTCTTATTTCAAAAAACAAGTGCCATGAATCAGACGTTATGATTATTTAATGAACCTGCTTTTTAGATTATAAGTTAGAATAAGTGGGTTCCATGATTTAGTCGGTTTCATTTGAGTTAACTTATGCGACGTGTACCATTGTTATGTGCCTGTGCATCAAGTGTCATAGTCAGCTAGAGTATCAAATATTTCCATTACCAAATAAAGTTAACTATTAGGTCCTCCGGTCGAGGATCTGCACAGTATACTCGGGATATAGATTTGTACACTTGAGGCTCCTATTTCTGTGATCCGGTCCATTGATTTGTTGGGTCCCAATTGCAGATGAACCATGCACCAAAAATTTCCTCATTAGGCTAATCTTAAGCTCTTCATATAAACCGTACGTCTGTTGTGTCCCATTGACATGGTCCACGCCTCTGCAGACGTGGTTTCTCAATTCCGAGAAGTGGTTCATAGCTTCGTAATCTAAACCGTACGTCTGTTGTGTCCCATTGCCGTTAGCTGTTCTTAAAAAAAATAAAATAAAATAAAAAATCATCCATAAGATAGTTTTAACATTTGATCCACAGCCTACAGATAGAGGTAAAGATGAGAAATATAAGAAGGTGGGTCTTGTTTGGGAGATTTATTTTGGGCTATCCATGACTGGAAGATACAGATCAATGGTATGGATTGGTCCCCTCCACCTGAGAGAAATGAAAATGAGAGCATGCGGTGCGTGTCCTGGGGTCAGGATCACATGATGGATGTTTCAAGTAAAGCAAAGACAAGGTGGGGCCCATCGGCAGGTGTTTTACAGACAAGTGAGATAGGGTTCCAGCTTTTAAAAGAGGTGCAAAATCAAGGGGCCTTGTGACCTTTCACTTGCAATTATACTGCCCCATGTGCTCGCTTCAAGCAAAGGACTGCCCATTGAAAGCTCCCTTTTGCTTTGGTGGGATCTACACCGTTTGGTAGGTTCTAAGTAAGGTGGGCCCCACCAGTCTTATCATACCCTTTTCGTTTTCTTATTCCAGAGAGGGAGAGGTAGATATCTTGTCTTTTCACTGGATTGAATTCAAATGGACAAAGGACGAGATGAGGCCGAACCACCGCACATCTTTGTAGATTAAGCTTAACCTACAACCTGTTGAACGTAGGCCCTCCGTAATTTTTCATAACATCCAAGCCGTCCATCATGTGAGTCCCGTCATTTTATCTTTAAAGGGTAAAAATTAGGGTGGTCCAAAACTCAAGTGACGCACATCATGTAGTGTGGCCCACATGAGTTTTTGAATGGTCTGATTTCTGGTTTCGTTGATAACTTAAGGAGACGAAAACATTGGACGGACTGGATTTCTTGTAAACATCACTATGGGCCCTACATGTCGTTTCACATGTAGTTTAACTTACAAAGCTGTACAGTGGATCCGGCCTCAATCCCCATATGGGTTTGCTCATTCTACACGCGTGTGATAGCCTGCCCGTACGTACGATTGATCAGATCTTTCCATTAGCAGGCAGAAGTATTTAGGCAAAATCAGGACATTTCACGCCTTAGGTGGGCCACAGCATACCAAACAATGAATGGACAGTAGTTTTTTTTTTTTTTTTTTTTAAACGGTCAGTTTGTTATGTACATGTTGCCCACATGAGGAGTAAAACGGCCTGATTTTTATGACATGATCTAGGAATTCTTTCCAACCATATGAAAAGCTCAGATCTTGTACACGTGTTTCATATCTGCACGTGTGTGTGCGTGCGGATGGTGCGTGATCCACACTGGTTTCAACCCAATATTATTTACATTGGTTAGATGGTCTTCGAAACTATCTGAAAATGCAGCCCGTGGGCTCGCTACAAAGCTCAAGGGTCAGTCAATCCTGTCCATCTAATTAATATACTTGGTAGAAAATGAATTTCTGGCCTTTTATCTGAACCAAAACTGCAGTGGGTCCCACTGGGCTGTCCAATCAATGGAGATTTTCGCACCACATGCCATCTAGAGTGGGGTCCACTGAATTAAATATTTAAGATTACTTAAGGTGCATCCAATGCAGGATAAACACCCCGAGAACTACGATTAGGGTGGCTCCTTCAAGGAATCTGCCATATTCCAAATTTAAGGACAAATCAGACCCGTCCAATTTCATGGAATGGCTCCAAATAAAATTGCCAGAAAATGCCAAATTCAGTAAAACGGTCTACAAAATGCATGATTAGTTGCAAGGAAATCCCAAGCTAACCGTTGGATTGCTACCTTTCTAAGTTTTCTTTGTTGTTTCTCAAATTTTCTTTTCCGATTTCATGACTTCTTTGGAAAAGAAAGGATGGTTTCAAAATAGAATTTTATTCCAAATTTTCTTTCTTTTTTAAAAAGATTTTATTTAGGTTTTAGTTCTTACTTATGAAATGAATTACAACAAGTGTGGATGAGTGGAGCCCATGGCCCACCGATCCAAACGGTTGATTTTATGGTTTTCACCATGAATAGACCATGCAGAAAAATCCCCAAGATCAGAATAATTCTAGCCCTTAAATAGTTGGAAGCGGATTGGGGTGGGACCTTCAAGCGTCCGACCAGATTAGTGTGGGGACCACCATGATGTGTCTGTTTATCCACGCCGTCCATCCATTTTCCAAGATCATGTTGAGCTATGGCCCAAAAATGATGTAGATCTAACGCTCTAGTAGACCACACCAAATGGTAAACTTGGGTTTTATTAAATGCACTTTAAACGCACAAAGCATTAAAGGCAAGCTGCATTAAATGCAAGAGCCATATCTAGTGTGGTCCACTAGAGTGTTGGACGGGGTTCATTTTTGAGTCCACACCTTAACGTGATCTTAGAAAAGGGATGGACGACATGGATAAATTGATACATCACGGTGGGACCCACATATATCTGGTCAGACCCTTAAAGGTCCGACCGGGGTCGGATACGCAATCCGCTTCCTAAGTAGTTGGTCAGCAAATAGTCAACGAAAAGAGAAAATACAGCAATTGTAAACATTCAACCGAAAATGAAAATGCTGAACAGCTAGGAGCTTCCTATCCGGCGGAATTTTCGGTGCATGGGCCATGCAACGTGGGCTCCTTTGTTTTCACGGTTTGGATGATTAAAACATGAAGTTGTCTACCTTCATTGAATGTCTTTGATTCTCTGTTAGATGAGACTCTACCACGTGGTTTTGACTCAAAGGCTCATTTGATCTTGAGTCGACTTGACTCATCTGAGTCGGTGGCATGGGAGGGGCGAGTCCGCAATCCATGCTGCAGGACCCAACATCACTATGGGCCCTA
This sequence comes from Magnolia officinalis, assembly GCA_021015155.1. NCBI lineage: Eukaryota > Viridiplantae > Streptophyta > Magnoliopsida > Magnoliales > Magnoliaceae > Magnolia > Magnolia officinalis. The sequence goes on along the minus strand of JAJHSJ010000013.1, from coordinate 61,877,459 downwards.
CATGTCGTGTTATATGTAATTTAACCTACAAAGCTGTACGGTGGATCCCGCCTCATATGGGTTTGCTCATTCTACACGCGTGTGATAGCCTGCCTGTACGTACGATTAATCAGATCTTTCGGTTAGTGGGCTAAAATCAGGCCATTTCACACCTTAGGTGGGCCACAGCATACCAAACAAATGAATGGTCAGCTTTTTTTTTTTTTTTTTTTTTATTTGTTAACGGTGAGTTTGTTATGTACATCTTCCCCACCTGAGGAGTAAAAGGGCCTGATTTTTATGACATGATCTAGGAATTCTTTCCAACCAGATGAAAAGCCCAGATCTTGCACATGTGTTTCATATCTAACATATCTGCACGTGTGTCTGCGTGTGGATGGGGCGTGATCCACGCGCGTGTATGGTTTCAACCCAATATTATTTACCATTGGTTAGATAGTCCTTGAAACTATCTGTAGAGAAAATTGCCACTGTAGACCTCATCTTTTATCCAGCGTCTTTTATGAAGAATCCAAACCTTACCTTCCCAACTTAGACTTTGCACGTACGGTCAGCGCATTTGAGGATGAAAATACCCCTGCTCTTCACTGTAGTTGCTTTCATTCCATTTCCATGAAGAAAGAGACAAAAAACCATTTTCTCCCGCACGAAAATCCCTCCATTGGATCACACCATTCTCCCATTGGATTATATCCTCTCCATACATCAGCATTTTCTCATATTCTGAAAACGGCCGGTTCACTGAAGAAAGCACGCACTACAGGTATATTTTAATATATTGTCTGTTGGATGAAACTTGCATCGGGGTTTTTGGTTCATTTATGTATACGTCATCCGATGAACATGATGGATTACAAATAAAACATCATTGTGAGGCGTAACAAGCTTTCTACGGTTGAATCACTATTTCCTTTCATATGATCCACTTGATATTTGGATATACTACGATTTTGGGCTCAAACCCTTAATATAGATGGAAAAGCAGATGAATGTCGTGGATAGTCCACATATTGATCAAACCGATTTCAAATTTCAAGAGTTCCTGGTCTATTTGACCCACTTCTCGGCAAGATGCTCAAGTTGTCACCGACATTACCGGTTCATGATTGGTTGAATTCCCCAACTAATTCATGAATTTGACAGACAAATGATAAAGATATGACCAGGAACATCCACAGATTCATGTGATGTAACGGAAAATCTATGAACTGCTTTATCATTTTCATTAATTGCTCGGGCAATTTCACCGAAGTGCTCGTTGAATTTCATGTGAAGCTTGTTCAATTATGTGTTAGGCTAGTTCAATTTCATTTCAAGTTCATTGAAATTCACGTTTGCCCTACTGAATTTTATATTTGCCCCACTCAATTTCATGTTTGTCTCGCTCAAATTTCAATTTGCCTCGATCAATGTTAAGTTTGCCCCCGCTCAATTTCTAAGTTTCCCTAATCAATTTCCAGTTTGCCCAGCTAAATTTCTAGGTTGCCCCACTCAAATTTCAATTTGCCTCGCTCAATTTCAAGTCTGACCCGCTCAATTTCCAGTTTGCCCCGCTCAATTTCAAGTTTGTCCCGCTCAATTTTCTGTTTGCTCCACTCAATTTTCTGTTTGCCTCGCTCAATTTCTAGGTTGCCTTACTCATTTTTCCAGTTTGTCTCGCTCAATTTCTAGGTTGCCTCGCTCAATTTATAGATCACCTCGCTCATTTTCTAGTTTGGCTCGCTCATTTTGATAGTTTAACTAGCTCATTGATATTCAAGATAAACGTCTCCATCTCACATTATCTTTTGCTTAATTCCAGGTGTTCTTTTTACAAATATCTCAAGCTCTACTCTCACGGCACCAATAAATTCATCGACGAACATGTTCTCCCCCAGGTCCATATAATATGAAGTCTGTGATGGCACCGTTAGGTAATAGAATTCGGAACTTGAACACTTCCTCTCCAGCTTATCCGAAGATTCTACTTTTCCCAACTCAATTTCAAGTTTGCCCCGCTCAATTTCCTATTATCTCCGCTCAATTTTCAGTTTGCCCCGCTCAATTTCCTTGTTTGTCCCTCTCAATTTCAAGTTTGCCCCGCTCAATTTCCTGTTTGCCCTGCTCAATTTTAAGTTTGCCCCATTGAATTTCTTGTTTGCCCCGCTCAATTTCTTGTTTGCCCCGCTCAATATCTGACAATGAGGAAACTGAGATGACAGGAGATGAACCCTCTAGACCTGATCCAGCCCCATCTGCGTCAATACCCGGACATGCAAAAAGATACAAGCTGGACAGGAGCAGGGCAATTCAGCGGGATGTTCAATCAGTGCAAGAGCAACTCACAGTCTTGGAGAGGGTCGTCAATAAAGTACAACAGTCTGTGCAACAATTGGTATATTTAATGACATGTTGCCGGGATGACACTGCACCATGATGATGATCACTGCACACTATCACATACACTCCACTCATATCTCTGCGTACGAATATTAATACCTTTTTGAATGTTCTACGCCTTCATGAGTGTATGTGATAACTTGTAACGCTCCGAAAAATCGGGGGTCATGCATAGACTCGACTCCCGAGTTTCCGAGTGTCACTTATCATGCATTTATGGTTTTTCTTTTTTTTTTTATTAATCAAATTTAACCGCGCAATTGGGAATTACCTGAAGCATGAAGCACAATCGCACCAGTCTACTGAAATGAAGGAAATCTCACAAATATACAGGTCCAAAAATAATAAAGGGTCCCCCAAGGCGTTGCCCAACAGGATAATAAAAGAAGGCTATATCCAAAAGACTAAGCGAAACGCGCGGCTCAGCAAATCCAAATTCAGCCCGAACAAGCCGATGGAGAGCCGCCCATCAGCGAAAAGGAGGAGAGCTCGTCCTCCTCGTCAAGTTCGCCTCGCCAGGTTCCTCATGCACTGGGTCACCTGCATCTATGAATGGGTCTGGTTGGTGTTTTAAAACACCGTCCCAGAGTGGGAGTGAGTGATCAACTCAGTGGGTGCTATTAGTCTTATGTTTTAACAGGCAGCAGTTATAGCATGAATTTAAGGAAAGACAACATTCATAAATACTAAGCTAATCTTGATAATGCGTATGCATGGTGAATGATATGATGCATGCCCTCGCCACAACTCTCCCTCAAGCGACTCCATCTTACGATCGCATATGACAACACTCCCTCAGAGCGACCTTGACTGCCGAGTCGCCACCCTAACTAATGCGATGCAATGATATGTTAGCCAAGTTCTTAGTTAATTCTGTTCATCCAGCAAGTTTGGGAAACTGATTCACCCCACGTATCAAAGCCCTCAACTAGTTGCGGTGCCGAGACCCCTCAATACGCGAGGCCAGGGCACCGCGATCCGTGATCCCGTCGGGTTCCCCATCCCCGACTCCAAGCACATGGGGAGTGCTGAGAGGAAGGGATCGCTCGCGGTCACTACGGGGAGGCGTGTCACCCCAGTGTAGGCCGACAGCTCGGACACAGTATCCCATTCCACCATGCCCGGCTCACGAGACGGTGGATCAATGTTCAGTTCGTTATCAGTGGGCTAACAACGGTGGTAGGATGTACTAGGTTCCATACATGTGTGAGCAATCAAGGTTAACAGACAAGATTGGTCAGTATTAGGCTATACCGCACAAGTTCAGGCGAGCGTGAGACGAGTGACATCGGGCACAAAGGACCCATGTAATCTAACTATGCCGCCCATCCGCACTCGCCCAAACCCACGGCCTAGCCCCAGGATAGTCCTACCAACGGGACCACCTTCACTCTCCTCATTTCCTGACCAACCCAAGGGTCGACAAACAGTCATTGCATGTTATTCATCATTGTTATCTACTAGCCTAGCCAATATAATGCATACACATTCATCACACCCATATGAAATTCTTCTACAAGCAAGCTAACAACGCATTTGAATAAGGTGCTTGTACGTAGTGTGTGTTTGTGTGGAAGTGAAGCACTTCCCGCATCTCATAGGACCAAAATGCGCAAACGTGAACGAGTCATACATGTTATGAGGAGCAACATACATGGATCACCAAGACATGAGCATGTAAGCATTTGATTTTCTACCTAACCAAGTGAGAGGCAAACAACATGTTATAAAGAACATTACACACAACTCCATCAAGACATGAACATACAACATTCATTGTAACCAAGCATATGAGAGACAAGATCAACATCAAAAGGGAACTAAACATGCAAATCCATATGATTCCAACGAACATGAAATTCCTAGGTTTCCTCTAGATCCTCCAAACAACATTCCATACACACAAAATCATTAAACTCAAATTATAATTGATGCTAGACCACCTAGGGATAATAGTCCGCACCTTCGGATTCGTTGAAGGCTTGGGAACGTTCTAAGAGAGTGAATTTTGGGGGTGGTTTGGCCGGGATCCCTAGAACAACATTTACATGTTAGAATCCGAAACAAATCCCTTCTCATCATAAGGGTTTCAAGGGAAAGGTGGGTTAGAATCTTACCTAAACGATCAACGGAGAGAAGAGAGGCGATTTCGGATGGGGTTTCTTCTTGGAGGAGATGTAGAGAGTTATGGGGTTTGCTTCCTTGGGCCCCACCTTGATTCTAGGGTCCACTCTCCTTCTTCCTCTCTTCCTCCTTTCTCTTTTCTCTCTTTTCTCTCTTTTCTCCCCTAGGGCAAAATCGTATGGGAGAGGGGTGTCCAAAAGAAACCCCTTTTTATAATTTCAGATTTGGTGCAAATGGCCCCAAGCTTCCACAATTTTCTAAAATAGACCACTAGGACTCCCTATTGGTGTTGGGGCGGCCCTAACACCCCTCTAACCACCAAATTTGGTGTGTAGGTGCCCTATGGCTCGACTAGGGTCCATGCAAAAATTTAGGGCGAACGGATGAACGGATATATGATCTGAGCAAGCGTTTCCGACCTTTAAGTGGCCCTTTGGGGGCCATTCTGATTAATGGGGCATTTATGGTGGCCCTCTGGCCATGAAATTTATAGGGTAGGTGATCCATGGCCCGATGAAGGGCCATGCAAAATTTAGGAGCGATCGGATATGGGGTTTGATCGCACGGGTCTGATTTACGATCAACCGTCATCATGCCACGATCGGGGCCCAGATTTGGTGGGCAGGCGTTGAAAAATACATTAAACTTTCACCGTAAATTTGGAAGAAATTCGACGGCTGGAAGGCCCGGAGTCTCAGTTTCTTTTGTCAGTGCCAGATTTTAATCTGGCATTGGTGGGGCGCATTGGGCAAGCGCCAGATGGTACTTCTGGGTGTCCACTGGGTCCGCAGTCCGTGATAGACTACAAGCCCAGTGAGATCTATGATTTTCTAAAGTTTTAAATTTTTCTGACCCTCCTCGGTTGCTGGGTGGCCCACACGGGCCGTCTTTAAGTGTAAACAGTCATCTGGCTTAGCGGCCTGCACCAGGCCTTATCACGGCCTATCTGGTCTATTAAATTGGGCTAATCTTGGATTAATTAACTCGTGTATAAGCTAACATTGAGTGCTAATGGTTAGTACGTGATAGTATAAGTTAATTAAAAAAAAATCAAGGATTTTTGGAAATTCAAAACAGTGAAAATCCGGGATGTTACAATCTACCCCCCTTAAAAATAATTTCATCCCCGAAATTGCCTAAGGGTAGTAAGTAAAGGTTTCATTATTTCATTTGCCTAGGTTTTGTTGAATTCAAGTTCATATGCATGGTAAGGTGTGTATTATCTATACTAGTTTGGCTCATTCTAGTCTACCCCCCTTAAAAGTTTTCGCCTTTGAGGTTTGAAAACAAATGTCAAAATTATTATTATTGTATTAAGAGGTTGTTGGTAAAGTTTACCTAATGATGGTATATTCTACTCTTTTAGGATTGGACTAATACGGAAAGACAGTTGTGGTAGGCTTTGATCTCATACGTCGATCCTCTGCCTGACAAGGGTAGAAAGATCGTTGTATCCCTTCCTAGCTCTGGTAGATCATGGTCTTCTGCTCGGTCAAAGCAGTGAGTCCGTTGGTGTTCACCCAGGATTAAGAATTGGGTCAAGCCGCGAATACATCGCAAGTGTATGGTCCCGTGATTCCGTAGTCCGATCAATCTTAACATTTGGAAGACATCAAAATTCTTTAACAGTTCAGGCTTCACATTCATAATATTTTTGTGGGTGGTGAGTTTCCCGCGATGCCTATGATCCAACGACTGTCCTAGAGGGGTTTCCATGACCTTAAGGTTACTCTTGACATTACCATTTTGATCCTATGGTTAGCGAGTTATGAGCAAATCACGTTTTGGTTTCATAAATTTTAACAGGAAAGGAAGAATCGAAAGTTTTAAGGTATTCTGGTGGTTTAAAGTGCTAATAACGTTAAGATGGACGCAATAAGGCAATCATACATACAAGCATTTATAAGGCGACGAGAAAATTCAAAAACAATCCATACATTCACATTAAATTCAAAGTGCCATTAGTATGGCTAGTTACATCATACAACATGGATTTCATAGTTTTCTAGACATTCCAAACATAAGGGAAAAAAACAACTTAGTCATGCAAACGTCCTAACTATCCTTCAGCACAAGCAGGTAGACCTAATCGACTTAAAGCAAACTACTAATTATCGGAAAGGTTATGCTACTACTCTTTCGGATCGGGTAAAGATGAGGGTACTTCTTCCCCTTGAGGAAAAGAATCACCGGAATGGAGAAAAAGAAGGCAATGGTTGCTAGGAATGTCATTCCCCTCGGTAAGGAAATAGATAGTCGTTGAGAAGGTGCAAATAGGGAAATGGGTTTGAAATGGATTTGTTGAAGGGGGTTTGGGGAAATGAGGATGGAATGGGTTTTAGAAATTTGAAGTTGAGTATGGTCTTGGAATGGGGAGGAATGGATTTGAATGTGGAAGGTTGTTGTTTGGTTTTGTGATGTGGGATTTTTGGAAATGAGAGGGTGGAGATGGGTTAGGGAGATGGAAGTGAAATGAGAGAATGATGGTTTCTTAAGGAAGATGGACCTTAAGGATGTGGTTTGGGGGAAAATGAATTGAGTGTGGGTTTGAAGAAATGAACTTGAAGATGAGATGAAGATAGGGGATCCGAGAAGGGATTGAGATTGGTTTATGAGAAATGAGGTTGGGAATGGGTTTGGAGTTTGTCTTATGAATGGGTTTTGAAGGTAATGGGTTTGTTGAAGGGAAAGGTGTTGAGAATGGGTTTGATGTAAAGGGGTTTGGGAATGAAGTTTAGAGTGATATTGAGAATGAGTTTTGAGTAATGAGAAATGAATGGGTTTGATGGATTGTGGAAATGAAGTTGGAGAGGGTTTAAAGAATGTTGAAAGGGTGTGAATGTTGGTGGGAGTTGGTTGGAAGGGAGGGATTTGAATAATGGGTTTAGGATTTGAAGAATGGATGATTGAAGTGTGATATGTGGTTGGAAGAAAGAGAAGGTGGGTTTGAGGATTTGTTTAAGAATGAGAGATGGGAAGGTGGGTTGGAAGTGGGTTTGATGTTGGCTTTGTGAATGAGATTCTGTGGATGGACTTGAGAACAGGGTTGAGAAAAAGAAAATGGTTAAGAAAGGGTTTGGGAAGGTGGTTTGAAGGTGAGGAAGAGGAGATGGGGAGTTTGTAGGAGGAGAAGATGAATTTTGAAGAGATGGGTTTGAGTATGGAAGAGTGAAGATGATGGAGTGGGAGTAGTGGGAAATGGGCTCTATTTCTTTTAAGGTTTCTTGTACTTTCTATTACTAAATCATTTAAAAAATTTTTATAATGTTTTATCATTGAGTTTAAAGACATCACACAAAATTTCATCTCATTTTGAGTTGTAAATAAATTATTAAAATTCTAGGAGCAACAGCTGTCCGAAATAAAAAAAAAATTGGACAGTTGTTAGAACAGCTTAATTTTAGCTATATTATAATTTTTATTTTATTTTTTAATTATTTTTATATAAAACTAGACTCATTTATATTTAATCTGGTTTTTGAATCACCTAAATTGGAGTTGTAACGAAGGAGATATGGATTTTTAAAGTTGACCTAAAATACAGAAAAATTCTGACAGGGGCAACACTAGTAGGCGGGGTGGGCAGCGGGGCGAGCACGCGGCCTCGGCGGGGGCCACGCAGGCCGCTGGAGCCTTGGCGGGGTGAAAACCTGGTTGGCGGGGGCAACTTGCCGGATATTTTTTCGGGCGCCAGTAAGGCCCCCAGGGACATGCCATATATGATTTTGGGGTAGAACGAGCTGATCTACGCAATAGGCCTATCCATTCCATGAGATTCCCCCTGGTTAGAGGTCAAAACTTAATTTTTTTACAGTTTCACTATTTCCGGTGAAATTTCATTCACCCTCAAGTCTTTATCCCAGAATGAGTTGGAACTATCAAATTTGGCCTAAGACTATGGTTTCAACCGTCTAATCCCTCAGTTTTGGTTCTACATTTTCTCTATTTCTGATAGAATTTCATTCACCCCTACTTAATTGTCCCCGAATCGGTTTGAACTATCATGTTCGGGCCGACATTAGCCCATTTGGTCTAGATCTATGGTTGTGACGCCTAATCACTCAATTTCGGTTTGTTCCTACTATCGGGCCAAGGTATTGTAAGTCTCTCGGACTCCTTTCTTATCGCCACTACCCTCTCTCACTCCCCAATACTAATTTCTTGGAAGTCTTACCAGCCATCTAAGATTGCCGGTTTCGGTTCTAGGAAGGTTCCTACCATTCTAAGTTTCAACTGTGCTTACCCTAACGTCAGCGGACGTGTTGGTGAGTTTATGACCCATGGCCCAAGGGATTCCAAACTATTGCTCTGATACCATCTGTAACGCCCCGGAAAATCGGGGGTCGTGCATACACTCGACTCCTGAGTTTCCGAGTGTCACTTATCATGCATTTATGATTTATTTTTTATTAATCAAATTTAACTGCGCAATTGGGAATTACCTGAAGCATAAAACACAATCGCACCAGTCTACTGAAATGAAGAAAATCTCACAAATATACAGGTCCAAAAATAATAAAGGGTCGCCCAAGGCGTTGCCCAACAGGATAATAAAAGAAGGCTATATCTAAAAGACTAAGCGGAGCCCGCGGCTCAGCAAATCCAAATTCAGCCCGATCAAGCCGATGGAGAGCCGCCCATCAGCGGAAAGTAGGAGAGCTCGTCCTCCTCGTCAAGCTCGCCTCGCCAGGTTCATCATGCACTGGGTCACCTACATCTATGAATGGGTCTGGTTGGTGTTTTAAAACACCGTCCCAGAGTGGGAGTGAGTGATCAACTCAGTGGGTGCTATTAGTCTTAAGTTTTAACAGGCAGCAGTTATAGCATGAATTTAATGAAAGGCAACATTCATAGATACTAAGCTAATCTTGATAATGCGTATGCATGGTGAATGATATGATGCATGTCTTCGCCACAACTCTCCCTCAAGTGACTCCATCTTACGACCGCATATGACAACACTCCCTCAGAGCGACCTTGACTGCCGAGTCGCCACCCTAAGTAATGCGATGCAATGATATGTTAGCCAAGTTCTTAGTTAATTCCGTTCATCCAGCAAGTTTGGGAAACTGATTCACCCCACGTATCAAAGCCCTCAACTAGTTGCGGTGCCGAGACCCCTCAATGCGCGAGGCCAGGGCACCGCGATCCGTGATCCCGTCGGGTTCCCCATCCCCGACTCCAAGCACATGGGGAGTGCTGAGAGGAAGGGATCGCTCGCGGTCACTACGGGGAGGCGCGTCACCCCAGTGTAGGCCGACAGCTCGGACACAGTATCCCATTCCACCATGCCCGGCTCACGAGATGGTGGATCAATGTTCAGTTCGTTATCAGTGGGCTAACAACGGTGGTAGGATGTACTAGGTTCCATACATGTGTGAGCAATCAAGGTTAATAGACAAGATTGGTCAGTATTAGGCTATACTGCACAAGTTCAGGCGAGCGTGAGACGAGTGACATCGGGCACAAAGGACCCATGTAGTCTAACTACTGCCGCCCATCTGCACTCGCCCAAACCCACGGCCTAGCCCCAGGATAGTCCTACCAACGGGACCACCTTCACTCTCCTCATTTCCTGACCAACCCAAGGGTCGACAAACAGTCATTGCATGTTATTCATCATTGTTATCTACTAGCCTAGCCGATATAATGCATACACATTCATCACACCCATATGAAATTCTTCTACAAGCAAGCTAACAACGCATTTGAATAAGGTGCTTGTACGTAGTGTGTGTTTGTGTGGAAGTGAAGCACTTCCCGCATCTCATAGGACCAAAATGCGCAAACGTGAACGAGTCATACATGTTATGAGGAGCAACATACATGGATCACCAAGACATGAGCATGTAAGCATTTGATTTTCTACCTAACCAAGTGAGAGGCAAACAACATGTTATAAAGAACATTACACACAACTCCATCAAGACATGAACATACAACATTCATTGTAACCAAGCATATGAGAGACAAGATCAACATCAAAAGGGAACTAAACATGCAAATCCATACGATTCCAACGAACATGAAATTCCTAGGTTTCCTTTAGATCCTCCAAACAACATTCCATACACACAAAATCATTAAACTCAAATTATAATTGATGCTAGACCACCTAGGGATAATAGTCCGCACCTTCGGATTCGTTGAAGGCTTGGGAACGTTCTAAGAGAGTGAATTTTGGGGGTGGTTTGGCCGGGATCCCTAGAACAACATTTACATGTTAGAATCCGAAACAAATCCCTTCTCATCACAAGGGTTTCAAGGGAAAGGTGGGTTAGAATCTTACCTAAATGATCAACGGAGAGAAGAGAGGCAATTTCGGATGGGGTTTCTTCTTGGAGGAGATGTAGAGAGTTATGGGGTTTACTTCCTTGGGCCCCACCTCGATTCTAGGGTCCACTCTCCTTCTTCCTCTCTTCCTCCTTTCTCTTTTCTCTCTTTTTTCTCTTTTCTCCCCTAGGTAAAATTTGTATGGGAGAGGGGTGTCCAAAAGAAACCCCTTTTTATAATTTCAGATTTGGTGCAAATGGCCCCAAGCTTCCACAATTTTCTAAAATAGACCACTAGGACTCCTTATTGGTGTTGGGGCGGCCCTAACATCCCTCTAACCACCAAATTTGGTGTGTAGGTGCCCTATGGCTCGACTAGGGTCCATGCAAAAATTTAGGGCGAACGGATGAACGAATATATGATCTGAGCAAGCGTTTCTGACCTTTAAGTGGCCCTTTGGGGGCCATTCTGATTGATGGGGCATTTATGGTGGCCCTCTGGCCATGAAATTTATAGGGTAGGTGATCCATGGACCGATGAAGGGCCATGCAAAATTTGGGAGCGATCGGATATGGGGTTTGATCGCGCGGGTCTGATTTACGATCAACGGTCATCGTGCCACGATCGGGGCCCAGATTTGGTGGGCAGGCGTTGAAAAATACATTAAACTTTCACCGTAAATTTGGAAGAAATCCGACGGCTGGAAGACCCGGAGTCTCAGTTTCTTTTGCCAGTGCCAGATTTTAATCTGACATTGGTGGGACGCATTGGGCAAGCGCCAGATGGTACTTCTGGGTGTCCACTGGGTCCGCAGTCCGCGATGGACTACAAGCCCAGTGAGATCTATGATTTTCTAAAGTTTTAGATTTTTCTGACCCTCCTCGGTTGCTGGGTGGCCCACACGGGCCGTCTTTAAGTGTAAACAGTCATCTGGCTTAGCGGCCTGCACCAGGCCTTATCACGGCCTGTCTGGTCTATTAAATTGGACTAATCTTGGATTAATTAACTCGTGTATAAGCTAACATTGAGTGCTAATGGTCAGTACGTGATAGTATATGTTAATTAAAAAAAATAAAGTATTTTTGGAAATCCAAAACAGTGAAAATCCGGGATGTTACATAACTAACTAATCTGGAGATTTTTTTTTTTGGACCATTGTACTTATCCATGGATGGACTGTTTTTTTTTTTTTTTTGGAACTTTGTTAAGATGAATTTACTGTTAATCTACTGCTGTCTGTGGCAGTATACGTTTGGATGTTTTGGATTATAGCGGAATAGAATTCACATCTTTTATGCCATATTTCTGCTTTGAGTCCCCCTGGTCTATCAAAGTTTCTGATTTGCAATGTATATGACTTTATCGCTTATTTTATTTGCATTCATATCTTCTGAAAATGATGCATGTTTTGAAATAATTTCATCTTTATACATCTCTATCTACTTAGTTCTCTCATGCATTTCACTCTTCAGTCAATATCACTTGCTATACCTTTGTCAATGACTGACAAAAAGGGGGAGAACAATTCAAAACACCCATAGCGGAAAATTGTGTATCTATCTATGTTGTTGCAGGTGTTAGGGGAAGCAGCTGCAAGAAAGGGGGAGTTTTTGAAGTAAGGGGGAGCAAATACTAGTGGTTGTGTACATGAGGTAGAAAAATTATAAAATTGTGTAACAACATGTACGCATAATTTAGGGTGTGGTTGTCTAGAAGTGTTCTAGGGTGTTTTGGGGATTTCGTCACATAATTGATAAATGGGGAGATTGAAAGTGCACCGGCTAGTGCCTTTGTTTGTCAAGTTACGTGTGAGGTGAGACAGACTGGCTACAGAACTCGATAGGAAGATTATTTCAAGCGTCTGCCTCAACCGGATGTGTGGAAGCTCGCAATAGGTAAATCATAGCCTTACATCCCATGTCCCAAAACACCAGGTGATTAAAACCCTTAAAACAAGATAAATATCTTAGGGTTTTTAAGGTGAGAAAACTTTTTTTAAATAGGAAAATCTCTAAGTTTTTTTCGCCTTGTCGATCTTATCGAAACACCCTCGATATGATCGACCTGCTCTGTCGATGTCCTCGATACCTTACCGATATTATCGATATGAGGACCAAAAATGTCCAGCAACTAAATATTCACCTGGACGGATTTATCGATGTATCGATACACATATCGATATCATCGATATAAACACTAATATGTCCAACAACTTCATAACATATCTAGACGAATTATCGATGTATCGATACATCTATCGATATCATCGATATTCAAATCTCGAGTCCATCGGGAGTGACTCGATAAGATCGACAGGCAGTTTTCCAGTGCCCCTGTTTTTTTAAAAGAAAATCTCAAAATCCTTCAATAGCATCGATGCGCTTCCGATATGATTTGAATTTAAAATCGATAACATCGGAAGTCCATCGATGATATCGATCGTGGGCGCGTATATCTTACACCAGATATTTCAGGTTGTTCTTAATTATGATCGGGGGCCCTTCGATAGAATCGATATTCAAATATCGATGATATCGACACCAGGTCGATTGCATCAATCAAGGTTACAATCTGTCCAGCAGCTTAAAGAAAAATCCGCTGGAATTATCGATGCCTCGACTCTGATCTCGATATCATCGACATTCAAATTCCGATGATCTCGATGGTTCCTCGATCAATCTTGAAATCCTGAAATATTTTAAAGTCAAGTCTCTCTCATTTTTCAAATGTCGATGGATCGATCCTGTCATCGATGGAATCGGAGTTCGAAATCCGATGACATTGACCATGGTCTCGATTCATCGGCCAATTAGCAAGAAGTTTCAAAACCGTATGACATCGAGTCCGAGTCATCGAGCAGACTATCGATGCTATCGAGAGTATACGCTCGATGATATCGAACCTGCTCGATGATATCGAACTCTGTCATAAATGTGACCGTTTTATATCCGTTGGAACTTTTTGCCTATATATAGAGGACTTGTCTTTTGTTACCGTAAGAGAGAAAAGAGAGAGCTTTTGTGTGTTTCAACTTACTCTTATATCCAAAGCCTTTCTCTCGAGGGAGTTCATCCTCCAATCCACTCTCACCATTGACATTCAATAGAGTGGATTGGGGAATGAACTTCTGCATTCAAGGATCCTCCAGCTACTACCTTAATGGCAAATCATTAAGCTGGGATGCCTTGAATGCATAAGATTGGAACCACTCTACCTGCCTTATAGGAAAACCTTTAGAGAGTAGGATTCCATCTTAACCTTGACCCAACCCTAAGCCTAGTCTTGGTATATCTTTTGTGTTTCGGATCAAGGAAGCAAAAGACTTTTCGTCAACAAGGAGGAGGAGATCTTCGGCGTTGTGCTTAACAGGACTCATCAAATTATCTGTAAGTATTTAGAGTCCAAGAGGACACTTGCGATCATTCCTTTCTAGGATTGGGTCTTAAGTGGTTCTCGCCCTTTGAAGCCCTCATAGGAGGCCTCTGACGGGAGTGTACATGGTGGGTGCGTTGTGTGGACCCTTGCTCTGTAGAGAGCATAAACATCTGGTTAGGAGTGAACCAGTAAAACTCTCGGGTGTGTTGTGTGAACCCTTGCTCTGTGAAGAGCATAAACATCTGGTTAGGAGTGAACCAGTAAAACTCCAGGGTTAGAGGTGAACCGAGTAGAAACCTCTGTGTAAAGGTTGAAGGTGAACCTGATTTAAAACCTTAGGTTAGAGGTGAACCCTGGGAAACCTCCTTAGTAAAATCCGGTACACTCAAGGGTTGAGTGCGGCAGCCGGGAGTGGAGTAGACTCATCGTCGAACCACTATAAAATGACTGTGTTTGTGATTGCTTTTCTTTATGTGTGATTCATGTCAATGCATTCATATTCATATATCTGATCACATCTCTCTCACACACACACACACAGTCACATCCAACATAGATTAAGTTGCATATTGTTATATCTTGATTAGTTTGTGATTGGATCCTCTACTTGGCTTGGAAGCCAGTAGAGTTACATTTGAGTAATCCTGAAAATTGCATACATGATAGGATTAGAGTGATAAGATTTTTAAATAACTCATAAATCTTTAAAAAGTCCTATTCACCCCCCTCTAGGACATATTGACATATTTCGACTTCAACTCAAGCGGTCTTCACCGCTATTTCAGCTTATACGGATTAGGCCTTCAAAGATACGAATGATTTCATGTGGTGCTCGTTAAATTCAGCGAAACTATCTATCATGACATTGAGCGAGGCAAGCATGAAACTTGAGTGACGCAAACCAGAAATTGATCGAGGGAAGTATGAAAATTCAGCGGCGTAAACTAGAAATTGAGCGAGGGAAGCATGAAAATTCAGTGAGTTAGAAAATTGAGCGGGACAAACTGAAAATTGAGTGGGACAAACTAGAAATTGAGCGGGTCAAACTAGAAAATTGAGCGGGGCAAACTGAAAATTGAGCAGGGCAAACTAGAAATTGAGCGGGTCAAACTAGAAAATTGAGCGGGACAAACTGAAAATTGAGAGGGACAAACTAGAAATTCATTGGGGCAAACTAGAAAATTAAGCGGGGCAAATTGAACATTCAGCGTGGCGAACTAGAAAATTGAGCTGGGCAAACTAGAAAATTAAGTGGGGCAAACTAGAAATTGAGCGGGACAAACTATAAATTCAGCTATGTAAGTAAACATGAAATTGAGCGAAGCAAACATGAAATTGAGCGAGGGAAATATGAAATTGAGCGAGGAGAACTGAAAATTGAGTGAGCATAACATGAAATTGAGATGGGATAACATTAAATCAAGCGAGCATAACATGATATTGAGCTAGACAAACATTAAATCGAGCAAGCATAGCATGATATTGAGCTGGACAAACATTAAATTGAGCGAACCTAACATTAAATTGAGTTGGGCAAACATTAAATTCAGCAAGCCTAACATGAAAATTATCAGGGCAAACATTAAATTAAGTGAGCCTTGCATGAAATTTATCGACGCAAACATTAAATTGACCTTAGCTAGTATGAAATTAAGCTGAGAAAACATTAAATTGAGCGATCCTAGCATGAAATTGAGCTGGGTAAACATGAAGTTGAGCTAACCTAGCATGAAATTGAGTGAGCCCTAATATGGAATTGAGTGAGCTTCAAATGGAATTGAGCGATTTTCACATGAATTTGACCCATTAACGCATAAAATTAATTAAGCCTAACACATGAAATTGACTAAGCCTAACACATGCGCATCAACTTGCATTAAATTGACCTTAGCTAATATCAAATAACTCCCCCATGAAATTCACCGATCCTAACATGGAATTGACCGAACTTCACATGCAATGCAATTGTACGAGCCTAGCATTTTTTTAAACATATGTACCTCCAACAACCGTAGTACCGGTCAAATGCAAGTTGAAGAAAGGTGCTTTGGAGTGAGGGAATATTTTGAACCTTTTCAAGGGTTACAAATACAACCAGTTTGTAGAATTTCATGTAACCCTAGCAAAGATAGAAAATGACAAATGTAAAATGATAATATGTAGATGATAAATGGAGATTCCAGTAAGAAAAATGAGAAGAAAAACGTGCGTGCTTGAGTTTTTCGTTGCAGGGAGTGAAAGACAGGTATTTTGAAAAAGGCGCACATGAATTTTTCGCTAAAGACAGTGAAAGCAACGGCAGTGAAAAGCAGGGGTCTTTTTGTCCTTAAATGTTCTGTCTGTATGTGAAAGGTCTAAGTTGGGAAGGTAAGTTTTGGATTGCTTAGTAAAGAAGCCCGATAAAAGGTGGCATCTACCGTGATAATTTTCTCCTATCTGAAAATGCAGCCCGTGGCTCGCTACAAAGCTCAATGGTCAGTCAATCCTGTCCACCCAATTGATATACTTGATACAAAGCGAATTTCTGGCCTTTTATCTGAAACAAAATGCCAGTGGGTCCCACTGGGCTGTCCAATCAAGGTGATTTTCACACCACATGCCATCTAGAGTGGGGTCCACTGAATTAAAATTTTAATATTACTTAAGGTACATCCAATGCAGGGTAAACGTCCCGAGAACTACGATTAGGGTGGCTCCTTCAAGGAATCTGCCATTTTCCAAATTTCTGAACAAATCAGACCCGTCCAATTTCATGGAATGGCCCCATATAAAATGCCCAGAAAATGCCAAATTCTGTAAAACGGTCTATAAAATGCATGATTAGTTGCAAGGAAATCTCAAGCTAACCGTTGGATTGCTACCTTTCTAAGTTTTCTTCTGTTGTTCCTCAGATTTTCTTTTCGGATTTCATGACTTCTTTGGAAAAGAAAAAAAAGAAAAAGAAAAAAAAAAATTGGAATAAAATTCGATTTTGAAACTATCCTTTCTTTTCAAAATAGAATTTTCTTCCTTTAATTATTATTATTATTATTATTTTTTTTCAAGTTCTTACCTATGACATGAAATACAACAAGTGTGGTTAAGTGGAGCCCACGGCCCATCGATCCAAACCGTTGATTTTATGGGTTTCACCATGAATAGACCATGCAGAAAAATCCCCAAGATCAGAAGAATTTTAACCCTTAAATAGTTGCAAGCGGAATGGGGTGGGACCTTTAAGCGTCACACCAGATCAGTGCGGGGGGCCACCATGATGTGTCTATTTATCCCAGCCGCCCATCCATTTTCTAAGATCATGTTGAGTTATGAGCCCAAAATGATGCAGATCTAACACTAAGTAGACCACACAAAATTGTAAGCTTGGGTTGTATTAAATGCACCAATTATTAAACGCAAGTTGCATTAAATGCAATAATCATATCTAGTGTGGTCTACCAGAGCGTTGGATTGGCCTTAATTTTGAGCCCATACCTTAAAGTGATCTGAAAAATAGGGATGGACCGCGTGGATAAACAGATACATCATGGTGGGCCCCACCTAAATCTGGTCACACCCTTAAAGGTCCGACCGGGGTTGGACGCAATCCGCTTCCTAAGTAGTTGGTCAAAAAATAGTCAAACTAAAAAAGAAAATACAGCAATCTGTTACCATTCAACCGAAAATGAAAATGCTGGACAGCTAGGAGCTTCCTATCCGGCGGAATTTCGGTGCATGGGCCATGCAACGTGGGGTCCTTTGTTTCCACGGTTTGGATAATTAAAACGTGAAGCAGTAGATCATTACGAATTCTCTACCTTCATCGGATGTCTTTGATTCTCTGTTAGATGTGACTGTACCACATGGTTTTCACTCACAGACTCATTTGGTCTTGAGTCGACTTGACTCATCCCAGTCAGTGGCACGGAGAGACGAGTCCGCAGTCCATGCTGCAGGGCCCAATTTTGGCTTTGAATCCAACCTCATATCCATGCATCGGTATCTGTTTAAGGTCCAATCTCAACATGTATGAGGCCAGGTCGAAAACCCCAATAGGCCACCTTAGCCAGTTGCCATCCCTATAAGTGGGTCCCACATATTGGTCTGATAATCGGGTGGGCCATGATATGTTGGATGTGAGTCATTGGCCAAGTTCTTATTTGCAGTGCATTTAGGTGCATGATGGAATGATGACTCTACCAACAAATTGTAGAAGGCCTTAACCCTATCCCAACTCAACTTAGGATTGTTGGGGGCCTTGCACAAAACCTTAGGATCTATCCCTCCAGTACAAGCCAGGATTATGGATAATAAAGCAATGAAAATAATCAATGCATCAATCACACACCACACAAGAGAATTTTTACGTGGAAAACCTTCAAAGAGGTAAAAACCACGGGACCTCGTCCAGATCAACAGTCCACTATGAAGTAGAACGTTACAATCTTCTTCACTCATACAGGAGTGGATAAACAATAAGAAAATAGAGAAAACCAGAGAGATCTCACCGATTATGAGGACATAGAAGCGCTGAGATATAGATTACACAGTAGAGAACCTCCACGAGCAGAACCTCCCTTCTATAAGCTTCCTCTCTCTCTTTCTCCCTTTTTCTCACCTTTGATAGCCCTAAACCCTTTAGCAAATCCCTTGTAAAGCTTTAGGAAACCCTCTTGTTGTTTTTCTCATCAACACAACATACCCTAGAAAAACCCTATGGACCCTTTTTTATAGTTTTAGGAAACTCCTTTCCGCATCCTAGTTACGAAAGGACTTTGCGCATCCCAGTTACGAAAGGACTTACGCATCCAAGTTGCGAAAGGACGACAGGTCCAAAAAACCCATCAAGGATAGGGTTGACGATTTCTAACCACGGCTCAACTGAGCTTGACCTGAAGTTCGGGTTCAGATTATCCCCTTCAATTGAATCTGATCCAAGTTACACCCGTAGCAGCATCAATTGTTTAAGACTTTCCTGTAATATGGGGAATCTCATGGTAAGTTTTATGGGCCTACCATGTTATCTATGTTATTCCATTCTTCATATATTTCATTACTTTATTTCGGCAAATCTAAAACTTAAATTATATACAACATCATAAATAATGGGGATGCAATAGCCCACCATTAATTCCTTCTTGATGAGCGCCATTGTAATGTTTCTATGACATTTGACTTGTTCACGAGGTTTATATGGCATTTGATGAGGTCGTTCTTCTCGAGTATTCTTAAGTTAAAGAGTAATTGTAAGACGGAAGAGTGGGGGAGTGATAAGTCTTATATTTTTAACTTCTGTTATTTAAATGCTGTTTCACATTTTACTAATAAGAGTTTATTCTCTTATTTAAAAAAATTAAGTTAGAAACTGAGTATTTAATAAAATTTTAATTTTAGAGCTTATTTATTTAGAAATCAATAAAAAAAATTCTCATAAGATAAGTAATGAGGATGTTAATTTTTCTTTAAAACTTATTTAGCTTAAGCGGTAAATAATTTTTAATTAATTTTTTGAAAAATTTATCCTTAAATTGAAGGTTGGGCTCAACATGATGAATGGTCCACATCAAGGTGGGCCCACATAATGTACACATTGAAGGTAGGATCACATGATGAAAGCACATCAAAGGTGGGCTCAGATGAAGAATGACCCATATCAAAGGTTTCGTTTTAATAAGTGTAAATTGTATGCCACATGTGCCAAAGCAGCAATGTTTTCCTCTTTCGGTGAATTGTCTACAAAGGCTGGACCCATCATATCAACGGTCCAGATCACTTAACCATGAGTCCCACTTGCAGAGACTCAAAAGAGTCATAATTTTGAGATAAAACCATGGAAAAGAATAGTGATAATCCACCACCAGATTTAACTCATCCTCATATGGGGTCCACATT
Organism: Magnolia officinalis; assembly: GCA_021015155.1. NCBI lineage: Eukaryota > Viridiplantae > Streptophyta > Magnoliopsida > Magnoliales > Magnoliaceae > Magnolia > Magnolia officinalis. The sequence continues at coordinate 61,857,440 of JAJHSJ010000013.1, read as the reverse complement.
TAAGGCTATCCAGACCATGCAAATATGACCCACATTACCAATGAGACACATATGAAGAATCTCACATCATGGATTTGGCAATCCTAACCATTGAATTGTGGCAACCAAATGAATTATTAAAGTGGTTAAACTCAACTAGAAAAATCAAATGGCTACCATGTCTGCTTGGTGTCATTTTCAGGTTATAATCCATCCGCAGCCGGATCAACAATTTGGACGGTCCAGATCACACTACTATGCCATCACATGCATTCCCTTTACTGAATAACAAAAACTCTCCATACCCAAACAGTTGTAGCAACAAACAGCATAGTGGCATTAATAATAAATGAGCTAAGACTTCTGTATTACTTTTCCACCGTCTAAAAAATGGTTACCACTCTTTAAACCAAACTTCAAGCGTACACGTGGCATGGTTGTAAGGCGATCCAGAGGATGGACCATAACTAAAACTGAGATGATAATATTAGCCATCTGATTTATCCCTTCTAATCTGGACCACTCACTACTTTACTTTTAACCTTTCTTTGATAGTCATCTGATTGCTCGATTAATGATATTTTAGAGATATGATCCATCCACCATGGGACCCACAGTTTGGATGATCTGGATAGATGTACAATTAGTGCCACGAGCGAGGAGTCCAGTCACCATCACTTTTTAAATGGTGCAGAACTAACATGGGAGTTTATTCCTAAAAATACATAACCAACCATGCATAAAAATATACATTAATTGAAATTTTATATGTATGCATGATTAGGACCATATGCTGTGTCCCTTGTCCTTGTCCGTCAAAGTAGACCAGGTCATGATCATTTTTTACACGTGGGGACCATGTGTTGATGATTCAGACCGTTGATATGGTGGGACCCACAGGGAATGCATAATGCCTTGAAAGTTGTCTGGATTGTATGATGTCATCCATCCCATGAGACCATTGTGGTGTTTTCTACAACTCCAAGGGTGGAATTTTTGGATCTGAGATTTTTTTTTTTGGGCAGTATCCATCCATAGATTGGAAGGTCATGAGCAATCTACAATGTTAGGAAAGAGGTGAAATAATTAATGGGTAGGATCTTCCAGTACTAAAGATATGCAGGCCAGCCTATCCATCTTGGCCCATCAAATCAATGATCTGGACCATTGAACTATGGCCGTACCTGATCAGGACACTTAAAATCAGGGCTCAATAATTCCTCTCTCTTGATGGCGCATTATTGTTCTCTATAAATCATTTGGGCAGATGGATATGTTTGTGGGTGATAGGGTGCTGATATAATAGAAGAGGGTAAAAACAAAAGAAAGAAGGATCATCCAATGGCTATGTATCCTTCTTTCCCAACATCCCCACTTCTCTCCCTATTCGTAGGCACCATCTTTAATTGAATTGGTGGGCCTCTCTCTCTCTCTCTCTCTCTCTCTCTCTCTCTCTCTCTCTCATTGCATTGGAGGGCCTTCTCTATCACTCATTGGGACTATGTTAATTGCATTGAAGGGTCTTCTCTCCCTCCCTATTTTGGCCTTTTTTAGCTGCATTGGTGTGCCTTCTCTCTCTCATTGCATCGGTGGGCCCTCTCTCTCTTTGTAATGGTGTGCCTTTCCCTCTCTCATTGGGCCTTTGTAATTGCATTGGTGGCCCCTTCTCTCTCTCTCTCTCTCTCTCTCTCTCTCTCTCTCTCTCTCTATATATATATATATATATATATATATATATATATAGGAATGCTCACACCTTTTTATGTGAGCACCTTTGCACATGTGTCATGGGCATGGAATCTGAACAGTGTATGTGATGAGTCACTCCTTAAAAACTAGCATGCCCAACTTTTGGACCGATACAAAACTTTGGTTGGGCCATGGCAAAAGGAAATATTTTCCTCCTTTGATTTGCATTCCTATCTGATCTGTGCAGAGGAATGTTCGCTTGCGCACCTTTTTATGTGAGCACTGGTACGCACCTTTGCATGTGTGTCGTGGGCATATAATCTGAACGGTCCACGTAATGTGACACCCCTTGAAACCATACAAGCCTAATCTTCAGCCTTATACAAAACTCTGGTGGGCCATGGCAAAACGAAACAATTTCCTCCCTTGATTTGCATTTCTCTTTGCTACGGCCAACTACAGTTTTGGATCAGGCTAGAAATTTGGGCCCATGACACGTGTGCAAAGGTGCTCATGTAGAAAGGTGCGCAAGTGAGCATTCCTCTCTCTCTCTCTCTCTCTCTCTCTCTCTCTCTATATATATATATATATATATATATATATATATATAAAAAAAAATAAAAAAATAGCATAGGTCAAGATGAAATCATAAGCCTGGCCCATTATTTTCAAAATCAAGACAAGCCAGGCCGATCGGGCATTGTCCTTGGCTTCTACTGGGCCACAACTCGCAGTAGCAAAGCCGTTAAACATGTTAACATGCCCAGCCTATTTGTTTATCCAACCTGAATATTTGACTCAGGCCTATGTAAATGGCCTGGCCCAGGCTGAGACTTGTTTTGGGGGTGCCAATGGACCAAGTCTGGACCAGGCCAGGCTAGGCTCGGGGCCTGGCTGAGACTTAAGACCCAAGGTCTAAGACCAGCACGGGCCCATCATGGGCCTATCACAGTAGGCCAAGGTCCAGCCCAACCTGGACTAGACCGGTCCACAACAAATTTATAAAATCCCTATTTCCTTATCCACCCATTCATCATTCATCAAATCGATACACTTGCATATATAAAGATTAGAGTATTCAAATTATACAACTTTCCTAAATTAGTAAAACTTACTAAAGATGCCGAAAACAACTCAAATTTGTAACCTACACATAACTAACCTAAACAAGTACTCCTGGACAAAAATGGGCTCTTAAATCTGATGTAGCGAGTGCGTGGACGAAAAAGAAGAGATCATATCATTGCTTCCTAGGATGATTATTGAATCCACAAAGAAATAAAATTTTTTTTAATAAAATAAAATAAAATTGATATTATTGATGAGAAGTATCTGTTTATGCTGTTATTAATAGCCTTATACGAGCGAAAGAGACTTTGGCCTTTGAGTTTGACTTTAGACTTAGTTGCATTAAGTGGTCAGTGATGATTTTAATTGCATCATTTTACATCAAAATCATTAACACAAAAGAAAAAAAACTAAAAAAAAAAACTTATTAATAATAATAAGTTTGGAAGTAAAATGGACCCAAAATATCTACTTCTTCCCCATCCGTGAATTCTTTCGCAACCTACACCACATCAAAATTACTTCATTTCTCACATCCATTTGCTTCTTAACCCGATCAGATGCCAGGATGGTAGGACTCGATGGGTCCTGAACCACTTGAATTCGGCTCCAATACATTGTATACATTGCCTAGCCTCAAACCCGACTGCAACCCTAATCCAAGCAACTGCCAGCCCTAGGCGCAACCGACTAGCCAACCACACAGAAAATAGCCTTGGATTGGTCTAGCTCAGGACATCATATGATCCACCCAGATGGATTATTCGGCCTAAAAATTCATGCATGGCCCACTCACAAGGCCTTTAGGACACTTGCAATCCTACTCATGCTGCGTCCATCAGCTGAGGAGCCTAGATCATATGAGCGGCCAATGGTCCACATTCAAATCACATGGTGGTCCAGTGGAGGATTGGACCTATGTGAATTTTAGGTTAGACCATCTACACGGGTCCCACATGATGAACAGGTTGGAGCTTCCACGTGCCATGTCAGCAAATTCACATTCACTACTATTCATAATATGGGCCAATCCATGAGTATGCGATGGATAAGATATACGATGGTCTGATTATCGGGTGGGCCACACATTTACGAAATTGCGGATGGTCAAAAGATATGGGCTAACGTCTACGTTGGGTGTAGATTGTGGCCACCCAGTGACTGCATGTCCTGATTTTTGGGCTAGGCACCCACCTGATGAACGACCTACATTTTGCACACGTGTACACGTGTGGCACCGACTGGCCTTAGGCCTTAGCAAGGTTCTTATCAGTTTGGGAGATGGTGTAATTTCCACTTAACAGGATATAAGTGGGAAGTTAATGATGTCATGGGCCATGTTCATGAAAAGCATGACGTGAATGGTCATGATCAAAGGGATCCACCAACCTTCATCACCCAGACCTTCCTTTCATGGTAATAGTTCACCACCACTTTTAAAATGGATGTGACTCATTGACTATAAACTAAAAGCAAGGTAATCAGGATCGTCCAATCCGTGATCCACCTGATGGATGGGACTAACTGACCGTCCAGTCCTAACCACCCGAGTGGGGGATGAATGGTTAGAATTAGAATGGGCAGATTTCCAAATTCAATAGGTGAAATCACATGGCTAGCATTACTCGATCAGTGTGATTTTTTATTTTTTATTTTTTAACATATGCACAACCCATAATGGAGATCATGGTTTGGACGGTCTAGATTACAATAATGTAACCATGTCATTATCAGTTAAAACACCTTCTAAAATGGTGGTGAACCATCATCACTGTATAGCTCCCCACTCACGGAGGAGGGTGGGCTAGGCAAGCGCACTTACTATCTGTGGGATCCAAGCCACTCACTAGGTGTCCCCCAAACCCTCCAAAAAAGAAAAAGAAAAAAAATGGTCCACTCATTTTGGTGGGCCACTCCATGCACGAGAAAATAGAGAGTTAGAAAATATGTCCATTTTAATATACAAGTACTGACCACCAAGCAGAGGTGGGCCAGCCTGATTTTTGAGCGGGAGAACCTACATGGTGGGCCCCACCTAGTGACCAGCTTGGGTAAAACTGGCACATGTGTCCGGGAGTGCACCAACATCTCCCAGCCTTCCAAACCAGCTTTCTCATTGCAAGGGACATAAAAGAAAAAAGTGCTTTTGTAGGGCTGAAAAGTCTCCTTTCTTTTTACCATTGCACGCCTTGGCCCACTTCTCTCTCCAAATTTCAAAATCCAACGCTCCAAAAAGGCTCCCCACAATTTCCTTATAGGATACTTCTAGCCGTTCATTCCATTCCGACATCAAACCTTCAAATGCCTCTCTCTATAAATAGACTCCCAAACACACTTCTATTTCTACACAAGAATCCTCCTACACACATACATTTTGTTCTATCATATTAAACTACAAAAGCATGTCTGTAAGTATGCATTTTAGTTTTTGATAGTGATTATATTTTAATTAGTGACTACTCACATGCTAACGTCCGATCAATGCCGTGGCCTGGTTGCAGGTGATACAGGTGAGGGTCCCGAACCTGGACTGCGAGGGCTGCGCCACGAAGATTCGGAAAGCTCTCTTCAAGCTCGAAGGTATATACGTGATCAATCTCTTATTAAGGCTTTGTTTGGTTGCACTAAATATAAAAAAATTTCATGATATTGCACAGCCAAACACGGCCTAAGAGTCACTGGTCACAGCTGGTTTGGATTAGCTTCAACATGATATGATTTGCAATTCCAAGCTGTCCATCTTGATCGTCTAACATAAATGGACGTTGTTATTAGAACATAGTCATTCGGAATGGGGCCCACCAGATGGATGGTTTTGATTGTTGAGCCATGCAGCTATATGGGCCCCATCCAGTAATGCACATTTTCTAATCCGAAGCATGCTTCTTGTGTTAGCTAAGGGCGTTTTTGTTTGCACCAAATACCATGATATTTCATGATTAGTCAGTTTAATTTGGTGCAAAAAGCATGAAATTTCGTGATATTTGGAGCAACCAAACGCACCATAGACAAACTAAATATTCAAAGCCTTGTCATCTGTTAGCAGATTCAGTTGCTAGCTTCCAAAATGCAAATTACTTCTCTAGCTTCTCACATTGGGTTAGGGGTCCAACCCGGATATGGGTCCAGATCGGGCCTACAAAAGACCTCGAAGTAGGGTATGGGCCTTCTTTGAAAATGGACCCAGGCCTACAAAAATTTATGTTACCCAAGTACAAGTGGCAATGGACTAGGCTTGTGTCAGGCCAAGCTAGGCCCTGGTCGACCCAAAAGTTAAGACCCAGAGCCTGATCCTGGCCTGAACTTGCATGGGCCTACCATACAGGCCTGGTTTAAGCCCGGCAGAATTGGTTCCTCGAGCCTGCCCAAGACTCTTCTCGGCCTTATCAGAAATTGATAAAATTCTTATTTCCCACTTGAATATTTTCTATCCATCCGCTGATCAAGTGGGCCACACATGTACAAAGAAATAGACAGTTGCAATGGTCTATATTTAAGATGGATACATGGCATATTTGCAAGATATAATACATGTACATATGGTGGAAGTCTTATGTGGGGCCTACTTGATAAACTGATTGAAACTCGAACACGTATGCTACATTGGCACATGTGCCACCCCATAATAATCATAGATGAATAACTAGTATGTTGATTTATTCAATTCTTTCCATGCTCCGCAGGAGTAGATGAAATAGACATAGAAATGGAAACACAGAAGGTTACCGTAAGAGGTCATGCAGTGGAGGAGAAGAAGGTAATCAAGACCGTCCGTCGGACTGGGAAGGCTGCCGAGCCATGGCCATTTCCAGCTTACTCCCATTACTCTTCATTTTATAAATACCCGGCCCACATAGCGAACCACTATTACGAACGGTCCAGCAACGATGTGGCGAGTCTACACACTTTCTTTCATACTCCAGCGACATACTCAGTGGCTGTGGCATCTGATGAAGCTGTGGCATCCCTTTTCAGCGATGAAAATCCACATGCATGCACCATCATGTGATCATGTCGTTTTTTTATTTTATTTTTATTTTTTTATTAAATGTTCAATGGATAAGGTTGTATTGTTTTGTTGTTGAGAAATGATCCAGTGGTTCAGATCATTATAAGTTACAGCGCTCCTTGTTTTTTTTTTTTTTTTTTTTTTTTTTTTTTAAAAAAAAAAATTTATTTTTAATTTACAAATGCACACACACCCCACACACTCACGCTGCAGTGCTCCTTGTTCTATTGGGAGACTTTGATAGTCTGACTGATCGATCAATCTATGCCGTCCATTAGTACAGTATTCATTTCAGGGTCTACAATGCAAAAAATCACATTTGTTGAATGATTCAATCCATACTTACCCTTTTTTCAATTTATATCATCTGTTGTAGGCCATTGGTGCAATGGTTAGGATTGACTGATAATAGTGATCGTTTAGAAACATAAGCCATCCAATCAGACCTATTCTTATGTAAACAATCGTAGCTGTCCGTAATTTTGTAAGCTATTGATGGATGCTTAAAATTGCCTGAACAGTGTGAATTTTCTATGGTAGCCCGTAAAATTTGTGATGGGCCTGATGAATGGTACAGATCGAGCAATCAAATTATCCAAGGGTCCCAACACAACTAAGAGCACTTATAGTTATCCATGCTCCTGTCCAACCATTAACTCAAACGCTTTCGTGAGCCACCTTGTAAAAATTACACCGATCAGATGATCGATCCATCCAAAAGTTTCCCTTCATTTTCCGTAGCCTTTCATTTCCTGGGCCATTTGATTGGATGGTTTGGATCATTTGATAGAAATACTTCTTTGTTCCACTAATGGATCCCAAAAAATAGATGGCCCAGATTGTAGAATGGACCTATTTTTGCACGAGGCATCCTACTGTCCATTTTGTAGTTGATTGATCGTATGACCAGAATCATTTGATCTGGTTAAGATTTGCATGGTAGCCATTGAAATATGTCATTAGCCTATACAAAGTAAGGCTTTCACAGGCAATCCGCATCAGTTTCTCTTATTGGCGTGCCGTGAGGAGAGCAACTGGCTTATACAAAGTAGGAATATTTATTATTTTTAATTTTTTAAAAAGGAAATGTGGGAGCACACCAATTGTGATTTTATTGATAATTATTATATACATTAGAGGGGGGCTATACTGACCGATTCTCTCCCCAAATTCATCACTAAAGCTTTCTATTACAACTCTCATTAAAAGTACTCGAAAAAAAAACCACCACCGTGAAGCATCTAACATTACAACAATTATTCATTACACATTACTTAGATTTCTATCAAACTTCTTCAGTATAACATCCTATAACAAATACTAAAAGAGTCTATCTTTCATCTCATCAAAGAAGCGGTAATAGACAATCCTCCAAGACCTCTTGAGCACTAAAATGCCACATAAAGCCCAAAACCCAACTGCAAATCCTGGTCCCAACCCAGAGTAAAACCAACACATCTCATCCTCTTCTTCATCTTTTTCAATGTAACCAGGACCTGGAGGAGTCTCATCGCTAACACACTTATCTAGAAGAGGAGGTCCACAAAGTCCGATGTTGCCCATATAAATAGAAGGATCTTGGAATGTTTGGAGCTGATTACCAGATGGAATTTCCCCCCACAAGTTGTTAAACGACAAGTTCAAACAACTTAGAAAAGTTAAATTTGACATACTCAGTGGAATTGTACCTGAAAGCTGATTTTCAGATAAATCAAGAGACTCTAGCAATGCCAATTTACTAATCTTGTCTGGAATTTTCCCGGTCAAATGATTTCCAGATAAGTTTAACGCACGCAATCCCAAAAGTCCTGTGAATCCTTCAGGGATTTCTCCAGACAAATTATTTCTTGAAAGGTCCATGCATGTAACTAGTGAAACTGTTCTTGTGTATTCAAGCACTAGCCCCTTCATTGATACAAGCAAATTTTCCTTGTAATATGATGATCCCATCCGTCCATAGGAAAGAACTTGGTTTATCTTCTGCTCATTCTTCATGGCCATGAGATCTTTAAAACTTTGGGGAATTGAACCAGATAAATAATTTTGTCCCACATCAAGGATTTGAAGAGAAGTCAGGTTTGATAATTGTGCCGGGATGTTGCCAGTAAACATATTTGATCGTAAACTCAGAATTCTTAAAGCTGGAAAGCTTTCGCCAATCCAAGTGGGAATATAACCTGAGAAATTGTTGTGTCCAAGGTCGAGAGTCTCCAAACTAGTACATTTCTTCAAAGATGAAGGGATTTCTCCCGATAGGTTATTGTTGCTCAGGTGCATTGATTGGAGTTGACGTAACAGACCCAAAGACGTGGGTATTCCTCCCGATAACTTGTTCTTGCTCAAATCAAGTGCCTCAAGTGCTATGCAACTACCCAATCTCAATGGAATGATACCACCTATGTTGTTTCGGGAAAGGTCAAGGACAGTCAAGGAGTTCATTCCTTCTATGAATGAGGGAATCATGCCACTGATTTGGTTACCTCTGGCAGAAAAGTAATTTAAATACTGCATTGTGGATGTAAAATTTGGTGGGATTGGCCCAGAAAATTCATTGTTGGAGAGATCGAGAAAAGAGGCTCCATTCAAAATACAGGGTATGGGACCACTGAAATTATTCGAATTCAAATCAATGTAGGCTTGAGGACGCATTTTTAAAGGGTTTGGCAATTGGCCAAAAATCTGGTTATTTGAAAGGTTCAGGGAAAGAAGTTGGGGTGTTAAATCCCAAAACCAGGTGGGGATGATGTCAGAGATGGTTGCGTTAGAGAGATCCAACATTACTACAGATTTTTGTGTTCGTAGCCAGAGAGGAAATCGAGGACCTAAATGACATGATCCTAGGTTAACGTAAGAAAGCTGAAATGGAGGGGCCCAATCAGAGTGTGGATCAAAAACCAAAGAATTGGAAGACAAATTCAAGACGTCCAACTTTTTGAGGTTTTCAAAAAGACTTTCAGACACGTTTCCTGTCAAGGAGTTGTAAGAGAGGTCAAGCCAAGACAAGTTGGAAAGTTGTCCTAAAGTTGTTGGGATTGTCCCATTCAACTGATTCCCACGGAGAAATAAATCTTGTAAGGAAGACAATCCTCCAAGAGCTGCAGGGATATTTCCATTCAACTGATTCCCTGAGAGATCTAGTTCTTCTAAGGAAGACAATCCTCCAAGACGAGCTGCAGGGATTGGGCCTGTCAGCATGCAATCGGATAGAGAAAGGCGTTTAAGATTTTTGAGCTCCCATAACCAAGCAGGAAAGCCAGTATGCATATGGTATCTATACAAATACAGGCTTTCTAAATTGATAAGCTTAGTTATGGCTCTTGGAATGCTACCTGTTATATTCTCACTGAATGACAAAGAGAGAGACTCAAGTGATGTCATATTCCAAATAGAGTTGGGGATTCCTCCATGCAGCTGACTGAAAGATAGTTCAAGTATCTTCAGCTTCCTCCAGCTGCCTTCAAGGAACTCTGACCAATCAACCCTCAGGTTATCATGAGTTGATCCCAACCACAACTCTTCCAAGTTAGGAAGTTGTGAAAATTGATAAGGAACCTCACCATGAAAGTTGTTGTATGAGAGATACAAGGACACGAGGCTACTAATGTTAGCTATCCAGTTTGGAATGGTAGAGTTGAAGTTGTTAAAAGAGAGATCAAGGACAAGAAGAGATGTGAAATTAACAGAAGGAAGAGTTGGAGAAATATACGAAAGACCACAGCTCCATAGGTACAACTCAACAAGGGAAGGAGACATGTTCATTACGTGGACCCAATCATGGCTTGCCATGGAAAGGTTCACGAAAGCCATGTCGAGGTACTTTAGAGAAGGTAGGGTTGTCAACCACCAAAGGTTTTTGGCGCTCAAAGAAGATGAAGAAAGCTCCAGGGAAATGAGTTTAGAGAGGTTTCCAAGCTGATGAGGGATACTCCCGCTGAATCCTGCCGATGACAAGTTCAAATGCCTCAACTCCTTCATTGAACCCAGGAAATCTGGAATTGGTGCGCCATTAAAATCATTACCGCTCAAGTCCAAGAACTGAAGATGCTTCAGTTGAACCAGAGCTGGATCAATTCTGCCACCTAGCCTGTAGTTACCATGGAAGAGGTCGAGTTTAACAACGTACCCAGTTATGTTGTGGCAGGTAATTCCTCTCCATTTGCAGCAGTCAGAGGCTTCATCCTCCCAGAAGAGAGAAAATTGGAAGGGTCGTTGAGAGCCTTCCGAAAGGTAGTCAGAGCTTTTCTCTCAGAATCGAAGCAACCACTCACCTTCCAATATCCTCCCCAATATATTAATACATTTAAAAGAAACAGAGAAATAAGAAAGCCTCTCTGCTGAGAATAACAACTCTCCATTCCTTCACTTTCTCTGCTCTAGAAAAAGGAAGATTGATTCTTTGCTGATTTCTCCTTCCGCTCTCCTTAATTTATAAGATCTGAAGACCGCACACATCAATCATGCTAGTTCACCACCATTTTATCTTAACACTGATCAAGCAATCCTAACCAATCCGTTTCCGCTCTTGATCGTCTAAGACATCCAAACCGTTAATCAAGTTCCTTAGCACATCTTGGGGACAAGGATCATCGTCCATCGATTTTGGGGTCCATAATACGGAAAGGCCAACAGCTGTATGTACGATTTCTGAGAAACAGTAGAGGGAAGTGCCAGTGATCTGGTCCTTAAAACGAGGACAAACAGAGTCTCCTTTCGCCTTTGTCTGTACAACTGGGGCCATGCCTTCTTCATCCAAACCGTTTATCTAAATGGTACGTCTGCCTAATTAGGGGAAGGGATTGATTTTTATTTTTTATAATATTTTATTTCAGGTGATCTTCATGGTACGGCCCACCGTCTCCACAATGTTTGCGGACTAGCTGGCGTCAAAGTATTGTATTTTATTTTATTTCAGGTGATCAACCACCCACTTTGATGTTTGTATTTTCTCCGCACACACCGTACATACATTTTGCTAGCGCATTTATAGGCTACAAAATAGGGAGATTCAAAGCTCAAGGAGTGGTGATTGTACGGTCATCCCTTGAAAACTTGTTGGTTCCTACTCCAATGTTTATTTACCATCCAACTGTTGGCTATCCTATTCTAACTAGGGTGGACTTGGACGAGCCCATCCCGTGGGGTGGATGGCATGTAATGATGACTGTGTCAGTGGATTGGAATTCACCACCGAGTATGTTTGGCTCGCCTGGCCAATTCCGGGATTATGTCAGCCAATCTCGGGATTGCTCCGTCTAACCAAACATGTCCCAATCAAAATAGATGGGATTAAGAGCGATTGGGTGGATTTCAAGGTAATGATGGTGATGTCAGTGGATTGCTGGGGGATTGCTATATCCAACTTCTGCCTGTTTGGCACGCTTGGCCAAATCTTGGGATTGCTCCTTCCAATCCATCCTAATACAACCTAATCCCATCCACCCTGCCCGTCCAAACAGGCCCTAATTCTTATTATATTCTTATTGGCCCACCAAATGAGGGGTGCTTGATTCATGTTCTGGTTCCCACACAAGTGACACTTTTTTTTTTATATTACACACGCACACACCCCCACACACTCACGCCACACGCACACACCCCACACACGCACGCCGTGGGATTTCACCACCGTGGGTACTTGAACCCTTGACCCGGTGTTGAAACTCCAGCGAGTCTACCACCCGGATAAGAGTAAAGACCCTTCAAAGTGCACTTGAGCAACTAGTATTATCATTATTACTATCCTCTTATGCTATCTACCGGACATGTTACATTATATATGTATACCATAAGCGTAAAATTTCCCTCCAATTCAAGAATTAGGAGTGGGCATTTCCAAGCCATTCAACTTGCATTAGTTCTTGTGGATGGACCATGTCCCCAAATATCCCACATTAGAAGATCCTAGCCATAAATCTAATGTGAATGTTGAACAACCCTACCAAGTCCAATTGATTCTAATTGTATGTCCCACTAATGAGTGGATGGACCTGAATTTTATTTTATGTGATTTTCTTGGTAGATGTTGTTGATGTCTTGCCCAAGTGGCTGTCAACCAGAGAGATGACACCATACCATAAATTGTGGTACCTTGACGTATCGTCTTGGCACGGTCAGTTTTCTTATCTTCCAATTGCCCTTGCACAACACGGCTAAGCTGTCATCAGACTAACTTTCAATTTTGGAAATTTATGTTTAAAAGTGACTTGATTAATTAGAACTCTATTGTTTGTTCTACACCATTTAAAAACTGGTGGTGTATTCTCGATCATATATATGCCACTAATAAAATCATAGCTTAAGAAATGTTAATCACTCATTTAAGGTCCACTGAAAGTAAAGTAGAAAAGTATAATTACCGGATACGAAAATTTAAACTTCATTATTTTTTGTAATAGCTCAAGAAATGTGAATAACTTATTTTGCCTATCTTATTATTATTATTATTATTGTTTTTAAGTCTTTATATTGTAATAGCTCAAGAAATGTGAATAACTTATTTTGCATCCATTGCAAGTAAAGTAAAAACGTATAGTCAACTAATAAAAAGAATCTCATTTGGCATCTATTTTGTTGCCCGTCCCATCCTTTATATATAATAGCTTACGAAATGATAACCACTTCTTTAGCATTCATGACAAGTATAGTCACTGGATAAGAAAATTCTTATTTAACATCTCTTTTATTGCATGTCCCATTCTTTGGAGAAGTCTTTGTATATTAATAGCGAAATGCTAACCACTTATTTAGCATCCACGAGAAGTAGAAAAGTATGGTCATTGGAAAAGAAAAGTCTCAATTTGCATCTCTTTTATTGCATGTCCCATTCTTCCGACAAGTCATTATAGTGCATTGAAGCCCAAGTGGAACATGAAACGACTTATAATTCCAAGTCAAGTCTATGATAATATAGAATTAAGACATGAAGATGACTCTTCTTTTTTTTTCAATAACTTTCTCTACAGTTAAATAAAATGGTGAAAGGTCTAAATTTTGTGTTTTCAATTAATTTAATAAATTTCCTTTAAGTGGAACATTTTAAGTTCACATGTGCGAAGGTAATTTAGGACATGTAAAAGTTAGAAATGGACTTGAATTAGGCACTTGGGCCAATCATCGCATGATTTGGTGGCTTTTTCCTAGTTGGGTCAGCTGGCTCAAAACTCAACTGTTTTTTAAACTAGGTGTTAGCGTGTTGTTCTTTTGGTTCATTGGGTTCATCTGCCATAGGCGACACTGGTACTAAACCATGGGCTCCACTTGCACAATCTTACAAGTCTAGTAGTATTGGAAACTGAAATTACCATTGGTGCATATATAGGATCCATAGGCATTTTAATTTAATTTTATTTTTTTAAGCTTGTTAGTACGCCCACTGTCAGTTCACACTTCACTATTAGCCACCCCCACTAGGGATCGATGCCAAGACCTCAGTGTTGAACCTTTATCTTTCACTCAGTCTACCACTTGAGCTATGGATATGGGTATTCTTGGTGGGACGGCTGTAATCCAAGGATCAGATTGTATGGCTTTCTAAGTGTCACTTGAACAGTACGGGTGGGATTGGATGGATGGTCTGGATTGATTCATTTGATTAGCATTGTAACTTAAAATCCGAGGGAAGCAGATTGCCTTCCCAGTAACTCTTAGCATACTGAGTAAACTCTGTGGGGCCTACCATGATTCATATATTTTATCTACTATGTCTATCTATTTTACCAGGTAATTTTTGGGCTTAAGCCCAAAAATAAAGCATATCCAAAGCTCATGTGGACCGCACCACAAGAAACAGTGTGATTTGAACATCTACCATTGAAATATTCATGGGGGCCACAGAAGTTTTGGATCAAGCTGATATTTGTGTTTTTCCTTTATTCATGTTTGTGTGATCTTATGAATAGGTTGGATGACAAATAAACATCACCATGGGCCCTAGGAAGGCTTCAACATGGAAATCATTATTTCCACTATTTCCCTATGCAGTTGTGGTCCACTTGAGCTTTGGATATACTTCAATTTTGGGCTCAATCCTAAAATGAACTGGAAAAATGGATGGACAGCATGGATAAACCACAAACATTCACAGTGGGCCCCAACAGTTTTTGCTAGTACAATAAAGCCTACTTAAGTTACTCAGTACTCAATCCCTTTTCAAAACTATGAATGTTTTTGTTTGTATTTTCATTTAGAGATTATTATTTTTATATTTAGAAATGCATATGAAAGATCTAGGATGGTCAACAGTCAGGTTCCCTCCAAGGTGTGTTTCGGCCAAAACCTCAAGCTAGCTCAGGCCCACCCATCAGCTGGGCCACACATGTGCCATGACTCTGAACTGCTGGCTACATTTTTCTATCTGTTTGACATTCTATTCATATTTGGCTCTACAGATGACTGAGTAGTCTGGATTGTAGGCTGAAGAATACTCACCTTCGAGCCTGCTTGATGAGTGGCCAAGCCATTCAATCTGAAATGATATATATTCATTAGTTCTAGAAGGTGTGGCAAATAGAGTGGGCTCGGGTGAAGCATCCAGCCCATATCCACATACTACACTGTAGCCCAGCCCATGAGTTAAGTAATTTCTCTCTGGCCCGGCCAGGCACGTAAGTGAAATTTCTCAGCCCAACAATGTAAAAATACTCTATTTTAATGTAGACCGTGTGTGCCCTACCTTCCAAGTGGGCAGTCTAGCATGCTGCCTCACTTCAAATGTGGGTCATTCATCATTAAGGGGCCGACCTTTAATGTGGACCGTCTATAATGTGGGCCTGTTTTTTTTCATTTCACATGATTATTTTAAGGTACACAACAATGTTTATTAGTCATACAACCTGTTCATAAGTTGACACTAATCAGATAGAGGGAAAACACAAAATATCAGCTTATCTAAAACTACTGAGGCCTCAGAAAGTTTTCAATTGTGTGGTGTACATGGTTCATGGTTTAAAATGTTCTGGCAAAATAGATGAAGGGCATGGATACAACAAAAAAATCACTCGGCCACATATAGCATCTTATTTTAGGGTGTGGTCCCAAAAAATTATGAAGGTAAAACTTTCAGATGGACCACACCACAGGAAATAGTGCTCATTGAGTGTTTATTATTAAAAATTAATTTCTCTTAAGGTCTACTGTATTGTTTGTTGACCATCCAACCTGTTGATATGGTCCAACTGACTTGAACGAAAGAAAAATATAAATATCAGGCTGATCCAAAACTTTTCTGGCCCACAAATATTAAGCTGATATTTGTGTGGTCCGTCTATATGACCTTATCAACGGATTAGATGAGAAGTAAACATTTTAGTGGCCCTCAAAAAGTTTTTAATGGTGGGCATTTAATCAACATTATTTCTTGTGGTGTTGTCCACCTGACATTTGAATCTACTGAATTTTGGACTCAATGACATGGGAATATAATACAAATACTTAACGGTGACCCGTTAGCCAAGGATCTACCGACCTGGGTGGATGTGGGACTCATTGGGTATGTTTTTCAAAAGATATTAGGACCTCTGTCAACTTCACAAAGGGAGGATGACAGCTCCCTATAACACCTTGTAATTACCATACAATGGATAAATGGGATGGATTTCTCACAGAAATCAGAGTGGCCCCACCTAGCTTCTCAGTGGCAGGAAAATCATGTCAACGGCTTTCGCTAATTTGTACGGTAGCAAAAATGGTGTACCTTTCCTGTATGTACCTGATGAGTCTGATACACTATTATTAGTCATTTTTTTATCAACAAATGTACATGTGTGGCTCATCTGTCAACAGTCTATAAGAAAAGGAATTACTTGAAATTCAGACTGCGGTTGAACTTGACACGCACGCACTCAGAAATTGTACACGTGGCATACATTAACTCAAATCAAATAAAAGGATTAATAGGATTGATAAATTCTTTTTTATTTTTAATCATCTAATAAGTATACACCAATCTGATAGTTAGATAATCAAATAAGCTTAACTTTTGTTCAGTGTACATCTATATTGGATACCCTAATTTGGACAGTTTACTTTGACTACGTGTATGCCACACGTGTGCAATGTATGTATTAATTTTCTATGTAATTACATAGTGCCTGGTTATCATCCAACACACGCTGCCAGAGTATCAAAGTTTTTCTCCGGAGGATATAATGAATCCGGATCACTCAATCCTAACAATATCAGTGATGACATGGTCCAATCAATACACAGGAAAGTAGTATTTTCATCCTGTGGCAAGCAGAGGATCCAGAGTCGTGTATAAAGCAGTATTTTCCTTGCCTGTGGCAAGCAAAGAATCTGGACTCCACGGGTATAACACCGGAAGTGGACTGTCTCGGACCTACCACTGGGGGTATCCCTTGCAACGGTGTTGTGGGCTTAATATGGTGGATGCGTTGTGTCCCGCCGTCCATTCGCATTGTCGGCTCATTGAAGGGCATCATCCCAAAAAAAGCAGATTCAAAGCTCAAGTGGAGCACACCACAAGAAACAATGGTGATTGAATGCTTACCATTAGAAAATTTTTGTGGGACATAGAAGTTTTGGATGAAGCTGATATTTGTGTTTTCCCTTCATCCAGTTATGTGTGACCTAGTGAACAGGTTGGATGGCAAATAAACATCTCAGCAGGCACTACAAAGGTTTCAACGGTGGTGTCATCTCCAAGGTTTCCTGCGGTGTAGTTCACTTCAGCTTTGGATCTTTTTTATTTTTGGGCTGAACTGGCAAAATAGATGGACAGCAATGATATAAAACACACATCATGGTGAGTCCCACAGTGCCACAAATATGAGAGGTCACCACGAATCCTGCCACAAATAATATGGTGGGCATGTTCTTGGAAGCTTGGGTACTACCCTTACTTGTGCTAAAGTCCATATAGGCCTGACCGTGGTAGGATTTCATTGGAGAATGACCATTAAAGCAATTGAAAGTTATTTGATCGCATTCTCAACTGGGCGACAGTGGCTGCAGTCATACCCCGCTGGGTACTCAAACTATGTCCCTATGCAAGTGGTGTGCATTGCAAATAAAATAAATTAATGGGTCGAGGAGGTACTTAGTTGTCTAAACATTATAACCCAACATCAATGAATCACACCGGTGTGATGGTTCACATACATCCATTCACATAGAATAAATGGTGCAAATAGAAAATACCCTAGGGCTGGGCATAATTGGACTTTGAGTGGATTTGTTGGCTCACAAATCTTGTAGTAAATATATGGTTTGTTAATTGCATAGAAAGATTCAGCATATGGGTCCACATGATTCTATTATTGAGAGTAGTTGACAGAGTTCTCACCAAAATTGAGTTATTTGTGGTTAGGATGATGTCTGGTCAAGTCTGACTCTCAATTGGGAGATCTTTTTTTCAGAGATTCAAACATGGTTCAAAATTAGGGTGGCAATAGGTTTTCGTTAGGCCAGGCTAGGTCCTTGAACTGCCCGAACACTTAAAACTTGTAGCATATAATGCGTTTACATAAAAGGTCAGGTATATTAAAATCAATTTAGCTTAGCCCCACCTGCAAAATTGATTGAGCCATGCATGGGAAGCCACATTTGGTCCATGAGTCTTAGATAGTAGTTCCAAACTGAGCCATAGCTAGGTTAAGCTTGTTGGGTTGTGTCGGGTTAGGTAGGCTGTCCAACCTGTTGCTACCCTTTGTTCAAAATGGTATTTATATATCCATTCTTTGGATAAGGAAAATGCAAACACCATTCGAAACATGCATATAGGTTGTCACGGTCTTGGCCTTGATTTTGAGTTGTTACCAGGGCCTGTTTGCCCCGATAAATTTAGAACTTTTGATTTTAGCTGGCCGATGTCGGTCTAGCCCATTAATTGCCTTGTCAGTGTATGAACTGGTCATGAATCAGACCATGAATTAAAATTGGTTCAAGCTCAATATTCAATACAAATAATTGATGGCAAGGATGTTCCCTTTGATTGATTTTCAACTAAGAGTCATAAATGATTGTTGAGTTTCCACATTTCAATTACCGGTGACAACACCCTTTTCATCAGGCACAGGTTGTCCAAACTTGCTTAAATGGTCATGGATATTTTGAGGTCTTCAATTTGTGTAGAGGGGGTTGAAACCATTCATATAATGGGCCTCACAGATCCACCAGATCATGGGATTTGGGTTGCAGAATTTATGGCCTTTTATGGTCGAGTATGAACCTGGCTATATTTTCTTTCCTTAGCTGTTAAGTTGGTGGCCACACCTATAGAGGGAGCCGGAAAAGTTCTTAGTTATCTTTTGGTGTATAGGTCACCTTCAGTGGGATAGATAATTTCGGTGGCTTAAACCCCTGAACAGTGATTGCTATTTGCAACTGCACATCTATATTCACCTAACAGAAAAGCTTCATATGTAACCACATAACAAATATTTACAAGATCTAGAATGATCGTCCCACATGCCCCTAGGTGGACCATCAATGTGAACTGTTGGCTATTCTATTCTAACTGATTCTTATTATGTTCCTACTGGCCCTTTGAATGAGTGGATTAATGGTTGAATTTTGTGGTAATTAATGTTCACTGTGTGGCCTGGTTGCTTAATGTTTTGGTTCGCACAAATGCAACACATTGTACATTTACTACACTTGTGTAAGATTGGACAAGCTCTTCAGGCAATCATTGTTGTTTACATTATGTGCACATAAAAATCAGGCAAATATGATAAGTAGGTGGCCGACACATGACAAACATTTACGTACTTTCCAATCTCCTAATCATTTAGTTTTTACAGTTGTGGTTACAGTTGTGGTCCATCTAATGATCTCATAGGCTTAGCATCTATGTCACTGGATTGCTAGTTGAGAGGCTCTGATCCTACATTCATGTGCCTCATTTTCCACCAGTAAGGCGGCTGCACATTCAAAGGGCACTTGAGCAACTATCCACCGGACATGCATGCTATATTACGTACACCGTTGAAGCATAAGACTTCTCTCTTCAAGAATTGGGAGTGGGCATTTCCAAGCCATTCAACCCACATTAGCTCTCATGGATGGACCGCGTCTCCAAATATCCTACAAATCTTACATGAATGTTAAACAATCCTACCTGACCGAATTGATTCCAAATGTATATCCCACTAATGTGTGGATTAGCTTGATTTTTATTTTATGTGATTTTCATGGTAGGGCTCATTGTCTCCATGGTGCCGATGTCATGCACAAGCAATGCCTATCAGCCAGAGAGATGGCACTGGACCATAAATTATGGTACCTTGATGTATTTGATCAATTTTGACAGACAACTAGTTATTTTTTTTATCCTCCTGTTGTACTTGCACAACATGGCTAAGCTGTCGTCATATATACTAGCTTTCATTTGTGAAAATTTATGTTTAAAAGGGATTTGATTAACACTATTGTTTGTTCCACACCATTTAAAAACTGGTGGAGTATTCTTGAATGTATACATGCTATTAATAAAATGACAACTTAAGAAATGCTAACCACTCATTTTAAGTCCATTGGAAGCAAAGCAGAAAAGTATAGTGACTTGACAAGAAAAATCTTGTTTCACATCTCTTTGATTGCCTATCTTATTCTCAATAGAAGTCTTTATATTATAATAGCTCAAGAAATTCCAATCACTCATTTAGTATCAATTAGAAGTCAAGAAGTATATTCACTAAATAAGAAAAATCTCATTTTGCATCCCTTTCATTCTGTCCTATTCTTTAGAAAAGTCATTGTATTGTAATAATTCAAGAAATACTAACCACTTATTTAGAGTCCATGGGAAGAATAGTCACCAAAGAAGAAAAAATCTTATTTCATATTTCTTTTATTACCTATCATGTTCTTCGTCCAAAAAGTCCTTGTATTGTAATAGGTCAAGAAATGCTAAACACTCATTTAGTGTCCATGGTGAGCAGAAAAGTATGGTCATCGGCACAAAAATCTCATTTCACATCTCCTCTATTATGTCCTAATCTTCATAGAAGTCCTTGTATTGCGTGGAAGATCAAGTGGAACACGGAACTAGCTTATAATTCTAAGTTATGACTAAGATAATATAACTTTCTAAGATATAGAGATGACTCTTCGTACTCACCGATCTATGGCTCAAGTGGTAGACTAAGTGAACAACATTGAGGTTTTGTCAACAATTCCCAAAATCACATGCAAATCGCTAACCACTTGGGTTCCAAAAATCAAAATTTCTATTTTAAGAAATCACATCTTTTATGTGACTATAACCTTCAGCTCTAATATCAATTTGTTAATTGAAAAATGCTAACTAAAGCATGTACAACGAAGTATAAAAAATAAAAATAAAATTGCAGATGCATGTCCTTAGCTATGTGAAGCTCCTTCATTAGAAGCGACCTTTCATCAAAAAAAAAACTTTTATACTGTATTGAAATATACTTGTTACCACTTTCACAACAAATGCTAATCCTACACTTTCTCTTTTCTACTCTACTTTCACCTATACTTATAAACAACCTATTTATTATAAGAAGTAAAATATTAATTAGGAGTATACATTTTTCTATAATTCTTTTTATATCCCCATGTATATAAAGTTATTTTTTCATATTCCTAAAAAGTTTAAATACACGGGTCAACATAATTATTTTATTTAAAATTAATTTTCAACAGAACTAAATGTTGTAAACATATGCAAGATCTAGGTGATTGGATTATGTTCTGCCTACATTGACCAATCCCCGCGTTAAGAAATTCTGCAACTTGTCCATCATGTGTCCACACGGGCAAGTTCATTTTCTCATATCCATCTATATTGGCAATTTCACTCATTGGACCTAAGGTTTTAATATTCTTCTGAGGGAGGGACCAACTAATGAATCGACTTGAAACTGACGGGACCCGGTGATGCACGGCATAGAATTCTATAACCATGCTCTTTGGCAGACACGTTAATGTTGGAAATGGACCCATTTCAGGGACAAACATGAGCTGCCATCAATTCAGTGAGCAAGGATTCTAAGTCAAGGGGATAAAAACAATCCCATCTATCAAGAATCAGGGCCAATGTGGAAAATTCTATGACAATGAGTGGTCTGTATCACCACCATTTTTCCAGAAGTGGTTGCGTAACGAAAGGTTTTTAAGTCTGATGTTGCATGTAGTCCTTCAATAATGGACAAGGCTTATGTCGGTGGATCCCTGAATGTAACTCAATGTTATGTATGTTTCTTATATCCAAGCCGTCCATCCATATAGGGAGATCATTTTAGGGTATTAGCCTAAAAATGCAGAAGATTCAAATATCAGGTGGACCACGCCACAGGAAAAAGTAGTCATTGACCATTAAAAACTTACTAAGAGCCACAAAAGTTTTGGACCAAGCTGATATTTGTGTGGTCCTTTCATGCACATCGTTGTGACCTTACCAACCGGGTAGATGGAAAATAAATATTCTGGTGGACCCAGGAAGTTTGTAATGGTGGGCGTTTAATTACCACTGTTTTCTGTGGTGTGGTCCACTTGAGACTCGGATTTTCTGTATTTTTGAGCTCCTAACATAAAATGATCTGAAGATATAGATGGATGACGTAGATTTAAGAGGTGGAACCATAATATGGGATCCACGGAAGCTACGTCTGTAAGTTATGGACTTTAGATGGGCACGCGGTTAGCCTGCAACCACCGACCTCCGCGTTGGCCGGAGACTCAAGTCAACCGCGCGTGGTGGATGTGTTTTATCAACGCAGTCTATCCTTTTGCCAAACCCTTCAAATGGTCCACAACGATGTTTATGACTCATCCAAACTTATTGATGAAGTGACACTGACATCAAGGAAAACACAAATACCGGCTTATCCGAAACTTCTGTGCCTTCACATAGGCTTGCACATGAAAATGGGGGTATTCTGGTCTTTAAAAAAATAGATTTAGATAATCTACTAAAGAGTTAAGATCCCTTTGTGGCCAATCTTGATCCATGTGTCTTATATCAATGCCATACATCCAATTCTCTTGATCATTTAGTATTAACCCATGAACACAGAGTACAAAAATATAATGTGGACCACACCATAGGAAACCGTTGTGATTAAGCAACCACCATTAAAAACTTCGTGGGACCCAAGAAAGTTTTGGATCAAGCTGATATTAGTGTGGTCCCTTCATCCAGTCATGTATGACCCTATCAACAGGTTCGATGGTAAATAAACATTCTAGTAGCCCTTAAAAAGTTTTTAATGGTGGGCGTTTAATCACCACTATTTCCTCTGGTGCGCACTGCCTGACATTTGAATCTGCTAAATTTTTGGCCGGCTCATTTTATTAATGGTCTGGAAAGCAGATATACATTGTAGGCTTAATACAAATACACCAACGTGGCCCACACACCAGGATCTGCCGTCATCGGTCGTGGATCAAGAGATCCACTGAAGCCATATAATATCATGCAGAGTACATGAGACAATTATATACACTACAATTGGTTCCATTTATTTATAAAAGGGTCCTTACTCTTGCTCGGGTGGTAGACTCTCAGGAGTTTCAACTCCCGGTCAAGGGTTCGAGTACCCATAGGTGGTGAAATTCCACTAGCGTGAGTGTGTGGGGTGTGCGTGCATGTGTAAAAATTAAAAAATTAAAAAAAAAAAAAAAAAAAATTGGTTCCATTTATACACATGGGATCCAGGTATGTCAATCTGGAAGCTGCATCCTACCCTCACCATCTCTAGCCAGGAACGGACAGATCTGTGTAGACCCTACCATGATGTATTTCTTTATCCACGCAGTCCATCCATTTTCTCAAATATTTTCAGGTTGGGGCCTAAAAATAAGGTAGATCCAATGCTCAAGTAAACCACACCAAATAGTAAGCTTGGGTTGCATTAAATGCAAGTCATCTTTGGTTGTATCAAATGCAATAGTCATCTGCGGTGTGGTCCACTTGAGTGTTGGATCTATCTATATATTTTTGTGTTTATAATTTAAAATGATCTGAAAAAAGGGATGAAAGGTGTGGATAAACAAATACATCACAATAGGTCGCACACAGTTGTGTCTGTTCTTGGCTAGAGACAGACGGGTGGAAAGTGATCCACTTACTATCAATCCAAACCGATGAAATGAAAGCACAATTGAGTCATATATGCAGAATAGCCATGACCTTAAGGGTGGTCCACAGTTGTTGAATGTATAATTTATAAAATGACATTGTTTTCATCCGTTGCCCACTTGAGCTTTTAAGGGATTTAAATTTTGTGAATGCATAGTAAAATCTTAATATGAGGGATTTAACCCCATAGTTGAACTGGATGCTCCACAAAAGTGTGTAAGCTCAATGTAAGTGTAATTTGAACAGAGACTCATTAGGTATCACCTTTGCAGATGATGTAGGTGAAGACGTGATGAGGTTGATCACCTTCTTCCTCAATCGATAATATGGTGGGTAGGTTTTTGGAAGATTGGGTACTACCCTTGTGCTAAAGTCTATATAAGCCTGATGATGGCAGGATTTGATTAGATAATAAGGTTGCCATTGGAGAATGACCAATTAAAGCATGATTGAAAGTTATTTGATCCCATTCTGAACTGGGCCATCTTGGACAGTGGCATGCTAGCTCTGCAGTCATATCCTGCTGGGTACTCAATCCATGTCCCTGTGCAAATGGTGTGCCTCGCAAATAAAATAAATTAATGGGTTGAGGACAGGTACTTAATTAGTTGTCTAAACATTATAAACCAACGTCAATGAATCACACCGGTGTGATATGGTTCACATACATCCATTCACATAGAATAAATGGTGCAAATAGAAAATACCCTGGGGGCTGGGCATAATAGGACTTTGAGTGGATTTGTTGGCTCACAAATCTTATAGTAAATATATGGTTTGTTAATAACATGGAAAGATTCAGCATATGGGTCCACATGATTCTATTATTGAGAGTGGTTGATAGAGTTCTCACCAAAATTGAGTTATTTGTGGTTTGGATGGTGTCTGGTCAAGTCTGACTCTCAATTGGGAGATCTTTTTTAAGATATTCAAACATGGTTCAAAATTAGGGTGGCAATAAGTTTTTGCTAGGCCAGGCTAGGTCCTTGAACTGCCCGAACACTTAAAACTTGCAGCATATAATGCATTTACATAAAAGGTCAGGTATATTAAAATCAATTTAGCTTAGCCCCACCTGCAAAATTGAATGAGCCATGCATGGGAGGCCACATTTGGTCCATAAGCTCAGATAGTAGTTTCAAGCTCAGCCATAGCTAGGTTCGGCTTGTTGGGTCGTGTCGGGTTAGGTCCGCTGCCCAACCTGTTGCTACTCTTTGTTCAAAATGGTATTTATATCCATTATTTGAATATGGGAAAGGCTAACACCATCAAAACATGCATATAGGTTGTCACATTCTAGGCCATGATTTTGAGTTGTTTTCAGGGCCTGTTTGCCCCCGATAAATTTAGAACTTTTGGTTTTAGTTGGCCCATGTCGGCCTAGCCCATTAATTGCCTTGTCAGTGTGTGAACTGGGTCATGAATCAGACCATGAATTAAAATTGGTTCAAGCTCAATATTCAATACAAATAATTGATGGCAAGGATGTTCCCTTCGATTGATTTTCAACTAAGAGCCATAAATGATTGTTGAGTTTCTGCATTTCAATTACTGGTGACAACACCCTTTTCATCAGGCACAGGTTGTCCAAACTTGCTTAAATGGTCATGGATATTTTGGGGTCTTCAATTTGTGTAGAGGGGGTCGAAACCATGCATTCATATAATGGGCCTCACAGATCCACCAGATCATGGAATTTGGGCTGCAGAATTTATTGCCTTTTATGGTTAAGTATGAACCTGACTATATTTTCTTTCCTTAGCTGTTTAGTTGGTGGCCACACCTATTGAGGGAGCCAGCAAAGTTCTTAGTTATTTTTTGGTGTATGGGCCACCTTCAATGGGATAGATAATTGCGGTGGCTTAAACTACTGAATGGTGAGCCCCATCATAAGGATTGTTATTTGCAACTGCACATCTATGTTCACCTAACAGAAAAGCTCTGTATGTAACCACAACAAATATTTGCAAGATCTAGAATGATCATCCCACAGGCCCCTAGGTGGACCATCAATGTGAACTATTGGCTATTATATTCTAAATGATTCTTATTATGTTCCTACTGGCTCTCTGAATGAGTGTTTTAATGGCTGAATTTTGTGGTAATCAATGTTCACTGTGTGGCTTGGTTGATTAATGTTCTGGTTCACACAAATGCAACACATTACTACACTTGTGTAAGATTGGACATGCTCTTCAGGCAATCATTGCTGTTTAAATTATGTGCACATAAAAATCATGCAAATATGATAAGTAAGTGGCCGACACATGACAAACATTTACATACTTTCCAATCTCTTAATCATTTATTTAGTTTTTACAACTGTGGTCCATCTAATAATCTCATAGGCTTGGCATCTATGTCACTGGATTTCTAGTTGAGAGGCTCTGATCCCACATTCATGTGCCTCATTTTCCACCAGCGAGGCGGCTGCACATTCAAAGGGCACTTGAGCAACTATCCATCGGACATGCATGTTACATTAAGTACACCGTTGAAGCATAAGACTTCTCTCTTCAAGAATTGGGAGTAGGCATTTCCAAGCCTTTCAACCCACATTAGCTCTCATGGATGGACCATGTCTCTAAATATCCTACAAATCTTATGTGAATGTTAAACAATCCTACCTGGCCGAATTGATTCCAATTAGATATCCCACTACTGTGTGGATGAGCCTGATTTTTATTTTATGTGATTTTTATGGTAGGGCTCATTGTCTCCATGGTGCCGATGTCATGCACAAGCGGCGCCTGTCAGCTAGAGAGATGACATTGGACCATAAATTATGGTACCTTGATGTATCTGATCAATTTTGACAGACAACTAGTCATTTTTCTTATTCTCTTGTTGTCCTTGCACAACATGGCTTAACTATCCTCATACTAGCTTTCAATTGTGAAAATTTATGTTTAAAAGGGATTTGATTAACACTATTGTTTGTTCCACACCATTTAAAAATTGGTAGAGTATTCTTGAACGTATACATGCTATTAATAAAAGCATAGCTTAAGAAATGCTAACCACTCATTTTATGTTCATTGGAAGTAAAGCAGAAAAGTATCGTCACTTAACAAGAAAAATCTTGTTTCACATCTCTTTGATTGCCTATCCTATTCTCAATAGAAGTCCTTATATTGTAATAGCTCAAGAAATTCTAATCACTCATTTAATATCAATTAGAAGTAAAGTCAAGAAGTATATTTGCTAAATAAGAAAAATCTCCTTTTGCATCCCTTTCATTTTGTCCTATTCTTTGGAAAAGTCATTGTATTGTAATAATTCAAGAAATATTAACCACTTATTTAGTGTCCATAGGAAGAATAGTCACCAGAGAAGAAAAAAATCTTATTTCATATTTCTTTTATTACCTGTCATGTTCTTCCAAAAGTCCTTATATTGTAATAGGTCAAGAAGTGCTCACCACTCATTTAGTGCTCACCAAAAGTCATTTAGAATAGTCATGATCTTAAGGGTGGTCCACACTTGTTGAATGTATAATTTATAAAGGCATTGTTTTCATCCGTTGCCCACTTGAGCTTTTAAGGGATTTAAATTTTGTGAATGCATAGTAAAATCTTAATATGAGGGATTTAACCCCATAGTTGAATGGGATGCTGCACAAAAGTGTGTAATCTCAATGTAAGCGTAATTTGAAAAGGGACTCATTTGGTATCACCTTTGCAGATGATGTAGGTGAAGACGTGATGAGGTCGATCACCTTCTTTCTCAATCGATAAATACCACTCTTGAATTCATAAGAAGTTTCTCAAATTCATGAGAGAATAAAAAATTTCTAAGAAGTTTATTGATTGAATAATGATTAATTGTCTTCGAAAATGATTTAACATGATTAAATAAACCTAAACAAACTCTAAAACATGATATAAAAAAAAGGCCTAATTGAATAAGGAAATAAATTTCAAAAAACGTGTAAATTTCTTTCATATGTCGGCCAGTCAAGTAGATTGGTTGAACAGGCTCAAAAATGTCTAAAGATTAAAACAAAAAATTTAGTGAATTTCGACCTGTCGAAACTAGCAGAAATTATCCAGCAACCAATTAGGAATTTCTAGCGGATTTTCAACATGTTGATTGGATCTATCGATCAGTTGAACTATGCTAATTTTTGTTGATTTCTCTTTGAGCTTCTTCCGGTCCATTTGTATTATGAATGTGACTGGTCCACATCCTACATCAACGGAGGATTTGCTTTGGAAAACATATTATGACCTCTGTGAGTTCATACCTTATAATATAAAGGGTTAATGATGGCTTGCTCCCCAACCCTTACCATACAATGGATGTGTGCCTGACCCACGAGTGTGCAATGTGTTGGTGGAAATGAAATTGTACATGTTGTGAACAGTATGTTCTAAAAACCATGTGTGTGACAAACCATGCCTATAGAGTAAGGGGAACATTTTGATAAGAATTTTTATAAAGCAGTAGCTCTCTAATTAAGTTCTTGCATTCTATTACTTTTGTTAATCAACTTCATAAGGAGGTATCTGGCATTTCAGTTTTTTTTCATCAAATTTCTCTAACAGCTATTAAATTGGAAGAATCTTTTCTTGTAATTATGAAAATACCCCCAAGGGCAGGGCATGATAAGAGGACTGTGTGGATTTGTTGGCTTACAGACCCTATGGTAAGTTTATAGCTTGTTAATGGCATGGCAAGATTGTGCACATGAGCCTACGTGATTCCGATATTGAGTGGAGTTGATAGAGTTCCGGCCAGGTTAGGTCAGGACGTGCGATGCCTAGTCGAGTCAACTCCGGATTGTGAGTTCCTTCTAGTATGTTTTTGCCGGGCCAGGTTAGGCCAGTAGTCCAGACACTACCCACCTTAGAACTTAAGCCCAAGCCTGATCCTAATTTAAAAAAATAAAAATAAAAATGGTTAAGCTCGAGCATAACCTGACCCAAAAATTGATAAAATCTCTATTATCCATTTGAATGTCCCTAATCTCTATGTAGATCAAGTGGACCGCACATGCACAAAAATAGACATTTTAGAGGAATGAAACCATCCACATTTAAGATATATAGGTTGACTAACCAAGTGTTGAAATGACATATTTGTAAGATATAACATACATACATAACAAGTCAGGTAAGGAAACCCGGGCTAAAATCACTTGAGCCCAAACCAACCCACAAAACTCATTGGGCTGTGAGCCTGGCCCATGAGCTCAGATAGTAGTTCCAAGCGCGTACGTTTATTTATACCCATTCATTTGAGCAAGGGAAAGGCTGATCACACCATCTGAACCACCCACATAGGCTGTCACATTCTGGGCGTACGTTGATTTTGAATTGTTATCTATTTAAAGCTTTTGGGTTTGGTTGGCCTATGTCAGCATATAGACGAGGTCATGAAACATGAGAAAAATTGGTGGTAAGGATGTTCCCGTTGATTGATTTTCAACTAAAGATCCATAAATGATTATTGAGTATCACTGCTCCTTCTGCTGTATTTCAGGTATTGGAGGATCAACACCCTTCTTATTGGAGGTGTTTTATTGGATTTCTACGGATATAGAACATCCAATATGAGAGCTTACTCAAGAGAGTTGTATGAAGGATACATCTAGTGCAGTGCCCATAATGGTAAGAAGATGAGCTCTTGATTTTGGCCCGAACCATGAGTCAGGTTGGTGCAGAGTGGTCAGTTGGGAGGGTCGTATGCTGGGAGTGGTGCGCGCAGTGGTTGCATTGTTAGCAAGAGTTCTTGACTTTGGTTTGAACCACGAGTTTGGTTGGTGCTGATAGGTCAATCGCAGGAAGTGGATTGTAACAAACGTGCACGCAACAGTAGGTGGGGTGGATCATAGCTTAATGCAGTACAATAAGACGAGACTTTTAACCTTTGAATCTGGTACATATTAGACCTATCCAAACCCTTTATACAACAAGTCTCACTTTCTATAGTGGTAAGAGGACAAATAAAAGCTCTTGATGGGATTATTCGAATCCTTTCATAATTTTGCTCTTTGCTGTTAACATGAACGATCACTGTGATCTGTGTATGATCAAAGTATTGAAACATTCAATTTATGATATCTTTTCTAGGATCTCCTACTCAAGGGGAGCCCTATCAAATCAACGGTTTAGATCATTGAAAAAGGAGCATATTGAATACCTACAGTACTGTTGCGCGGGATGTATTTGATCAAACCCGATCTAAAATTTCCATAAGAGGCAGGATTCTCGACAATGTGGGTAGAGAACTTCTACCGTGGGGCCCACATGAGTGTGTTTATGACATTTAAACCATCCATCCTGGTTGCTCTACCGTAAAATTTGGACACCCCAAAAATCAGGCGAATCCAATTATCATGTGTGCCAACACATGAATTTGGATATCTCGGGAAGGTTATATATTGTTTTTCACTGATTGTCCCACCTAATGATTTTAGGTGCATAATTGTTGAGTTATCCCATCATAATTGTGGAGTTCATGTAATTAATGTATCCTAAACAGTGTGATCCACTCTGAAATTTTAAAATTTTAATAAAAATAAACAATGAATAACTGTTCAATCTACAAATTCAACCTGTGGTGGCTCATATATATAATGGGTGGATTAGACTGATTTTGTGATGCAGGGAAGGATGTGATGAGTTCGATCACTGTCTTCTTCGATTGATAGATACCTTGAATCCACAAGATACTCTTGAAGGGACAAGGGAAAATCTCGAATTCATGAGAATTTCTAAGAAGTTTTTAATAGAAGATTGAATTGATCATAACAACGAGTTTAATATCCTTTAAATAACTATGAACAAATTCTAAAAACATAATCAAAGAGTTCTAATCGAATAAGTATATAAATTCTAAAAAACATATAAATTTCTGCCATTTGTCAACCCATCGTTGACCTGTACCAAACAGCAAAAAATTGTCTAAATATTTAAACTAGAAATTTTATGATTTTTGACCTGTCAACAGGTCTGTCAACCTGTCTAAACTAGTAGAAATCAACAAGTAATCTTGAACAGCATTTCGATATGTCGAATAATATCTCAACTTGTCTAAACTGCCAAAAATTAGCCAACAAGTAATCTGGAATTTCAGGTAGAATTTGACCTATCAACCAAAAAAGCTGACCGGCCAACTTTGCTGAAATCTTATCGATTTCTCTTACGCTTCTTCCCGTCCATGTGTGTTAGGAACATATCCTCATCCAACATTTTGAGGGGCCAAACCAACTTTAATTACGGATGTTCAAATGCTACAGGCATGCAGTGGTTGTCCGCCCTCACGTGCAACACCAATTGATGTGAACTGTGTGACTGGAGAATGAGTATTTCCTCAAGACAACAAGAGTATTCTGGGAAGCCGGAGTCGTTAAAAAAAGAAGAAGCTATATTTACTTTTCTGTGACAAATAAAATAATAGTTGTTCAGGAATCCAAATACATACATCATAGTGGGGCCCAAATCTCTAACCCAACTGTAAATGTAGCCAAATGAAATAATTGCACCGAGAAGACGATACTAACCATCTGATTGTTCCCTTTAAATTTGGATCGCTCAGTATTTTACTTTTAACCATTCATTTGATAATCCTCAATGGATGGTTAGGATTGACGAATCAGAGTAACTTTTAGATGTATGCCCGATCCACATTGAAACCCAAAATTTGGATGGTTTAGATCAAGATTATTTGACTCAGCGAGTTGGGTGACTCACAACTAGCCCGAGGGCGACTCGAGGTACCGAAACAGATAGAACTCGACCAGGCTGCAATAAGCTCACATGAGTTAGCAATTCACGTTTGGATAGGTGCACGTCGGTACCACATGTGAGAGTATGAATCACCATTATTTCGTAATAGTGCTAAACTAATGTAGGAATCTAGCATTCACAAATTCATTTCCCTGCATGGTGGTCCATTGGTGAAAGGCACGCCTTCTGTACACCAGACAGAGTCTGGAGCCGCTGAGGTCCATGGATCTGTGACTGTGGAGCCCACCATGATATAAGTGTTTTATATTGATGGCGTCCATCTGTTTTGCCAGCTCATTTTAGGGCACGAGAGTAAAAATGTAGTAGATTCAAATCTCAGGAGAACAACACAAAAAACAGTAGTGATTGAACACCCACTATTGAAAACTTCTTGCAACCCACAATTAGACTATTAGATAGTGCTTAATTATAATTAACAACGTAATAGCTTATTAGATGGCACTTGTGGGAGTTTTCTACTCTCACTTCCAGTCCCAAACCCAGATAAAGGGGGAAGGTTAGGTCAGGCTGGCAGATGCGTAAAACTTCTGGAGACCTCAACCTGAGACCAACCCAAGTTTTATTGGGTTGGTGTTTATATAACCCAAGCTGGAGACCAAACCCGATACATCCTGCCCGAGACCAACCCAATGTCAGGTCGGTCGGTTGAACCCGCCCGACTTTCAGCCCTTATTAGGAGTCTGAAATCAATGCCAATTATAATTGACAATCTAATAGCTTATTAGTAGTTAATGAGTTCATGCAACAATCACAGGCCAACAAGATAAATAAAAGTTCATGGGATACTAAACTTAGGGGAAAAAAAAAAAACTCCTTTTTTACCCACCTAAAGGAAGTCGCGCTCACACATACCGATTAGGTGAGGCAGCGGTAACAGCTTAGTGGGTCAGGGCCCACCTTCGTGTATGTGTTGTATAGCCACACCATCCATCAGCTTTTTCCAACTCATTTTAAGGTGTGGACCAAAAAATGAGACAGATTCAAATATCAGATGGACCACACAGTAGGCATTGAATTCCCACCATTAGAAATTTCTTGGGACCCTCAAAAAGTTTTATATCAAGCTGCTATTTTTGTTTTCCATTCATACAGGTCTGTGTGACCTTACCAACAGGTTGGATGGGAAATAAACATTACAGTAAGTCCTAGGAAGTTTTAATAGTGGGTGTTCAATCACCACACTGTTTTCCTGTGGTGTGGTTCACCTGATATTTGGATTGCCTCATTTTAGGGACCATACCCTAAAACGACCTAAATGAGCTGCCAAAAAAATGGACTGCATGGATATACAACACATACATCAAGGTGGGCCCATGGTCAGGGCCCTATCAACTAAGCTGTTGTCCCTGCCTCACCTAATCCATGCTCCTCACTCATATCCCATCTTCTCTTTCTTTTAATTTTCCTTTTTGTTCTTAAGATACCCTCCCTGTTAGACAATAATTCAAATGTCCTTGGTGACAATAGTAAAAGGATAATTCAAGTAGAGAACCTAGATTCATTGCTTTACCCAAAAACAACTACTTAAACCTAATACATAATGATTTGATTTTATCGGAAAAAGAAAAACAGCATGTATTGTCTGAAGCAGCAGAGAACAAATTGAAGAATCATCTCTGGCCAGTTCATATGTGATTAGTCAAAGCATCCACTAACTGTGATTAGCTGATACATGCAAAAAAGGAGAATGCCATGCTGTTCATACATTCCTAAACTTCATTCCACAATTATAACTATTATTCACTCTCAATCATTTCATACTGGAAACCGATACTTCCTACTTAAATGCAAACCATCAACAGAATCCCTGACTTCATCATCAATGTTAGGTCAAACCCCATATGAATGAGGAAAGATCAACCAATCACAAAAACTGTTCCAAATAATATCTTCATGACAACCATTACCTAGGTTCCCCCTTGATGCTCCATCCATTAATTTAAGAGAACCTCAAGGGGTGGATACCTTCAACAAGATTCATGGAGAAGAAATCTACCTGATCAAGTTGAGGCTAGATCAACAACAACAGCAAAGGGTACCTTAAATGTACAAGTTCAGATCAACTGCCACCACTGCAACAAGCATCAACCCAAGCCACCAGAATCACCCAACCCTTAGCACAACATCTAGCAGCAAGGCCTGAGAGCATCAGCAATAACACCAATAACCACCATTGATACCCCACACCAGCAGCAGCAGGGAACCACAACTCAGATGGTTTCCAGACATTGAAAATGAGAGATGCTCCCATTCCAAGAAGGAAGTCCTTAACATCATTTTGCTTGACAAATATCTCCCCCAATATGAGCAAAGAGCATGCAACCGCAACCAGAAGGGAGAATGAAAAATAGACAGATTTGAACTGAACTACATGAAAACAGCCTGCAAAATCCTGAAAACCAGCTAACCTGAATAGCCAACGATCCAGCTTCACCCAATATCAGTGGGCAACTATCTATGGCTGCTCAAAATTCAAAGAGATCCCAGCCTTGCATTGTCCAAAGATATCAGCCCCCTGACCTCTTCTTGCAAATCCATCCTCTCCCTAAAAAGCCTCCTACCCATCTCCCTTAAAAAAAATAAAAAATAATTTTTTTTAAAAAAAGGGAAAAATATAAATTTAACACGTACAGGACATGCACTTCAGCAGCAGTGCAACCCACAGGTTGCATCCTGGTGAAACGACCAGCTAGCCTCCAAACATCAAACAAAAGTATATCAACCACCCAGCTTCTTGTGAATTGCTGTGGACCTGCTACATCCCAAAGAATAGAAAACACCCACCAACCATTCTGAAGCAGGATGAAGAGGCAAGAGATTTCCAGTCCTCAAACATCAAGCAAGCCTGCAGGGACAGTAACTGGACCGGTAACTGCAACATTTGGAACAGTAACTGGACCAGGCTGGGCCCCCTGGATTCCTTTCCTTCGCTTCACATCTCGGCTTCCATGAGGAACGTTAGAGTTGCAGATTTCCTTGACGAAGACGGCCTCAAACAGGATGCTCCTGAGCCTCTTCCTGGCTGGTTAAAGGACATTATTGATCAGGGAGGCTTCTGCACTTCTGACGTGGAAGACAGCCTTCTCTGGCCGTTCGATCCTGCTGGTAAGTTCTCTGCCAAATCAGCTTGGAATATTGGCAGAAACTTTCATGGGCTAAGAGAGTGTGGCACCCAAAAATCTCCTTGTTTTTGTGGAGATTATTGCATGGCGCTTTGCCTGTCGATGGCCACATTCAGAAGAAGGGAATCCAGTTAGCTTCTAAATGCAACTGCTGTAGGGACGCACCTGCAGCCAGCCCTCGAAACGAATCCCTTTCTCACCTATTCTTGTATGGATCTCTGGTAGACTATGTTTGGCAGCGTTCAGCAGGATTCTTTGGTGTTGTTCTGTTCCGCCAGACCTCAATCCGGAGCCGGCTCCATTGGTGGTGGCACAGACCCCTGTCTTATAGTAGAAGCCAGGTGGCCCTTCGTTTAGCCCCTGCCTTCATTCTGTGGGAGGTTTGGAAAGCTAGGAATGAAGCTAGGTTCGACGATAAGGCCTTCTCTGCTCCCGGAGTGTTCTCTAAGATAAAATGGTGGTGGTTGGAGACCCTCTTCCCCCAAATCGCAAGAAGTATCGAGCATCGTCCTTCCTCACCTGTGGGTCCTTCAGCCCTCTCCCAAGCTGGTGCCCCCCGCCCTCACCTATTCTTGTATGGATCTCCGGCAGACTGTTTGGCAGCGTTCAGCAGGATTGTTTGGTGTTGTTCTGTTCCGTCAGACCTCGATCCGGAGCCCGCTCCATTGGTGGTGGCACAGACCCCTGTCTTATAGTAGAAGCCAGGTGGCCCTTCATTTAGCCCCTGCCTTCATTCTGTGGGAGGTTTGGAAAGCTAGGAATGAAGCTAGGTTCGACAATAAGGCCTTCTCTGCTCCCGGAGTGTTCTCTAAGATAAAATGGTGGTTGGAGACCCTCTTCCCCCAAATCGCAAGAAGTATCCAGCATCATCCTTCCTCCCCTGCTGATCCTTCAGCCCTCTCCCAAGCCGGTGCCCCCCCGTATCTTCTATATAGTCAAATGGATCAGGCCTAGAGAGGGATGCTTCAAGTTAAATGTGGGCAGATCCGCTCTCTCTAATCCCAACCCTGCTGGTGGTGGTGGCATTTGTAGAGACCACCTCGGCAATCTGGTTTTCGCTTTTGTCAGTGGCTACGGGGAAGCCTCCAACAATACGGCTGAATTGCGGGCTGTTCACGATGGTTTAAAATTCTGTTTGTCTCAAGGCCTTTTGAGAGTCCTCCTTGAGTCTGATTCCAGCTGGGTGGTGAACTGTTTAATGATGAATTCCTCTCCCTCCTGGAAATGGTCCTATTGGCTGACTGGGATTAAAATGCTCAACGCTTAGGGCACTTTTCGGATTGCCCATGTCCTGAGAGAAGCCAACGGCCAGGCTGACGGTTTGACCAAAATAGGGCGCAAAACGCAAGCCAACAGGTTCTTCCAAGATATTTCCTCCCTTCCCCGGATTGTTAAGGGCTAGATTCTCCTGGATAAAACAGGCTTAGGGAGCAAAACGCAAGCCAACAGGTTCTTCCAAGATATCTCCTCCCTTCCCCGGATTGTTAAGGGCCAGGTTCTCCTGGATAAAACAGGCTTAGGTTCCATTAGAGAGCATTCTAGGAATCTCCCTGTATAGTATATGATAGGCGGTCCAGGCCTCGGCCTCTGTTCCCTGCCCGAAAAGGCTAATTTGTATAATTTTCCTTGCAATGAAAAATCTTCTCAGTTTTTTTTTTTTTTTCAGCAGGGACAGCTACAATATCTGCAGTACACAGGAGATCAAGCCAATATTGCAATTCTTCCTCAACGAACTCAGACTGATGAGAAGAAGCCAACCTTGAATAGAATGCATCACGCCAGCAGCTATGATATCTCGTTTGAAGGTTAGCCATCCTCGACAAGTGCAAATGGTGCCTGTCCTTAAATTTTGGAAGAAAGTATCACAGAACTTTCATTTTTGCTAGTGATAATCAGATGATTAGGATCATCCAATGTGAGCAATTTTTGAAAGGGGATGGCAAATCAAAGGTGGGCACCACATGATGGACAATTTAGATTGATAAATGGACATCTTTCTAGTATACTCAGTTTGGACTGTCCATTTATCTAGTTATTGATTGGATGGTTAGGATAATCTTATGGAAGTGACTTTTACGAGCGGAAGCACAACCAAAGGTGTCTCACATGATGGACGGTCAACAGTAATTTGATGAATGGAGCATCCTAGATTTCGGTACAAAGCATGTTCACAATCAGCCACCCAAGACACGTGCGTTTCCACGAATCTCTTCACTTTTTTAAAGAGTTCAAAGTTGTTGGAAGATTTCAAGGTTCTGGGCATCCAAATATCTCAAGTTCCATGGAACACGAGAGCTGTAAAACAACAGAAAAACTGGACTTCTAGCAGAAAGTGAAGTTCCATTCATGCATCCAAATTATCAGTCCCTATGTTGTTAACAACAGCATATTTCACAATTAAGCTAACTAAAACTCAAGACAACAAGCATCAGAACACCCCGGCAATGTAAGTGCTCCAGATTGAACTCCAAACCAGTGCAGACGACAACTTGAAATATTCTTTAAGAATCAAACTCACATGCATAGAAGTAGTTTGGTTTACAAAGATTGTTGCCACACAGTCCCTGTGTTTTAAATAGCGGTAGCATGATGCGTAGCGCTCAACCCTCTATAGCGTGTAGCGTAAATACGTAGCGTGTAGCGTAAGCTACATGATACTTCTATTTTTTAATTTAAAAATAGGATAAATATAATAGATAGAGAAAAAAAAAAAAGGAAAAAAATATATAAAAATGCCTAAAAGATGATTCATTTTATCAATTATAAGCATGTTAAAAAAAGTAATTAGTTATCATTTATCAAAAGCCAATCCACACATATAAGTCAAATCAAATAATTATCACATCAATAACTTTCTAAGCAAACCACTTTAATTAATAATGTCTAATTGAAACCGCAAGTCACAATTATAAAAAGAAATAAAAATCTCATAGGTTAAAAGTATCAAGTATAATACAAGTGTCACATTCCTCAACATTAGAAACAAAGAAAACGTAAAAAAAAATATAATAATAATAATAATAAAAAATAAAATAGTAAAAAAAATACATTGTAGCTTACGCTATGGACGCTACACGTTACCTTGCTGTAGCGTACACTACAACCCCTGTAGCGTACACTACATGAGATTTACACTATTTGGGATGCTACGTAGTGCTACGGCCACGCTACGCTATGTAGCGTACGCTACGGGCGCTATTTGAAACACTGCACGGTCCTTGTCTATGTCATCAACATTTATAAGAGAGAAACACAATAACTGTATGTTCCCGAACAATAACTCATGACAAATATGACACAATAACCACCGTAACCATCATGTAACAGGCCATTACTGAACCATTTTTAATACCTTGCATATATGCGGCCACATTTCTTCACCACCAAATTTTCTGTTTTCCTTTTTCTTTTTCTTTACCACTGTCTGCCAACTTGTCACATGTATAGAATACCCAATCTGTCCACACCATGATCATAAACTGGTATGAAAATCAAGCAGATTCACCAATGCAGGACCCACTGCCAAAATCAATGGACAGCTGATATATGAATCAGTCTGCTCGATAGGCCCAATTTTCATACCAGGTGATTATCATAGTGTGGTCCACCTTTTCTACAAATTAGAAATTCAATATATCCACCAATTTGGTAGGAATGAACTGTATTTGATCATTACCCGATACCACAAAATGAAAATTTTGAATTCGAAAAATGGCAAATGGTTGTGCACAAGACAATCAGGATTTGCATAGATATCACAGTCTCAGAAGCAATACATTCCAAATGAAACTAATAATTTTGAGAAAACAAAATAATCCTATATAAAAGGGAAAGAAATCGCATACCTGAGTGTAGAATCTCAAAGCATTGATGAAATCTCCGCTCAAAAAGCATTCGCACCCTTTCTGCTTCCAATCCAAAGCCCCATCTCTTGGTACGTTACTTCTCCGACAATCGAAGAAGATGAGAAAAAGGAAAACGGAAAATAAGTAATTTTGGAAGATTGGAGAATGGAAGGGAAGATGGATTTTGAAGTACCTAGCGGAAATGATGTGAAGAGACGAAGAAGTCGAGAAGTGAGGAGCACGTGAGGGAGATCGTCCGGAGTTGCACTGGAGATTGTCTGCTTCAGATGGTTGGGAACCATAGATTTCGGCTTCCGCATTCTTTTTCTTGGGTTGAGCTGGGCTTGGACGAATTGCGTCCGGCTAAAAGTTAATCGGGCCATGCATGTGAAGCCCAAGCAGGCTCTAGACTGGGTCAAGCAAGTTACCCGGCCATTGCCACCCTAATGCCCGAGACTGAGAACAGAACCCTATGTCCGAGTCACCACCTACTCGGGCGAGTCTCATCGACCCAGTGGTTCATATCATTGTAAGTTACAGTGCTCCTTGTATTGGGAGATGTTGATAGTCTGACTGATCGATCAATCTACGCCGTCCGTTAGTCCAATATTCATTTCAGGGTCTACAATGCAAAAAATCACACTTCTTGGATGATTCAATACATACTTGCCATTTTTTCAATTTATATCCATCTGTTTGTAGGTCATTGGTGCAATGGTTAGGATTGACTAATAATAGCGATTGTTTAGAAACATAAGCAATCCAAATTGTTGATAGGACCTATTCTTATGTAAACAATCACAGTGTGAATTTTCTATGGTAGCCCCCAAAATTTGTGATGGGCCTGATGGATATATGGTACAGATCGAGCAATCAAGTTATCCAAGGGTCCCAACACAACTGAGCAGCCAATCTCATATATGTGAGAGAAAGGTTGCCCACATGCACTTTGATGGTCATGCTAGTGCACATTGTCTATTTGTCGGGTGCAATTCAGGTGGGTTGAGCCTGACCTGACCCCAACAGGACCCAACCTGACCCAAATTCGAACCCGAATTCCTTTCTACTTAACCCTATACCAACCCAACCCAACCCAACCCAACCCAAATACATGTGATTATTCCCAACCAGACCTGAATTCGCTCAACCTGAACCCAAGCCAATTCAAATCAGGTTGGAGTTTCCAAACCTAACACCAACCCAAGTTGCAGCTCTATTAATGAGGTCCAATCTAAGTGTCCGTGGGTATCTTTTTTCTTCACACACTAGCGTGCGATTAGCATTTTCCATCATGATAATCAATCATAATAAGTTAATAACAGAAAACTCAGGTAACTGGTTATCCATATTCTAAAATGGGTCAACCTAAACCTTCTTAAATTGAAGAGGTCTATTGATCCTTGCTATCATATTCATGCCAAGCTAATTGATTTTCCAGCATATCCACTATCTCTGGAATTCGGATGCTGCATCCGGCAGCTATTGCCAAGGTTTTAAAACATTCATGTTTTTGGACGAGACATTGTGCAACTCGTTCAATTTGGCTGTAATGGTTTCAGCTCACAGACAAGTCTCTCAAAAAAAAAAAAAAATAAAAAAAAATTGGAGTTTGAAAACCTTGAACCCTAAACATTGTCACATATAATGTAAAGCAATAACAAAGAAGCTGCATGATAGGGTATGAAAATTTCTAGAACTCTAAAATGCCTAGAACATGTTCAACACAGAGAGTAAGAAGTCTAGAGAGTTGCACATTCTATGCAATTATATTTCTAGTACTTGCATAAACATAGAAACTGTGAAGACCACGGATTGGGGTGGGACCATTAAGCGTCGGACCACATCAGTGTGGGGGGCTACCATGATGTGTCTATTTATCCATGCCGTCCATCCGTTTTCGAAGATCATGTTGAATTATAGGCCCAAAATGATGCAGATCTAACACTCTAAGTAGACCACACCAAATGGTAAGCTTGGGTTGTATTAAAAGTACATTAAATGCACAAATTATTAAACGGAAGTCGCATTAAATGCAAAGTAATATATAGTGTGGTCTACTAGAGCGTTGGATTGGCCTCAATTTTGGGCCATACCTTAAAGTGATCCGAAAAATAGGGATGGACAGAGTGGATAAACATATACATCACGGTGGGACCCACATAAATCTGGTCAAACACTTAAAGGTTCGACCAGGGTCAGAGGCAATCCGCTTCCTAAGTAGTTGGTCAGCAAATAGTCAACTAAAAGAGAAAATACAGCAATTGTTAACACTCAACTGAAAATGAAAATACTAGACAAGTTCTTATTGGCAGTGCATTTAGGCACACGTGTGATCCCATCCAATGAGCAAATGGTTTTGATGCATGTATAGTAAGCTAAGTGTAGCTAACCTTCCCATGCACGTAGTTGCACTTGGACGTCTTGGCATCTAAATCACCTATCTAGACCGTCCACTAAGCCCAGTTCACTCTTCATTCGATGCCCGATAAAAATCATACTAATCAGATGGTCCAATGTTGAAATTTTGGTTTTTAAAAAAATTAAATATTTTGTAAATTTTACTTACCGGTTAAAATGATATTGAAATTTTCAAATAGAAAACTGTGGAAAGGAATTTTGTACTTTACATGTGAATGTCTACGTGGTATTTTTTTATAGTAGAATTGGAGGTTGAGATGCTTGGGTTGTGTGCTACCTGGAGCTCAAACAATGTGGTTGCAATGATGCACTTTCGCACCTCGCATCAATCAACTCCATCAAACCTTAAGGACAACATGTGTGTATAAAAGATGATACACAGATAAATCCAAGCGGCTCTAACCTGAACATGGACTTGTATTGCTGACTCGTTTGAGTCGACTCAGACTCAGTTGAGACCAGTACAAGATTGGACGAGCCAGGACCGTTTACCAGGTCAAAAACCCATCACTATAGTAGTAGAACCATGTCTCCACAGGGACAGACAAAGAAAGTAGAAATGGTTAGTGGCCACGTATTAAATGGTGTAAGTTGAAGAAAGGTGATGAGTGGGATTGTCCTAATAACTTTAGTTACTAAAACACGTCATCAATGTCCTGCAAATAGACGGTCATGATTGACACGTGACACTCGTAGGTGCATGCTAGAATGATGACTATACCAACAAGCTGCACAAGGCCTTGACCCTAGCCCAACTCAACTTAGGTTAGGGTTGAGGATTTCTAACCAGATCTCAACTGGGCTTGACCTGAAGTCCGAGTTAAGACGATGGCCTTCAATTGAATCTGATTCAAGTTACACCCGTAGCACCATCAATTGTTTAAGACTTTCCTGTATTACGCCGGAATCCCATGTAATCCTACTTTATTTCGGCAAATCTAAAACTTAAATGAGTCACACCAACAGAAATAATGGGAATACAATAACCAACATTAATACCTTCTCGATGAGCGCCACCATGATATTTCTATGACATTTGACTTGTTCCTAATGTTTCTATGGCATTCGATGAGGTTATTCTTTTCGAGTGTTTTTAAACTAATGTACAACAGAAGAGTGGAAGAGCGATAAATATTAAGCTTTCCTGGATTATGCCGAATCCCATGTAATCCTAAGCTTTATAGGCCTACCATGTTATGTCCATTCTTCATCTATTTCATTACTTTATTTCTGCAAATCTAAAATTTAAAGCGAAATTTACAACTGTACAACCTATTTACATTTTTAAACCCACTTCTTTTTTCCTCGCGAGAATAATCCCCATGTGTACGGACGACTTGCCAAAGGTCGAAAATAACCCTGCTTTTTCAGAAATGTGATCTTAGAAAGCTGGGTTCCCCTAAGCTACGGATTATAACCATCGCTATAACTGTAGCTTCTGTTTTTTAATATATAGAGGTGGGCATTTCTTCCATTAGACTACCGTTATAGCTACGGTTATAATTCGTAGCTATAGGAAAAAGCCTTCTATCAAATACACTTCGATATATGTTGAAAATTGCAGGTTTTTTAAGGCAAACTCGCTGGACTATTCTGGACCCTTTTTGATCATATTGAAAGACCTTCGATGTATATCGATGTAGATATTGAAAGACCTTCGCTGCATATCGATGTAGATATTGAAAGACCTTCGATATATAGCAAAGGACATATCTAAAAGGCATGGGCTGTGGTTATGGTTACGGTTATAATTCGTAG
This sequence comes from Magnolia officinalis, assembly GCA_021015155.1. NCBI lineage: Eukaryota > Viridiplantae > Streptophyta > Magnoliopsida > Magnoliales > Magnoliaceae > Magnolia > Magnolia officinalis. The sequence continues at coordinate 61,814,730 of JAJHSJ010000013.1, read as the reverse complement.
CAATAAGTTCCTGGCTCTTTATTATTATTATTTTTTTTCCGGTTGTAATCCCCACCACTTTTTATGAGGTATGTGTTATATCCAAACCGTCCATCTATTTGGCAAACTCATATTAAGGCTTACGAGGAAAAATAAAACAAATTTAGCTATTAAGTGGACCATACTATAAAAGGCAGTGGAGGATTGAACGTCTACCATTGAAACCCCTTTAGGGGTCAAAGAAGTTTTGGATCATTATGAAATTTGTTTGTCCTCTTCATCCAGGTCTTTGTGACCTTATGAATAGATTGGATGGAAAATAAATGTTATGGTGGGCCCTACAAAATTTTTAACGGTGAAAATCAATTTTCCCGCTGCTCTTTGTGGTGTGGTCCAGTTGATCTTTGGATATGATTTTTTTTTTTTTTTTTTTTTTGATAATGCTCTGAAATGATCTGAAAATATGGATGAACATTGTGGATATAATAAATACATAACTGTGGGGCCCATGTAACTTTGATCTCTTTTGAACCGTTCGTGCAACTCGGAGTTTGAGGAGCATCAGCGCTCGTCTTTGAGCACCAGCCGATCCTCTTGCGGAAGGAAAAGCGGGGGCATTTTCGACCTTTGGGAAGTTGTCCATACGCATGGGGCTTATTCTTGAGAGGTAAAAAAGAAGTGGGCTTACAAATGTAAATGGGCCATAAATGGGTCGTATAGTTGTAAATTTCTCAAATTTAAATGAGACACCAACATAAATAATGAGGATACAATAGCCCACCATTAATACCTTCTTGATGAGCGCCACCATGATATTTCTATGACATTTGACTTGTTCCTAATGTTTCTATGGCATTAGATGAGGTTATTCTTTTAGAGTGTTTTTAAGCTAAAAAGTTATTGTACAAGTGGAAGAGAGATAAGTTTTATATTTTTAATTTTTTTCTTTGAAAGTTTATTTAACTAAAGCAGGTAAATAATTTTTAATTGATTTTTTGAAAAATTTATCATTAAATTGTTCAAGTAATTCCTATCTTATATTATTTTCCTCTTTACAATCTCTTTAAGGAGGACCTGTTTTTTGTTAGCTTGTTACCACACCATTGTCAGACGACACTTCACTGTTAGCCACCCCTACTAGGGATCGATACCCAGACCTCAAGTGTCGAAACGAGGTATCTTTCACTCAGTCTACCACTTGAGCTATGGATTAGGGTGTTCTTTGAGGAGGACCTGCATGATGAATAATCCATATTGAAAGTGAGGCTCAACATGATGAATGGTCTACATCAAGGTGGGCCCAAATAATGCATGATCACATTAAAGGTGGGTCTGACATAATGGATGCTTGACATCAAATTGTGGCCCCACATGATGGACGACCCACATCAAAGGTGGAAGCCACTTGATGGATGATAAACATTGAAGGTAAGATCACATGATGGAAGGTTGACATCAAAGGTGGGCTCACATGATGAATAACACGTACCAGAGGTTTTGTTTTAATAAATGTAACTTGTATGCCACATGTGCCAAAGCAGCAACGTTTTCCTCTTTCGGTGAATTGTCTACAAAGGCTGGACCCCATCATATCAACGGTCTAGATCACTTAACCACGAGTCCCACTTGCAGAGACTCAAAACCCGAGTATGCCATGAATCTGGTCTACAATACCAAACCAAAGAGTCATAATTTTATGATAAAACCATGGAAAAGACTAGTGGTAATCCACCACCAGATTTAACTCATCCTCATTTGGGGTCCACATTTAAGGCTATCCAGACCATGCAAATATGGCCCGCATTACCGATGAGCCACATATATGAAGAATCTCACATCATGGATTTGGCAATCCTAACCATTGAATTGTGGCAACCAAATGAATTATTAAAGTGGTTAAACTCAACTAGAAAAATCAAATGGTTACCATGTCTGCTTGGTGTCACATTTTCTGGTTATAATCCATCCACATCCGGCTCAACAATTTGGACGGTCCAGATCACACTACTATGCCATCACATGCATTCCCTTTAATGAATAACAAAAAGTCTCCATACCCAGTTGTAGCAACAGACAGCATAGTGGCATTAAAAATAAATGAGCTAAGACTTCTGTATTAGTTTTCCACCGTCTTAAAAATGGTCACCACTCTTTAAACCAAACTTCAAGCGTACACGTGGCATGGTTGTAAGGAAATCCAGAGCATGGACCATAACTAAAACTGAGATGATAATATTAACCATCTGATTTATCCATTCTAATTTGGACTACTCACTAATTTACTTTTAACCGTTCTTTGATAGTCATCACAATTCGATGATTAGGATTGCTCGATCCATGATATTTTAGAGATATGATCCATCCACCATGGGACCCACAGTTTGGATGGTCTGGATAGCTGTACAATTAGTGTCACGAGAGAGTAGGCCAGTCACCATCACTTTTTAAATTGTGCAGAATTAAAATGGGAGTTTATTCCTAAAAATACATAACCAACCATGCATACGTATATACCTCAATTGAAAATTTATATGTATGCATGATTAGGACCATATGCTGTGTCCCTTGTCCTTGTCCGTCAAAGTAGACCAGGTCATGATCATTTTTTACACGTGGGGACCATGTGTTGATGATTCAGACCGTTGATATGGTGGGACCCACAGCGAATGCATAATGCCTTGAAAGTTGTCTGGATTGTACGATGTCATCCATCCCATGAGACCATTGTGGTGTTTTCCACAAATCCAAGGGTTGGAATTTTTGGATCTGAGATTTTTTTTTTTTTTTGGGCAGTACCCATCCATAGATTGGAGGGTCCTGAGCAATCTACAATGTTAGGAAAGAGGTGAAATAATTAATGGGTAGGATCTTCCAGTATAAAAGATATGCAGGCCCGCCTATTCATCTTGGGCCCATCCAGTCAATGATCTGGACCATTGAACTATGGACCCCACCTGATCAGGACACTTAAATCAGGGCCCAATAATTCCTCTCTCTTGATAGCGCATTATTGTTCTCTATATATCATTTGGGCAGATGGATATGTTTGTGGGTGATAGGGTGCTGATATAATAGAAGAGGGTAAAAACAAAAGAAAGGAGGATCATCCAATGGCTATGTATCCTTCTTTCC
>JAJHSJ010000013.1:61679771-61811519 GCA_021015155.1 Magnolia officinalis | reverse complement strand
TTAGTTCATGGACTGGGGTGGAATGTAGTATGTGGATATGGGTTGGATGCTTCACCCAAGCCACTCTATTTTGCCACACCTTCTAGAACTAATGAATCATTTCAGATTGAACGGCTTGGCCACTCATCAAGCAGGCTCGAAGGTGAGTGTTGTTCAGCCTACAATCCAGACTGTTCACTCATCTGTTGAGCCAAATATGAATAGAATTAATGTCAAACGGATAGAAAATTGTAGCCAGCAGTTCAGAGTTATGGCAAATGTGTGGCCACCTGATGGGTGGGCCTGAGCCAACTTGATATTCTTGCTGAAACACATCTTGGAGGGAACCTGACTGTTAACCATCCTAGATCTTTCATATGCATTCTCATTATAATAATAATAATCTCTAAATGAAAATACAAACAAAAACATTCATATATAGTTTTGAAATGGGATTGAGTACTGAATAACTTAGTAGGCTTTATTGTACTAGTAAACATTGTTGGGCCCGCCGTGAATGTTTGTAGTGTATCCACTCTGTCCATCCATTTTCCAGCTCATTTAGGATTGAGCCCAAAATTTAAGTATATCCAAAGTTCAAGTGGACCACAACTGCATAGGGAAATAGTGGCAATAATGATTTCCAAGTTGATACCTTCCTAGGGCCCACAATGATGCTTACCCCAACCTATTTATAAGATCGTACAAACATGAATAAAGGAAAAAACAAATATCAGCTTGATCCAAAACTTTTGTGGGTCCCAAGAATTTTTCAATGGTAAATGTTCAAATCACACTGTTTCTTGTGGTGCGGTCCACATGAGCTTTGGATATGCTTTATTTTTGCGCTTAAGCCCAAAAATTATTTGGTAAAATCGATAGACATGGTAGATAAAATATATGAATCATGGTAGGGTCCACAAAGTTTACTCTGTACGCTAAGAGTCCACTGGGGAGGCAATCTGCTTCCCTCAGTTTTTAAGTTACAGTGCTAATCAAATGAATCAATAAAGACCATCCATCCAATCCCTCCACTGTTCAAGTGACACTAAGAAAGCCATACAATCTGATCCTCGGATTACAGTCGTCCCACCATGAATAGCCTATGGATCCCATGCACCAATGGTAATTTGAGTTTCCAATACAACTAGACTTGTTAGATTGTGCAAGTGGAGCCCATGCTTTACTAAATCAACCCCTGGTACTATGGTCGCCAATGGCAGATGAATCCAATAAGCCAAAAGAACAACACACTAACACCTAGTTTAAAAAATAGATGAGTATTGAGACAGCTGACCCAACAAGGAAAAAGCCACCGAATCACGCGATGATTAATGGCCTAATTAAGTCCCTATTTCGAGCCCATTTTCAATTTACACATGCCCTAAATTACCCTTGCACTGTGAACTTAAAATGTTCCACCTAAACAAAATTAATTAATTAATTGAAAACACAAATTTAGACCTTTCACCATTTTATTTAACTGTAGAGAAAGTTATTGGAAAAAGGAAGAGTCATCTCTATGTCTGAAGTCTATATTATCATAGACATGACTTGAAATTATAAGTCTTTTTATGTTCCACTTGTGCTTCAATGCAATATATGGACTTGTCCGAAGGATGGGACATGCAATGAAAGAGATGCAAATTGAGACTTTTCTTTTCCAATGACTATACTTTTTCTACTTCTCGTGGATGCTAATGAGTAGTTAGCATTTCACTATTACTATATAAGGACTTCTCCAAAGAATGGGACATACAGAGATGTTAAATAAGAATTTTCTTATCCACTGACTATACTTCTCATGGATGCTAAAGAAGTGGTTATCATTTCGTAAGCTATTACCAATACAAGGACTTCTCTAAAGAATGGGACTGACAATAAAATAAATGCCAAATGAGATTCTTTTTATTTGTTGACTATATTACTTTTTTACTTGCAATGGATGCAGTATAAGTGATTCACATTTCTTGAGCTATTACAATATAAGGACTTCTTTTAAAAATAAGATAGGCAATGAAAGAAATATGAAGTTAGTTAAAATTTTCTTACCTGGCCGGGTATAATTATACTTTTCTACTTTACTTCCAGTGGACCTTAAATGAGTGACTATCATTTCTTAAGCTATGCTTTTATTAGTAGCATATATACGATCGAGGAATACACCAACAGTTTTTAAAATGTAGAACAAAACAAACAATAGAGTTCTAATCAAGTCCCTTTTAAACATTAATTTCCAAAATTGAAGCTAGTCTGATGGCCGTTGAGCCATGTTGTGCAAGGGCAATTGGAAGATAAGAAAAATGACCATGTTAGAGCTGATCAGATATGTCAAGGTACCACAATTGATGGTATGGTGCCATCTCTCTGGCTGACAGCCACTTGGACAACACATCAACAGTACCATCTACCAAGAAAATCACATAAAATAAAAATCAGGCCCATCCACTCATTAGTGGGACATACACTTGGAATCAATTGGACTAGGTAGGATTGTACGTTCAACATTCACATTAGATTTATGGCTAGGATCTTCTAATGTGGGATATTTGGGGACATGGTCCATCCACAAGAACTAATGCGGGTTGAATGGCTTGGAAATGCCCACCCTTAATTCTTGAATTGGAGGGAAATTTTATGCTTATGGTGCACATGTATAATGCAACATGTCTGGTAGATAGCATAAGAGGATAGTAATAATGATAATAGTAGTTGCTCAAGTGCACTTTGAATGTGCAGCCGGCCGCCTCACTGTTGGAAAATGAGGCACATGAGTGTGAGATTATGAGATCATCAGATAAGCTACAACAGTAAAAATTAACTAAATGATTAAAAGATTGGAAAGTTTGTATAATTATGTCGTGTGCATCCGACCTACTGATCATATTTGCCTGATTTTATGTGAACATTATCTAAATAGCATGATTGCTTGATGCGCTGGTCCTATCTTACACAAGTGTACTAAATATACAATGTGTGTCACTTGTGTGGTAATCAGAACATTAATCAAGTAGGCCGCACAGTGAATGTGGATTACCACGAAATTCAGCAATTTACCTCATTCGGTGGGCCAGTAGAAGCATAATATGAATCAGTTAGAATAGGATAGCCAACAGTTCACATTTGATGGTCCACATAAGGGCTTGTGTGATGATCATCCCAGATCCTGCAAACATTAATTGTTATGTGGTTATATATTAATGCCGAGAAGGACATGATGAGCTTGATCACCATCTTCCTAGGGAATAACTACAAATCCATGGTTCTTGACTCCTCGTAGAGTTTTCTCGAATTCACGAGGGATAAAAATAGAAATTATTTCAAATAAATTTGAAATAAGTTAATTGATGGTAATATAAAAAATGAAATTACAATCCTTTAAATAATGAGGTCCAACCTATGATGAACTTTTAGACTCAAACTCCCTAAAAATGTGGCTTACTATTAATAATAAACTTACCATTCATAGACGGTCATGATTCCTTCTAGACTTCATGGTTTTCAGCAGTTAGTGTCCAATTTGGCCTAACCATCTTCTCTGTTCTCTTAATTTTTCTAAGCCCTTTTCATGTGGGCAAACTCTTAAAACTAAAAGGATCAAAAGTTATGATCAAACTAAAACTTACTATTTATAGTAAAAACAAAAATATAATGGACTTTTGGCCATCAATATGATGGAATCTTGCAAATCCGGGCAACTAGATTTAGCGGGTTGGTTGGCTAAAGTAGCTTCTCCTCCCAAAATTCATATATGATATTCAAAAAACTCATTTAGCTTTGTGAGATATGACTGTTTTGAGGTTTTGACGGTCCTGATCACTTTCGCCTCTGATCAAGCCTTCTCTAGTCCATCTTTGTCATGAAAGTGTCCACAACCCACTCTACTGCTCTTTTGTAAGGTGAATGCAGATGTGCCTCTGCAAATAGCAATCCTTATGTGGTGCTCACCATTAAGTGATTACTCAGTGATTAAGCCATTGAAATTATATGTCCCACTGCAAGTGGCCCATGCACAAAAAAATCACTAAGAACTTTTTCAGCCCCTTGAATACGTAGACAATTAAGGAAAGAAAATGCATACATTGCCACACGTGGCATACAAGTAGTCAAATTAAACTGTCCAAATTAGGGTATCCAATGTAGATGTACTCTTAACAAAAATTAAGGTTATTATTTGATTAAAAATAAAAAATAAAATTATCAATCTTATAATTTTACAAACAAGCCTCCAGGAATTAGAGGTTAGGATGGTTCAACCAATCTAATCTTGGGATTGTAACTTTGCTATAGGCTGCATAATCCTGTCATTTTATTTGATTTAATGTATGCCACATGTACAATTTTTGAGTGCTTATGTATCAAGCTCAACTGCAGTCTGAGTTTAATATCACCTTTATCCAAAACTTTGACGCCAGCTAATCCGCAAGATAACCTGAAAAAAAAAAAAAAAAAAACCAATCCCGTCCACTAATTAGGCAGACGTACTCGGTGGTGAATTCCCTTCATATAGCAATCCCATGCAATCCACTGACACAGTCATCATTACATGCCATCCACCCTAATACAATCCAATCCCACGGGATGGGCTCGTCCAAATCCACCCTAGTTAGAATAGGATAGCCAACAGTTGGATGGTAAATAAACATTGGAGTAGTAACCAACAAGTTTTCAAGGGATGACCGTACAATCACCACTCCTTGAGCTTTGAATCTCCCTATTTTGTAGCCTATAAATGCGCTGGCAAAATGTATGTGTACGGTGTGGCGGAGAAAATACAAACATCAAAGTGGGTGGTTGATCACCTTAAATAAAATAAAATACAATACTTTGACGCCAGCTAGTCCGCAAACACTATGGAGACGGTGGGCCGTACCATGAAGATCACCTGAAATAAAATATAAAAATAAATAAAAATCAATCCCGTCCCCTAATTAGGCAGACGTACCATTTAGATAAACGGTTTGGATGAAGAAGGCATGGCCCCAGTTGTACAGACAAAGGCGTAAGGAGACTCTGTATGTCCTCGTTTTAAGGACCAGATCACTCGCACTTCCCTCTACTGTTTCTCAGAAATCGTACATACAGCTGTTGGCCTTTCCCTATTATGGACCCCAAAATCGATGGACGATGATCCTTGTCCCCAAGATGTGCTAAGGAACTTGATTAACGGTTTGGATGTCTTAGACGATCAAGAGCGGAAACGGATTGGTTAGGATTGCTTGATCATTGTTAAGATAAAATGGTGGTGAACTAGCATGATTGATGTGTGCGGTCTTCAGATCTTATAAATTAAGGAGAGCGGAAGGAGAAATCAGCAAAGAATCAATTTCCCTTTTCTAGAGCAGAGAGAAAAGGAATGGAGATCAGTTGTTATTCTCAGCAGAGAAGCTTTCTTATTTCTGTCTTTCTTTTAAATGTATTAATATATTGGGGAGGATATTGGAAGGCGAGTGGTTGCTTGCATTCGGAGAGAAAAGCTCTCACCACCTTTCGGAACTCTCTCAACGATTCCTTCAATATTCTCTCTTCATGGGATGATGGTGCGTCTAACTGCTGCAAATGGAGAGGAATTACCTGCCACAACATAACTGGGTACGTTGTTAAACTCGACCTCTTCGATGGTAACTACAGGCTAGGTGGCAGAATTGATCCAGCTCTGGTTCAACTGAAGCATCTTCAGTTCTTGGACTTGAGCGGTATGGATTTTAATGGTGCACCAATTCCAGATTTCCTGGGTGAAATGAAGGAGTTGAGGCATTTGAACTTGTCATCGGCAGGATTCAGCGGAGAATCCTCATCAGCTTGGAAACCTCTCTAAACTCATTTCCCTGAAGCTTTCTTCATCTTATTTGAGTGCCAAAAACCTTTGGTGGTTGACAAGTCTTCCTTCTCTCAAGTACCTCTACATGTCTGAAGTGAAACTTTCCATGGCAAGCCATGATTGGGTGCACGTAATGAACATGTCTCCTTCCCTGTTGAGCTAAGGTTGATCGATTGTGGTCTTTCATATATTTCTCCAACTCTTCCTTCTGTTAATTTCACATCTCTCCGTGTCCTTGATCTCCGTGTTAACAACTTCAACTCTACCATTCCAAACTGGATAGCTAACATTAGTAGCCTCGTGTCCTTGTATCTCTCACATAACTACTTTCGTGGTGAGGTTCCTTATCAATTTTCACAACTTCCTAACTTGGAAGTGTTGGGGTTGGGATCAACTGATGATTACCTGAGGGTTGATTGGTCAGAGTTCCTTGAAGGCAGCTGGAGGAAGCTGAAGATGCTTGATCTATCTTTCAGTCAGCTGCATGGAGGAATCCCCAACTCTATTGGGAATATGACATCACTTGAATCTCTCACTTTGTCGTTCAGTGAGAATATAACAGGTAGCATTCCAAGAGCCATAACTAAGCTTATCAATTTAGAGAGCCTGTCTTTGTATGGATACAAAATGCATGCGGCCATTCCTGATTGCTTATATGAGCTCAAAAATCTTAAACGCCTCTCTCTATCCGATTGCATGCTGACAGGCCCAATCCCTGCAGCTCGTCTTGGAGGATTGTCTTCCTTAGAAGAACTAGATCTCTCAGGGAATCAGTTGAATGGAAATATCCCTGCAGCTCTTGGAGGATTGTCTTCCTTACAAGATTTATTTCTCCGTGGGAATCAGTTGAATGGGACAATCCCAACAACTTTAGGACAACTTTCCAACTTGTCTTGGCTTGACCTCTCTTACAACTCCTTGACAGGAAACGTGTCTGAAAGTCTTTTTGAAAACCTCAAAAAGTTGGACGTCTTGAATTTGTCTTCCAATTCTTTGGTTTTTGATCCACACTCTGATTGGGCCCCTCCATTTCAGCTTTCTTACGTTAACCTAGGATCATGTCATTTAGGTCCTCGATTTCCTCTCTGGCTACGAACACAAAAATCTGTAGTAATGTTGGATCTCTCTAACGCAACCATCTCTGACATCATCCCCACCTGGTTTTGGGATTTAACACCCCAACTTCTTTCCCTGAACCTTTCAAATAACCAGATTTTTAGTCAATTGCCCAACTCTTTCAAAATGCAGCCTCAAGCCTCCTACATTGATTTGAGTTCAAATAATTTCAGTGGTCCCATACCCTGTATTTTGAATGGAGCCTCTTTTCTCGATCTCTCCAACAATGAATTTTCTGGGCCAATCCCACCAAATTTTACATCCACAATGCAGTATTTAAATTACTTTTCTGCCAGAGGTAACCAAATCAGTGGCATGATTCCCTCATTCATAGAAGGAATGAACTCCTTGACTGTCCTTGACCTTTCCCGAAACAACATAGGTGGTATCATTCCATTGAGATTGGGTAGTTGCATAGCACTTGAGGCACTTGATTGAGCAAGAACAAGTTATCGGGAGGAATACCCACGTCTTTGGGTCTGTTACGTCAACTCCAATCAATGCACCTGAGAGCAACAATAACCTATCGGGAGAAATCCCTTCATCTTTGAAGAAATGTACTAGTTTGGAGACTCTCGACCTTGGACACAACAATTTCTCAGGTTATATTCCCACTTGGATTGGCGAAAGCTTTCCAGCTTTAAGAATTCTGAGTTTACGATCAAATATGTTTACTGGCAACATCCCGGCACAATTATCAAACCTGACTTCTCTTCAAATCCTTGATGTGGGACAAAATTTTATCTGGTTCAATTCCCCAAAGTTTTAAAGATCTCATGGCCATGAAGAATGAGCAGAAGATAAACCAAGTTCTTTCCTATGGACGGATGGGATCATCATATTACAAGGAAAATTTGCCTTATCAATGAAGGGGCTAGTGCTTGAATACACAAGAACAGTTTCACTAGTTACATGCATGGACCTTTCAAGAAATAATTTGTCTGGAGAGATCCCTGAAGGATTCACAGGACTTTTGGGATTGCGTGCGTTAAACTTATCTGAAAATCATTTGACCGGGAAAATTCCAGACAAGATTAGTAAAATGGCATTGCTAGAGTCTCTTGATTTATCTGAAAATCAGCTTTCAGGTACAATTCCACTGAGTATGTCAAATTTAACTTTTCTAAGTTGTTTGAACTTGTCGTTTAACAACTTGTGGGGGGGAAATTCCATCTGGTAATCAGCTCCAAACATTCCAAGATCCTTCTATTTATATGGGCAACATCGGACTTTGTGGACCTCCTCTTCTAGATAAGTGTGTTAGCGATGAGACTCCTCCAGGTCCTGGTTACGTTGAAAAAGATGAAGAAGAGGATGAGATGTGTTGGTTTTACTCTGGGTTGGGACCAGGATTTGCAGTTGGGTTTTGGGCTTTATGTGGCATTTTAGTGCTCAAGAGGTCTTGGAGTTTGCCTTAAAAAACCTGCAATTTTCAACATATATCGAAGTGTATTTGATAGAAGGTTTTTTCCTATAGCTACGAATTATAACCGTAGCTATAACTGTAGTCTAATGGAAGAAATGCCCACCTCTATATATTAAAAAACAGAAGCTACGGTTATAGCGATGGTTATAATCCGTAGCTCAGGGAACCCAGCTTCCTAAGATCACATTTCTGAAAAAGCAGGGTTATTTTCGACCTTTGGCAAGTCGTCCGTACACATGGGGATTATTCTCGCGAGGAAAAAAGAAGTGGGTTTAAAAATGTAAATAAGTTGTACAGTTGTAAATTTCTCTTTAAATTTTAGATTTGCAGAAATAAAGTAATGAAATAGATGAAGAATGGACATAACATGGTAGGCCTATAAAGCTTAGGATTACATGGGATTCGGCATAATCCAGGAAAGCTTAAGATTTATCTCTCTTCCACTCTTCTGTTGTACATTAGTTTAAAAACACTCGAAAAGAATAACCTCATTGAATGCCATAGAAACATTAGGAACAAGTCAAATGTCATAGAAATATCATGGTGGCGCTCATCGAGAAGGTATTAATGTTGGTTATTGTATTCCCATTATTTCTGTTGGTGTGACTCATTTAAGTTTTAGATTTGCCGAAATAAAGTAGGATTACATGGGATTCCGGCGTAATACAGGAAAGTCAATTAGCTTGGCATGAATATGATAGCAAGGATCAATAGACCTCTTCAATTTAAGAAGGTTTAGGTTGACCCATTTTAGAATATGGAAAACCAGTTACCTGAGTTTTCTGTTATTAACTTATTATGATTGATTATCATAATGGAAAATGCTAATCGCACGCTAGTGTGTGAAGAAAAAAGATACCCACGGACACTTAGATTGGACCTCATTAATAGAGCTGCAACTTGGGTTTGGGTTGACCTGGACCTGACTAACCCAACCCGTCCTTAGGTCCTGTTGTCGGGATCATCGGTTTGTGTTAGGTTTGGAAACTCCAACCTGATTTGAATTGGCTTGGGTTCAGGTTGAGCGAATTCAGGTCTGGTTGGGAATAATCACATGTATTTGCGTTGGGTTGGGTTGGTATAGGGTTAAGTAGAAAGGAATTCGGGTTCGAATTTGGGTCAGGTTGGGTCCTGTTGGGTCCTGTTGGGGTCAGGTCAGGCTCAACCCACCTGAATTGCACCCGACAAATAGACAATGTGCACTTGCATGACCATCAAAGTGCATGTAGGCAACCTTTCTCTCACATATATGAGATTGGCTGCTCAGTTGTGTTGGGACCCATGGATAACTTGATTGCTCGATCTGTACCATATATCCATCAGGCCCATCAGAAATTTTGGGGGCTACCATAGAAAATTCACACTGTGATTGTTTACATAAGAATAGGTCCTATCAACAATTTGGATTGCTTATGTTTCTAAACAATCGCTATTATCAGTCAATCCTAACCATTGCACCAATGGCCTACAAACAGATGGATATAAATTGAAAAAATGGCAAGTATGTATTGAATCATCCAAGAAGTGTGATTTTTTGCATTGTAGACCCTGAAATGAATATTGGACTGATCAGTCAGACTATCAACATCTCCCAATACAAGGAGCACTGTAACTTACAATGATATGAACCACTGGGTCGATGAGACTCGCCCGAGTAGGGGGTGACTCGGACATTGGGTTCTGTTCTCAGTCTCGGGCATTAGGGTGGCAATGGCCGGGTAACTTGCTTGACCCAGTCTAGAGCCGGCTTGGGCTTCACATGCATGGCCCGATTAACTTTTAGCCCGACCCAATACGTCCAAGCCCAGCTCAACCCAAGAAAAAGAATGCGGAAGCCGAAATCTATGGTTCCCAACCATCTGAAGCAGACAATCTCCAGTGCAACTCCGGACGATCTCCCTCACGTGCTCCTCACTTCTCGACTTCTTCCTCTCTTCACATCATTTCCACTAGGTACTTCAAAATCCATCTTCCCTTCCATTCTCCAATCTTCCAAAATTACTTATTTTCCGTTTTCCTTTTTCTCATCTTCTTCGATTGTCGACTTCTTCCAAATCCATCTTCCCTTCCATTCTCCAATCTTCCAAAATTACTTATTTTCCGTTTTCCAAAATTACTTATTTTCCGTTTTCCTTTTTCTCATCTTCTTCGATTGTCGACTTCTTCCTCTCTTCTCATCTTCTTCCAAATCCATCTTCCCTTCCATTCTCCAATCTTCCAAAATTACTTCTCGACTTCTTCCTCTCTTCACATCATTGTCGGAGAAGTAACGTACCAAGAGATGGGGCTTTGGATTGGAAGCAGAAAGGGTGCGAATGCTTTTTGAGCGGAGATTTCATCAATGCTTTGAGATTCTACACTCAGGTATGCGATTTCTTTCCCTTTTATATAGGATTATTTTGTTTTCTCAAAATTATTAGTTTCATTTGGAATGTATTGCTTCTGAGACTGTGATATCTATGCAAATCCTGATTGTCCTGTGCACAACCATTTGCCATTTTTCGAATTCAAAATTTTCATTTTGTGGTATCGGGTAATGATCAAATACAGTTCATTCCTACCAAATTGGTGGATATATTGAATTTCTAATTTGTAGAAAAGGTGGACCACACTATGATAATCACCTGGTATGAAAATTGGGCCTATCGAGCAGACTGATTCATATATCAGCTGTCCATTGATTTTGACAGTGGGTCCTGCATTGGTGAATCTGCTTGATTTTCATACCAGTTTATGATCATGGTGTGGACAGATTGGGTATTCTATACATGTGACAAGTTGGCAGACACTGGTAAAGAAAAAGAAAAAGGAAAACAGAAAATTTGGTGGTGAAGAAATGTGGCCGCATATATGCAAGGTATTAAAAATGGTTCAGTAATGGCCTGTTACATGATGGTTACAGTGGGAACCGTCATGCATCACGGGCTGTAACGGCCGTTGCAGAAAAAAGGCCCATAACGGCGTTACAGGGAAGATACGGGGTCCATTTTTTTTTAAATGGCTGAAATAGACTTTATGGCCAGTATGGTAACATAAATTTACAGTGGCTGTTATTGTTATTGAATTCCATCCATGTATGATCATCTCTCTTTACCAGGGTGGGTGTGAATAGTGGCTCCACATGTAGCATTTCTCTTAATCTTTTGTATTCAGTTTGTTAATGTTGTGTCATATTTGTCATGAGTTATTGTTCGGGAACATACAGTTATTGTGTTTCTCTCTTATAAATGTTGATGACATAGACAAGGACCGTGCAGTGTTTCAAATAGCGCCCGTAGCGTACGCTACATAGCGTAGCGTGGCCGTAGCACTACGTAGCATCCCAAATAGTGTAAATCTCATGTAGTGTACGCTACAGGGGTTGTAGTGTACGCTACAGCAAGGTAACGCGTAGCGTCCGTAGCGTAAGCTACAATGTATTTTTTTTACTATTTTATTTATTATTATTATTATTATTTTACGTTTTCTTTGTTTCTAATGTTGAGGAATGTGACACTTGTATTATACTTGATACTTTTAACCTATGAGATTTTTATTTCTTTTCATAATTGTGACTTGCGGTTTCAATTAGACATTATTAATTAAAGTGGTTTGCTTAGAAAGTTATTGATGTGATAATTATTTGATTTGACTTATATATGTGGATTGGCTTTTGATAAATGATAACTAATTACTTTTTTTAACATGCTTATAATTGATCAAATGAATCATCTTTTAGGCATTTTATATATTTTTTTTTTTTTTTTTTTTCTCTATCTATTATATTTATCCTATTTTTAAAATAAAAAATAGAAGTATCATGTAGCTTACACTACACGCTACGTATTTACGCTACACGCTATAGAGGGCTGAGCGCTACGCATCATGCTACCGCTATTTAAAACACAGGGACTGTGTGGCAACAATCTTTGTAAACCAAACTACTTCTATGCATGTGAGTTTGATTCTTAAAGAATATTTCAAGTTGTCGTCTGCACTGGTTTGGAGTTCAATCTGGAGCACTTACATTGCCGGGGTGTTCTGATGCTTGTTGTCTTGAGTTTTAGTTAGCTTAATTGTGAAATATGCTGTTGTTAACAACATAGGGACTGATAATTTGGATGCATGAATGGAATTTCACTTTCTGCTAGAAGTCCAGTTTTTCTGTTGTTTTACAGCTCTCGTGTTCCATGGAACTTGAGATATTTGGATGCCCAGAACCTTGAAATCTTCCAACAACTTTGAACTCTTTAAAAAAGTGAAGAGATTCGTGGAAACGCACGTGTCTTGGGTGGCTGATTGTGAACATGCTTTGTACCGAAATCTAGGATGCTCCATTCATCAAATTACTGTTGACCGTCCATCATGTGAGACACCTTTGGTTGTGCTTCCGCTCGTAAAAGTCACTTCCATAAGATTATCCTAACCATCCAATCAATAACTAGATAAATGGACAGTCCAAACTGAGTATACTAGAAAGATGTCCATTTATCAATCTAAATTGTCCATCATGTGGTGCCCACCTTTGATTTGCCATCCCCTTTCAAAAATTGCTCACATTGAATGATCCTAATCATCTGATTATCACTAGCAAAAATGAATGTTCTGTGATACTTTCTTCCAAAATTTAAGGACAGGCACCATTTGCACTTGTCGAGGATGGCTAACCTTCAAACGAGATATCATAGCTGCTGGCGTGATGCATTCTATTCAAGGTTGGCTTCTTCTCATCAGTCTGAGTTCGTTGAGGAAGAATTGCAATATTGGCTTGATCTCCTGTGTACTGCAGATATTGTAGCTGTCCCTGCTGAAAAAAAAAAAAAAAAAAAAAAAAAAAAACTGAGAAGATTTTTCATTGCAAGGAAAATTATACAAATTAGCCTTTTCGGGCAGGGAACAGAGGCCGAGGCCTGGACCGCCTATCATATACTATACAGGGAGATTCCTAGAATGCTCTCTAATGGAACCTAAGCCTGTTTTATCCAGGAGAACCTGGCCTTAACAATCTGGGGAGGGAGGAAATATCTTGGAAGAACCTGTTGGCTTGCGTTTTGCTCCCTAAGCCTGTTTTATCCAGGAGAATCTAGCCCTTAACAATCCGGGGAAGGGAGGAAATATCTTGGAAGAACCTGTTGGCTTGCGTTTTGCGCCCTATTTTGGTCAAACCGTCAGCCTGGCCGTTGGCTTCTCTCAGGACATGGGCAATCCGAAAAGTGCCCTAAGCGTTGAGCATTTTAATCCCAGTCAGCCAATAGGACCATTTCCAGGAGGGAGAGGAATTCATCATTAAACAGTTCACCACCCAGCTGGAATCAGACTCAAGGAGGACTCTCAAAAGGCCTTGAGACAAACAGAATTTTAAACCATCGTGAACAGCCCGCAATTCAGCCGTATTGTTGGAGGCTTCCCCGTAGCCACTGACAAAAGCGAAAACCAGATTGCCGAGGTGGTCTCTACAAATGCCGCCACCACCACCAGCAGGGTTGGGATTAGAGAGAGCGGATCTGCCCACATTTAACTTGAAGCATCCCTCTCTAGGCCTGATCCATTTGACTATATAGAAGATACGGGGGGGCACCGGCTTGGGAGAGGGCTGAAGGATCAGCAGGGGAGGAAGGATGATGCTGGATACTTCTTGCGATTTGGGGGAAGAGGGTCTCCAACCACCATTTTATCTTAGAGAACACTCCGGGAGCAGAGAAGGCCTTATTGTCAAACCTAGCTTCATTCCTAGCTTTCCAAACCTCCCACAGAATGAAGGCAGGGGCTAAATGAAGGGCCACCTGGCTTCTACTATAAGACAGGGGTCTGTGCCACCACCAATGGAGCGGGCTCCGGATCGAGGTCTGACGGAACAGAACAACACCAAGGAATCCTGCTGAACGCTGCCAAACAGTCTGCCGGAGATCCATACAAGAATAGGTGAGGGCGGGGGCCACCAGCTTGGGAGAGGGCTGAAGGATCCACAGGTGAGGAAGGACGATGCTCGATACTTCTTGCGATTTGGGGGAAGAGGGTCTCCAACCACCACCATTTTATCTTAGAGAACACTCCGGGAGCAGAGAAGGCCTTATCGTCGAACCTAGCTTCATTCCTAGCTTTCCAAACCTCCCACAGAATGAAGGCAGGGGCTAAACGAAGGGCCACCTGGCTTCTACTATAAGACAGGGGTCTGTGCCACCACCAATGGAACCGGCTCCGGATTGAGGTCTGGCGGAACAGAACAACACCAAAGAATCCTGCTGAACGCTGCCAAACATAGTCTACCAGAGATCCATACAAGAATAGGTGAGAAAGGGATTCGTTTTGAGGGCTGGCTGCAGGTGCGTCCCTACAGCAGTTGCATTTAGAAGCTAACTGGATTCCCTTCTTCTAAATGTGGCCATCGACAGGCAAAGCGCCATGCAATAATCTCCACAAAAACAAGGAGATTTTTGGGTGCCACACTCTCTTAGCCCATGAAAGTTTCTGCCCACTTTCTCTGCCAATATTCCAAGCTGATTTGGCAGAGAACTTACCAGCAGGATCGAACGGCCAGAGAAGGCTGTCTTCCACGTCAGAAGTGCAGAAGCCTCCCTGATCAATAATGTCCTTTAACCAGCCAGGAAGAGGCTCAGGAGCATCCTGTTTGAGGCCGTCTTCGTCAAGGAAATCTGCAACTCTAAGGTTCCTCATGGAAGCCGAGATGTGAAGCGAAGGAAAGGAATCCAGGGGGGCCAGCCTGGTCCAGTTACTGTTCCAAATGTTGCAGTTACCGGTCCAGTTACTGTCCCTGCAGGCTTGCTTGATGTTTGAGGACTGGAAATCTCTTGCCTCTTCATCCTGCTTCAGAATGGTTGGTGGGTGTTTTCTATTCTTTGGGATGTAGCAGGTCCGCAGCAATTCACAAGAAGCTGGGTGGTTGATATACTTTTGTTTGATGTTTGGAGGCTAGCTGGTCGTTTCACCAGGATGCAACCTGTGGGTTGCACAGCTGCTGAAGTGCATGTCCTGTACGTGTTAAATTTATATTTTTCCCTTTTTAAAAAAAAAAAATATTTTTTATTTTTTTTAAGGGAGATGGGTAGGAGGCTTTTTAGGGAGAGGATGGATTTGCAAGAAGAGGTCAGGGGGCTGATATCTTTGGACAATGCAAGGCTGGGATCTCTTTGAATTTTGAGCAGCCATAGATAGTTGCCCACTGATATTGGGTGAAGCTGGATCGTTGGCTATTCAGGTTAGCTGGTTTTCAGGATTTTGCAGGCTGTTTTCATGTAGTTCAGTTCAAATCTGTCTATTTTTCATTCTCCCTTCTGGTTGCGGTTGCATGCTCTTTGCTCATATTGGGGGAGATATTTGTCAAGCAAAATGATGTTAAGGACTTCCTTCTTGGAATGGGAGCATCTCTCATTTTCAATGTCTGGAAACCATCTGAGTTGTGGTTCCCTGCTGCTGCTGGTGTGGGGTATCAATGGTGGTTATTGGTGTTATTGCTGATGCTCTCAGGCCTTGCTGCTAGATGTTGTGCGAAGGGTTGGGTGATTCTGGTGGCTTGGGTTGATGCTTGTTGCAGTGGTGGCAGTTGATCTGAACTTGTACATTTAAGGTACCCTTTGCTGTTGTTGTTGATCTAGCCTCAACTTGATCAGGTAGATTTCTTCTCCATGAATCTTGTTGAAGGTATCCACCCCTTGAGGTTCTCTTAAATTAATGGATGGAGCATCAAGGGGAACCTAGGTAATGGTTGTCATGAAGATATTATTTGGAACAGTTTTTGTGATTGGTTGATCTTTCCTCATTCATATGGGGTTTGACCTAACATTGATGATGAAGTCAGGGATTCTGTTGATGGTTTGCATTTAAGTAGGAAGTATCGGTTTCCAGTATGAAATGATTGAGAGTGAACAATAGTTATAATTGTGGAATGAAGTTTAGGAATGTATGAACAGCATGGCATTCTCCTTTTTTGCATGTATCAGCTAATCACAGTTAGTGGATGCTTTGACTAATCACATATGAACTGGCCAGAGATGATTCTTCAATTTGTTCTCTGCTGCTTCAGACAATACATGCTGTTTTTCTTTTTCTGATAAAATCAAATCATTATGTATTAGGTTTAAGTAGTTGTTTTTGGGTAAAGCAATGAATCTAGGTTCTCTACTTGAATTATCCTTTTACTATTGTCACCAAGGACATTTGAATTATTGTCTAACAGGGAGGGTATCGTAAGAACAAAAAGGAAAATTAAAAGAAAGAGAAGATGGGATATGAGTGAGGAGCATGGATTAGGTGAGGCAGGGACAACAGCTTAGTTGATAGGGCCCTGACCATGGGCCCACCTTGATGTATGTGTTGTATATCCATGCAGTCCATTTTTTTGGCAGCTCATTTAGGTCGTTTTAGGGTATGGTCCCTAAAATGAGGCAATCCAAATATCAGGTGAACCACACCACAGGAAAACAGTGTGGTGATTGAACACCCACTATTAAAACTTCCTAGGACTTACTGTAATGTTTATTTCCCATCCAACCTGTTGATAAGGTCACACAGACCTGTATGAATGGAAAACAAAAATAGCAGCTTGATATAAAACTTTTTGAGGGTCCCAAGAAATTTCTAATGGTGGGAATTCAATGCCTACTGTGTGGTCCATCTGATATTTGAATCTGTCTCATTTTTTGGTCCACACCTTAAAATGAGTTGGAAAAAGCTGATGGATGGTGTGGCTATACAACACATACACGAAGGTGGGCCCTGACCCACTAAGCTGTTACCGCTGCCTCACCTAATCGGTATGTGTGAGCGCGACTTCCTTTAGGTGGGTTAAAAAGGGGTTTTTTTTTTTTTCCCCTAAGTTTAGTATCCCATGAACTTTTATTTATCTTGTTGGCCTGTGATTGTTGCATGAACTCATTAACTACTAATAAGCTATTAGATTGTCAATTATAATTGGCATTGATTTCAGACTCCTAATTAGGGCTGAAAGTCGGGCAGGTTCAACCGACCGACCCGACATTGGGTTGGTCTCGGGCAGGATGTATCGGGTTTGGTCTCCAGCTTGGGTTATATAAACACCAACCCAATAAAACTTGGGTTGGTCTCAGGTTGAGGTCTCCAGAAGTTTTACGCATCTGCCAGCCTGACCTAACCTTCCCCCTTTATCTGGGTTTGGGACTGGAAGTGAGAGTAGAAAACTCCCACAAGTGCCATCTAATAAGCTATTACGTTGTTAATTATAATTAAGCACTATCTAATAGTCTAATTGTGGGTTGCAAGAAGTTTTCAATAGTGGGTGTTCAATCACTACTGTTTTTTGTGTTGTTCTCCTGAGATTTGGATCTACTACATTTTTACTCTCGTGCCCTAAAATGAGCTGGCAAAACAGATGGACGCCATCAATATAAAACACTTATATCATGGTGGGCTCCACAGTCACAGATCCATGGACCTCGGCGGCTCCAGACTCTGTCTGGTGTACAGAAGGCGTGCCTTTCACCAATGGACCACCATGCAGGGAAATGAATTTGTGAATGCTAGATTCCTACATTAGTTTAGCACTATTACGAAATAGTGGTGATTCATACTCTCACATGTGGTACCGACGTGCACCTATCCAAACGTGAATTGCTAACTCATGTGAGCTTATTGCAGCCTGGTCGAGTTCTATCTGTTTCGGTACCTCGAGTCGCCCTCGGGCTAGTTGTGAGTCACCCAACTCGCTGAGTCAAATAATCTTGATCTAAACCATCCAAATTTTGGGTTTCAATGTGGATCGGGCATACATCTAAAAGTTACTCTGATTCGTCAATCCTAACCATCCATTTAGGATTATCAAATGAATGGTTAAAAGTAAAATACTGAGCGATCCAAATTTAAAGGGAACAAGCAGATGGTTAGTATCGTCTTCTCGGTGCAATTATTTCATTAGGCTACATTTACAGTTGGGTTAGAGATTTGGGCCCCACTATGATGTATGTATTTGGATTCCTGAACAACTATTATTTTATTTGTCACAGAAAAGTAAATATAGCTTCTTCTTTTTTTAACGGCTCCGGCTTCCCAGAATACTCTTGTTGTCTTGAGGAAATACTCATTCTCCAGTCACACAGTTCACATCAATTGGTGTTGCACGTGAGGGCGGACAACCTGATGTAGAGCGGGTCGCGGACAATTACATGGCAAAGATGGATCAGAAAAGGCCCGGTCGGTGACAGAAGTGATCTGGACCATCAGACCTTAAATCAGGCGTATCTCGCAATCCGGGATGAGTTAGCCGACGAAAAATATATGATTTTGGGGTAGAACGAGCTACTTTAGCCAACCAACCCCGCTACGCCGGGTTGCGACGCTCGGAATTGCGAGAAACCCTGATTTGACGGTCGTTTCCCTGTTTCAATTTCGTTTTTACTATAAATAGTAAGTTTTAGTTTGCTTATAACTCTTCATCCGTCGGGCTTTAGGAGTTGCGCCCAACGTGAAAAGAGCTTAGAATAATTAGGAGAAAGGGTTGGTGAAGCCAAATAGGACACTTACTATTTTTGGCCGAAAACCTTGCGCACTAGTAGACATCACGACTGTCTATAAATAGTAAGTTTACTATTTATAGTAAGTCGCGAATTCTAGGAGTCCTAGTTGTAGTTTGATTCTGATTTCTTTCCCATTGCTTAGTACCCTTATTTAAAGGGTTGTGAACTCGTTTTGATGGATTAATTAAGCTATTTCGAATTTATTTAGAATTTATTTCTATTTTCTACTCTCTTTTCTCGTGGATTCGAGAAGTCTCTGTGAGGAGTCCAGAGAAGTTCCGTGGATTCAGAATAGTTATCCTCTTGAGGAAGACGGTGCTCGACCTCACGTCCTCCCCTGCGTCACAACCACTGCATGCCTATAGCATTTGAACATCCGTAATTAAAGTTGGTTTGGCCCCTCAAAATGTTGGATGAGGATATGTTCCTAACGCACATGGACGGGAAGAAGCGTAAGAGAAATCGATAAGATTTCAGCAAAGTTCGCCGGTCAGCTTTTTTGGTTGATAGGTCAAATTCTACCTGAAATTCCAGATTACTTGTTGGCTAATTTTTGGCAGTTTAGACAAGTTGAGATATTATTCGACATATCGAAATGCTGTTCAAGATTACTTGTTGATTTCTACTAGTTTAGACAGGTTGACAGACCTGTTGACAGGTCAAAAATCATAAAATTTAAAGTTTAAATATTTAGACAATTTTTTGCTGTTTGGTACAGGTCAACGATGGGTTGACAAATGGCAGAAATTTATATGTTTTTTAGAATTTATATACTTATTCGATTAGAACTCTTTGATTACGTTTTTAGAATTTGTTCATAGTTATTTAAAGGATATTAAACTCGTTGTTATGATCAATTCAATCTTCTATTAAAAACTTCTTAGAAATTCTCATGAATTCGAGATTTTCCCTTGTCCCTCCAAGAGTATCTTGTGGATTCAAGGTATCTATCAATCGAAGAAGACAGTGATCGAACTCATCACATCCTTCCCTGCATCACAAAATCAGTCTAATCCACCCCATTATATATATGAGCCACCACAGGATGAATTTGTAGATTGAACAGTTATTCATTGTTTATTTTTATTAAAATTTTAAAATTTCAGAGCGGATCACACTGTTCAGGATACATTAATTACATGAACTCCACAATTATGATGGGATAACTCAACAATTATGCACCTAAAATCATTAGGTGGGACAATCAGTGAAAAACAATATATAACCTTCCCGAGATATCCAAATTCATGTGTTGGCACACATGATAATTGGATTCGCCTGATTTTTGGGGTGTCCAAATTTTACGGTAGAGCAACCAGGATGGATGGTTTAAATGTCATAAACACACTCATGTGGGCCCCACGGTAGAAGTTCTCTACCCACATTGTCGAGAATCCTGCCTCTTATGGAAATTTTAGATCGGGTTTGATCAAATACATCCCGCGCAACAGTACTGTAGGTATTCAATATGCTCCTTTTTCAATGATCTAAACCGTTGATTTGATAGGGCTCCCCTTGAGTAGGAGATCCTAGAAAAGATATCATAAATTGAATGTTTCAATACTTTGATCATACACAGATCACAGTGATCGTTCATGTTAACAGCAAAGAGCAAAATTATGAAAGGATTCGAATAATCCCATCAAGAGCTTTTATTTGTCCTCTTACCACTATAGAAAGTGAGACTTGTTGTATAAAGGGTTTGGATAGGTCTAATATGTACCAGATTCAAAGGTTAAAAGTCTCGTCTTATTGTACTGCATTAAGCTATGATCCACCCCACCTACTGATTGCGTGCACGTTTGTTACAATCCACTTCCTGCGATTGACCTATCAGCACCAACCAAACTCGTGGTTCAAACCAAAGTCAAGAACTCTTGCTAACAATGCAACCACTGCGCGCACCACTCCCAGCATACGACCCTCCCAACTGACCACTCTGCACCAACCTGACTCATGGTTCGGGCCAAAATCAAGAGCTCATCTTCTTACCATTATGGGCACTGCACTAGATGTATCCTTCATACAACTCTCTTGAGTAAGCTCTCATATTGGATGTTCTATATCCGTAGAAATCCAATAAAACACCTCCAATAAGAAGGGTGTTGATCCTCCAATACCTGAAATACAGCAGAAGGAGCAGTGATACTCAATAATCATTTATGGATCTTTAGTTGAAAATCAATCAAAGGGAACATCCTTACCACCAATTTTTCTCATGTTTCATGACCTCGTCTATATGCTGACATAGGCCAACCAAACCCAAAAGCTTTAAATAGATAACAATTCAAAATCAACGTACGCCCAGAATGTGACAGCCTATGTGGGTGGTTCAGATGGTGTGATCAGCCTTTCCCTTGCTCAAATGAATGGGTATAAATAAACGTACGCGCTTGGAACTACTATCTGAGCTCATGGGCCAGGCTCACAGCCCAATGAGTTTTGTGGGTTGGTTTGGGCTCAAGTGATTTTAGCCCGGGTTTCCTTACCTGACTTGTTATGTATGTATGTTATATCTTACAAATATGTCATTTCAACACTTGGTTAGTCAACCTATATATCTTAAATGTGGATGGTTTCATTCCTCTAAAATGTCTATTTTTGTGCATGTGCGGTCCACTTGATCTACATAGAGATTAGGGACATTCAAATGGATAATAGAGATTTTATCAATTTTTGGGTCAGGTTATGCTCGAGCTTAACCATTTTTATTTTTATTTTTTTAAATTAGGATCAGGCTTGGGCTTAAGTTCTAAGGTGGGTAGTGTCTGGACTACTGGCCTAACCTGGCCCGGCGAAAACATACTAGAAGGAACTCACAATCCGGAGTTGACTCGACTAGGCATCGCACGTCCTGACCTAACCTGGCCGGAACTCTATCAACTCCACTCAATATCGGAATCACGTAGGCTCATGTGCACAATCTTGCCATGCCATTAACAAGCTATACACTTACCATAGGGTCTGTAAGCCAACAAATCCACACAGTCCTCTTATCATGCCCTGCCCTTGGGGGTATTTTCATAATTACAAGAAAAGATTCTTCCAATTTAATAGCTGTTAGAGAAATTTGATGAAAAAAAACTGAAATGCCAGATACCTCCTTATGAAGTTGATTAACAAAAGTAATAGAATGCAAGAACTTAATTAGAGAGCTACTGCTTTATAAAAATTCTTATCAAAATGTTCCCCTTACTCTATAGGCATGGTTTGTCACACACATGGTTTTTAGAACATACTGTTCACAACATGTACAATTTCATTTCCACCAACACATTGCACGCTCGTGGGTCAGGCACACATCCATTGTATGGTAAGGGTTGGGGAGCAAGCCATCATTAACCCTTTATATTATAAGGTATGAACTCACGGAGGTCATGATATGTTTTCCAAAGCAAATCCTCCGTTGATGTAGGATGTGGACCAGTCACATTCATAATACAAATGGACCGGAAGAAGCTCAAAGAGAAATCAACAAAAATTAGCATAGTTCAACTGATCGATAGATCCAATCAACATGTTGAAATTCCGCTAGAAATTCCTAATTGGTTGCTGGATAATTTCTGCTAGTTTCGACAGGTCGAAATTCACTAAATTTTTTGTTTTAATCTTTAGACATTTTTGAGCCTGTTCAACCAATCTACTTGACTGGCCGACATATGAAAGAAATTTACACGTTTTTTGAAATTTATTTCCTTATTCAATTAGGCCTTTTTTTTATATCATGTTTTAGAGTTTGTTTAGGTTTATTTAATCATGTTAAATCATTTTCGAAGACAATTAATCATTATTCAATCAATAAACTTCTTAGAAATTTTTTATTCTCTCATGAATTTGAGAAACTTCTTATGAATTCAAGAGTGGTATTTATCGATTGAGAAAGAAGGTGATCGACCTCATCACGTCTTCACCTACATCATCTGCAAAGGTGATACCAAATGAGTCCCTTTTCAAATTACGCTTACATTGAGATTACACACTTTTGTGCAACATCCCGTTCAACTATGGGGTTAAATCCCTCATATTAAGATTTTACTATGCATTCACAAAATTTAAATCCCTTAAAAGCTCAAGTGGGCAACGGATGAAAACAATGCCTTTATAAATTATACATTCAACAAGTGTGGACCACCCTTAAGATCATGACTATTCTAAATGACTTTTGGTGAGCACTAAATGAGTGGTGAGCACTTCTTGACCTATTACAATATAAGGACTTTTGGAAGAACATGACAGGTAATAAAAGAAATATGAAATAAGATTTTTTTTCTTCTCTGGTGACTATTCTTCCTATGGACACTAAATAAGTGGTTAATATTTCTTGAATTATTACAATACAATGACTTTTCCAAAGAATAGGACAAAATGAAAGGGATGCAAAATGAGATTTTTCTTATTTAGCAAATATACTTCTTGACTTTACTTCTAATTGATATTAAATGAGTGATTAGAATTTCTTGAGCTATTACAATATAAGGACTTCTATTGAGAATAGGATAGGCAATCAAAGAGATGTGAAACAAGATTTTTCTTGTTAAGTGACGATACTTTTCTGCTTTACTTCCAATGAACATAAAATGAGTGGTTAGCATTTCTTAAGCTATGCTTTTATTAATAGCATGTATACGTTCAAGAATACTCTACCAATTTTTAAATGGTGTGGAACAAACAATAGTGTTAATCAAATCCCTTTTAAACATAAATTTTCACAATTGAAAGCTAGTATGAGGATAGTTAAGCCATGTTGTGCAAGGACAACAAGAGAATAAGAAAAATGACTAGTTGTCTGTCAAAATTGATCAGATACATCAAGGTACCATAATTTATGGTCCAATGTCATCTCTCTAGCTGACAGGCGCCGCTTGTGCATGACATCGGCACCATGGAGACAATGAGCCCTACCATAAAAATCACATAAAATAAAAATCAGGCTCATCCACACAGTAGTGGGATATCTAATTGGAATCAATTCGGCCAGGTAGGATTGTTTAACATTCACATAAGATTTGTAGGATATTTAGAGACATGGTCCATCCATGAGAGCTAATGTGGGTTGAAAGGCTTGGAAATGCCTACTCCCAATTCTTGAAGAGAGAAGTCTTATGCTTCAACGGTGTACTTAATGTAACATGCATGTCCGATGGATAGTTGCTCAAGTGCCCTTTGAATGTGCAGCCGCCTCGCTGGTGGAAAATGGGGCACATGAATGTGGGATCAGAGCCTCTCAACTAGAAATCCAGTGACATAGATGCCAAGCCTATGAGATTATTAGATGGACCACAGTTGTAAAAACTAAATAAATGATTAAGAGATTGGAAAGTATGTAAATGTTTGTCATGTGTCGGCCACTTACTTATCATATTTGCATGATTTTTATGTGCACATAATTTAAACAGCAATGATTGCCTGAAGAGCATGTCCAATCTTACACAAGTGTAGTAATGTGTTGCATTTGTGTGAACCAGAACATTAATCAACCAAGCCACACAGTGAACATTGATTACCACAAAATTCAGCCATTAATCCACTCATTCAGAGAGCCAGTAGGAACATAATAAGAATCATTTAGAATATAATAGCCAATAGTTCACATTGATGGTCCACCTAGGGGCCTGTGGGATGATCATTCTAGATCTTGCAAATATTTGTTGTGGTTACATACAGAGCTTTTCTGTTAGGTGAATATAGATGTGCAGTTGCAAATAACAATCCTTATGATGGGGCTCACCATTCAGTAGTTTAAGCCACCGCAATTATCTATCCCATTGAAGGTGGCCCATACACCAAAAAATAACTAAGAACTTTGCCGGCTCCCTCAATAGGTGTGGCCACCAACTAAACAGCTAAGGAAAGAAAATATAGTCAGGTTCATACTTAACCATAAAAGGCAATAAATTCTGCAGCCCAAATTCCATGATCTGGTGGATCTGTGAGGCCCATTATATGAATGGTTTCGACCCCCTCTACACAAATTGAAGACCCCAAAATATCCATGACCATTTAAGCAAGTTTGGACAACCTGTGCCTGATGAAAAGGGTGTTGTCACCAGTAATTGAAATGCAGAAACTCAACAATCATTTATGGCTCTTAGTTGAAAATCAATCGAAGGGAACATCCTTGCCATCAATTATTTGTATTGAATATTGAGCTTGAACCAATTTTAATTCATGGTCTGATTCATGACCCAGTTCACACACTGACAAGGCAATTAATGGGCTAGGCCGACATGGGCCAACTAAAACCAAAAGTTCTAAATTTATCGGGGGCAAACAGGCCCTGAAAACAACTCAAAATCATGGCCTAGAATGTGACAACCTATATGCATGTTTTGATGGTGTTAGCCTTTCCCATATTCAAATAATGGATATAAATACCATTTTGAACAAAGAGTAGCAACAGGTTGGGCAGCGGACCTAACCCGACACGACCCAACAAGCCGAACCTAGCTATGGCTGAGCTTGAAACTACTATCTGAGCTTATGGACCAAATGTGGCCTCCCATGCATGGCTCATTCAATTTTGCAGGTGGGGCTAAGCTAAATTGATTTTAATATACCTGACCTTTTATGTAAATGCATTATATGCTGCAAGTTTTAAGTGTTCGGGCAGTTCAAGGACCTAGCCTGGCCTAGCAAAAACCTATTGCCACCCTAATTTTGAACCATGTTTGAATATCTTAAAAAAAGATCTCCCAATTGAGAGTCAGACTTGACCAGACACCATCCAAACCACAAATAACTCAATTTTGGTGAGAACTCTATCAACTACTCTCAATAATAGAATCATGTGGACCCATATGCTGAATCTTTCCATGTTATTAACAAACCATATATTTACTATAAGATTTGTGAGCCAACAAATCCACTCAAAGTCCTATTATGCCCAGCCCCCAGGGTATTTTCTATTTGCACCATTTATTCTATGTGAATGGATGTATGTGAACCATATCACACCGGTGTGATTCATTGACGTTGGTTTATAATGTTTAGACAACTAATTAAGTACCTGTCCTCAACCCATTAATTTATTTTATTTGCGAGGCACACCATTTGCACAGGGACATGGATTGAGTACCCAGCAGGATATGACTGCAGAGCTAGCATGCCACTGTCCAAGATGGCCCAGTTCAGAATGGGATCAAATAACTTTCAATCATGCTTTAATTGGTCATTCTCCAATGGCAACCTTATTATCTAATCAAATCCTGCCATCATCAGGCTTATATAGACTTTAGCACAAGGGTAGTACCCAATCTTCCAAAAACCTACCCACCATATTATCGATTGAGGAAGAAGGTGATCAACCTCATCACGTCTTCACCTACATCATCTGCAAAGGTGATACCTAATGAGTCCCTGTTCAAATTACACTTACATTGAGCTTACACACTTTTGTGGAGCATCCAGTTCAACTATGGGGTTAAATCCCTCATATTAAGATTTTACTATGCATTCACAAAATTTAAATCCCTTAAAAGCTCCAGTGGGCAACAGATGAAAACAATGTCATTTTATAAATTATACATTCAACAACTGTGGACCACCCTTAAGGTCATGGCTATTCTACATATATGACTCAATTGTTCTTTCATTTCATCGGTTTGGATTGATAGTAAGTGGATCACTTTCCACCCGTCTGTCTCTAGCCAAGAACAGACACAACTGTGTGCGACCTATTGTGATGTATTTGTTTATCCACACCTTTCATTCCTTTTTTCAGATCATTTTAAATTATAAACACAAAAATATATAGATAGATCCAACACTCAAGTGGACCACACCGCAGATGACTATTGCATTTGATACAACCAAAGATGACTTGCATTTAATGCAACCCAAGCTTACTATTTGGTGTGGTTTACTTGAGCATTGGATCTACCTTATTTTTAGGCCCCAACCTGAAAATATTTGAGAAAATGGATGGACTGCGTGGATAAACAAATACATCATGGTAGGGTTTACACAGATCTGTCCGTTCCTGGCTAGAGATGGTGAGGGTAGGATGCAGCTTCCGGATTGACATACCTGGATCCCATGTGTATAAATGGAACCAATTGTAGTGTATATAATTGTCTCATGTACTCTGCATGATATTATATGGCTTCAGTGGATCTCTGGATCCACGACCGATGACGGCAGATCCTGGTGTGTGGGCCACGTTGGTGTATTTGTATTAAGCCTACAATGTATATCTGTTTTCCAGACCATTAATAAAATGAGCCGGCAAAAAATTTAGCAGATTCAAATGTCAGGCAGTGCTCACCA
Organism: Magnolia officinalis; assembly: GCA_021015155.1. Lineage (NCBI taxonomy): Eukaryota > Viridiplantae > Streptophyta > Magnoliopsida > Magnoliales > Magnoliaceae > Magnolia > Magnolia officinalis. Next base: position 61,784,428 of record JAJHSJ010000013.1, on the reverse strand, counting down.
GAGGAAATAGTGGTGATTGAACGCCCACCATTAAAAAATTTTTAAGGGCTACTAGAATGTTTATTTACCATCGAACCTGTTGATAGGGTCATACATGACTGGATGAAGGGACCACACTAATATCAGCTTGATCCAAAACTTTCTTGGGTCCCACGAAGTTTTTAATGGTGGTTGCTTAATCACAACGGTTTCCTATGGTGTGGTCCACATTATATTTTTGTACTCTGTGTTCATGGGTTAATACTAAATGATCAAGAGAATTGGATGTATGGCACTGAAATAAGACACATGATCAAGATTGGCCACAAAGGGATCTTAACTCTTTGGTAGATTATCTAAATCTATTTTTTTAAAGACCAGAATACCCCCATTTTCATGTGCAAGCCTATGTGAAGCCACAGAAGTTTCGGATAAGCCGGTATTTGTGTTTTCCTTGATGTCAGTGTCACTTCATCAATAAGTTTGGATGAGTCATAAACATCGTTGTGGACCATTTGAAGGGTTTGGCAAAAGGATAGACTGCGTTGATAAAACACATCCACCACGCGCGGTTGACTTGAGTCTCCGGCCAACGCGGAGGTCGGTGGTTGCAGGCTAACTGCGTGCCCATCTAAAGTCCATAACTTACAGACGTAGCTTCCGTGGATCCCATATTATGGTTCCACCTCTTAAATCTACGTCGTCCATCTATATCTTCAGATCATTTTATGTTAGGAGCTCAAAAATACAGAAAATCCGAATCTCAAGTGGACCACACCACAGAAAACAGTGGTAATTAAACGCCCACCATTACAAACTTCTTGGGTCCACCAGAATATTTATTTTCCATCTACCCGGTTGGTAAGGTCACAACGATGTGCATGAAAGGACCACACAAATATCAGCTTGGTCCAAAACTTTTGTGGCTCTTAGTAAGTTTTTAATGGTCAATGACTACTTTTTCCTGTGGCGTGGTCCACCTGATATTTGAATCTTCTGCATTTTTAGGCTAATACCCTAAAATGATCTCCCTGGATGGACGGCTTGGATATAAGAAACATACATAACATTGAGTTACATTCAGGGATCCACCGACATAAGCCTTGTCCATTATTGAAGGACTACATGCAACATCAGACTTAAAAACCTTTCGTTACGCAACCACTTCTGGAAAAATGGTGGTGATACAGACCACTCATTGTCATAGAATTTTCCACATTGGCCCTGATTCTTGATAGATGGGATTGTTTTTATCCCCTTGACTTAGAATCCTTGCTCACTGAATTGATGGCAGCTCATGTTTGTCCCTGAAATGGGTCCATTTCCAACATTAACGTGTCTGCCAAAGAGCATGGTTATAGAATTCTATGCCGTGCATCACCGGGTCCCGTCAGTTTCAAGTCGATTCATTAGTTGGTCCCTCCCTCAGAAGAATATTAAAACCTTAGGTCCAATGAGTGAAATTGCCAATATAGATGGATATGAGAAAATGAACTTGCCCGTGTGGACACATGATGGACAAGTTGCAGAATTTCTTAACGCGGGGATTGGTCAATGTAGGCAGAACATAATCCAATCACCTAGATCTTGCATATGTTTACAACATTTAGTTCTGTTGAAAATTAATTTTAAATAAAATAATTATGTTGACCCGTGTATTTAAACTTTTTAGGAATATGAAAAAATAACTTTATATACATGGGGATATAAAAAGAATTATAGAAAAATGTATACTCCTAATTAATATTTTACTTCTTATAATAAATAGGTTGTTTATAAGTATAGGTGAAAGTAGAGTAGAAAAGAGAAAGTGTAGGATTAGCATTTGTTGTGAAAGTGGTAACAAGTATATTTCAATACAGTATAAAAGTTATTTTTTGATGAAAGGTCGCTTCTAATGAAGGAGCTTCACATAGCTAAGGACATGCATCTGCAATTTTATTTTTATTTTTTATACTTCGTTGTACATGCTTTAGTTAGCATTTTTCAATTAACAAATTGATATTAGAGCTGAAGGTTATAGTCACATAAAAGATGTGATTTCTTAAAATAGAAATTTTGATTTTTGGAACCCAAGTGGTTAGCGATTTGCATGTGATTTTGGGAATTGATGACAAAACCTCAATGTTGTTCACTTAGTCTACCACTTGAGCTACAGATCGGTGAGTACGAAGAGTCATCTCTATATCTTAGAAAGTTATATTATCTTAGTCATAACTTAGAATTATAAGCTAGTTCCGTGTTCCACTTGATCTTCCACGCAATACAAGGACTTATATGAAGATTAGGACATAATAGAGGAGATGTGAAATGAGATTTTTTGTGCCGATGACCATACTTTTCTGCTCACCATGGACACTAAATGAGTGTTTAGCATTTCTTGACCTATTACAATACAAGGACTTTTTGGACGAAGAACATGATAGGTAATAAAAGAAATATGAAATAAGATTTTTTCTTCTTTGGTGACTATTCTTCCCATGGACTCTAAATAAGTGGTTAACATTTCTTGAATTATTACAATACAATGACTTTTCTAAAGAATAGGACAGAATGAAAGGGATGCAAAATGAGATTTTTCTTATTTAGTGAATATACTTCTTGACTTCTAATTGATACTAAATGAGTGATTGGAATTTCTTGAGCTATTATAATATAAAGACTTCTATTGAGAATAAGATAGGCAATCAAAGAGATGTGAAACAAGATTTTTCTTGTCAAGTGACTATACTTTTCTGCTTCGCTTCCAATGGACTTAAAATGAGTGGTTAGCATTTCTTAAGTTGTCATTTTATTAATAGCATGTATACATTCAAGAATACTCCACCAGTTTTTAAATGGTGTGAAACAAACAATAGTGTTAATCAAATCCCTTTTAAACATAATTTTTCACAAATGAAAGCTAGTATATATGACGACAGCTTAGCCATGTTGTGCAAGTACAACAGGAGGATAAAAAAAATAACTGGTTGTCTGTCAAAATTGATCAAATACATCAATTATGGTCCAGTGCCATCTCTCTGGCTGATAGGCATTGCTTGTGCATGACATCGGCACCATGGAGACAATGAGCCCTACCATGAAAATCACATAAAATAAAAATCAAGCTAATCCACACATTAGTGGGATATACATTTGGAATCAATTCGGTCAGGTAGGATTGTTTAACATTCATGTAAGATTTGTAGGATATTTGGAGACGCGGTCCATCCATGAGAGCTAATGTGGGTTGAATGGCTTGGAAATGCCCACTCCCAATTCTTGAAGAGAGAAGTCTTATGCTTCAACGGTGTACGTAATATAGCATGCATGTCCGGTGGATAGTTGCTCAAGTGCCCTTTGAATGTGCAGCCGCCTTACTGGTGGAAAATGAGGCACATGAATGTAGGATCAGAGCCTCTCAACTAGCAATCCAGTGACATAGATGCTAAGCCTATGAGATCATTAGATGGACCACAACTGTAAAAACTAAATAAATGATTAGGAGATTGGAAAGTACGTAAATGTTTGTCATGTGTCGGCCACCTACTTATCATATTTGCCTGATTTTTATGTGCACATAATGTAAACAACAATGATTGCCTGAAGAGCTTGTCCAATCTTACACAAGTGTAGTAAATGTACAATGTGTTGCATTTGTGCGAACCAAAACATTAAGCAACCAGGCCACACAGTGAACATTAATTACCACAAAATTCAACCATTAATCCACTCATTCAAAGGGCCAGTAGGAACATAATAAGAATCAGTTAGAATAGAATAGCCAACAGTTCACATTGATGGTCCACCTAGGGGCATGTGGGACGATCATTCTAGATCTTGTAAATATTTGTTATGTGGTTACATATGAAGCTTTTCTGTTAGGTGAATATAGATGTGCAGTTGCAAATAGCAATCACTGTTCAGGGGTTTAAGCCACCGAAATTATCTATCCCACTGAAGGTGACCTATACACCAAAAGATAACTAAGAACTTTTCCGGCTCCCTCTATAGGTGTGGCCACCAACTTAACAGCTAAGGAAAGAAAATATAGCCAGGTTCATACTCGACCATAAAAGGCCATAAATTCTGCAACCCAAATCCCATGATCTGGTGGATCTGTGAGGCCCATTATATGAATGGTTTCAACCCCCTCTACACAAATTGAAGACCTCAAAATATCCATGACCATTTAAGCAAGTTTGGACAACCTGTGCCTGATGAAAAGGGTGTTGTCACCGGTAACTGAAATGTGGAAACTCAACAATCATTTATGACTCTTAGTTGAAAATCAATCAAAGGGAACATCCTTGCCATCAATTATTTGTATTGAATATTGAGCTTGAACCAATTTTAATTCATGGTCTGATTCATGACCAGTTCATACACTGACAAGGCAATTAATGGGCTAGACCGACATCGGCCAGCTAAAATCAAAAGTTCTAAATTTATCGGGGCAATCAGGCCCTGGTAACAACTCAAAATCAAGGCCAAGACCGTGACAACCTATATGCATGTTTCGAATGGTGTTTGCATTTTCCTTATACAAAGAATGGATATATAAATACCATTTTGAACAAAGGGTAGCAACAGGTTGGACAGCATACCTAACCCGACACAACCCAACAAGCTTAACCTAGCTATGGCTCAGTTTGGAACTACTATCTAAGACTCATGGACCAAATGTGGCTTCCCATGCATGGCTCAATCAATTTTGCAGGTGGGGCTAAGCTAAATTGATTTTAATATACCTGACCTTTTATGTAAATGCATTATATGCTACAAGTTTTAAGTGTTCGGGCAGTTCAAGGACCTAGCCTGGCCTAACGAAAACCTATTGCCACCCTAATTTTGAACCATGTTTGAATCTCTGAAAAAAAGATCTCCCAATTGAGAGTCAGACTTGACCAGACATCATCCTAACCACAAATAACTCAATTTTGGTGAGAACTCTGTCAACTACTCTCAATAATAGAATCATGTGGACCCATATGCTGAATCTTTCTATGCAATTAACAAACCATATATTTACTACAAGATTTGTGAGCCAACAAATCCACTCAAAGTCCAATTATGCCCAGCCCTAGGGTATTTTCTATTTGCACCATTTATTTTATGTGAATGGATGTATGTGAACCATCACACCGGTGTGATTCATTGATGTTGGGTTATAATGTTTAGACAACTAAGTACCTCCTCGACCCATTAATTTATTTTATTTGCAATGCACACCATTTGCATAGGGACATAGTTTGAGTACCCAGCGGGGTATGACTGCAGCCACTGTCGCCCAGTTGAGAATGCGATCAAATAACTTTCAATTGCTTTAATGGGTCATTCTCCAATGACAACCCTATTATCTAATCAAATCCTACCATGGTCAGGCCTATATGGACTTTAGCACAAGTAAGGGTAGTACCCAATCTTCCAAAAACATGCCACCATATTATTTGTGGCAGGATTCGTGGTGACCTCTCATATTTGTGGCACTGTGGGACTCACCATGATGTGTGTTTTATATCATTGCTGTCCATCTATTTTGCCAGTTCAGCCCAAAAATGAAAAAGATCCTAAGCTGAAGTGAACTACACCGCAGGAAACCTTGGAGATGACACCACCGTTGAAACCTTTGTAGTGCCTGCTGAGATGTTTATTTGCCATCCAACCTGTTCACTAGGTCACACATAACTGGATGAAGGGAAAACACAAATATCAGCTTCATCCAAAACTTCTATGTCCCACAAAAATTTTCTAATGGTAAGCATTCAATCACCATTGTTTCTTGTGGTGTGCTCCACTTGAGCTTTGAATCTGCTTTTTTTGGGATGATGCCCTTCAATGAGCCGACAATGCGAATGGACGGCGGGACACAAAGCATCCACCATATTAAGCCCACAACACCGTTGCAAGGGATACCCCCAGTGGTAGGTCCGAGACAGTCCACTTCCGGTGTTATACCCGTGGAGTCCAGATTCTTTGCTTGCCACAGGCAAGGAAAATACTGCTTTATACACGACTCTGGATCCTCTGCTTGCCACAGGATGAAAATACTACTTTCCTGTGTATTGATTGGACCATGTCATCACTGATATTGTTAGGATTGAGTGATCCGGATTCATTATATCCTCCGGAGAAAAACTTTGATACTCTGGCAGCGTGTGTTGGATGATAACCAGGCACTATGTAATTACATAGAAAATTAATACATACATTGCACACGTGTGGCATACACGTAGTCAAAGTAAACTGTCCAAATTAGGGTATCCAATATAGATGTACACTGAACAAAAGTTAAGCTTATTTGATTATCTAACTATCAGATTGGTGTATACTTATTAGATGATTAAAAGTAAAAAAGAATTTATCAATCCTATTAATCCTTTTATTTGATTTGAGTTAATGTATGCCACGTGTACAATTTCTGAGTGCGTGCGTGTCAAGTTCAACCGCAGTCTGAATTTCAAGTAATTCCTTTTCTTATAGACTGTTGACAGATGAGCCACACATGTACATTTGTTGATAAAAAAATGACTAATAATAGTGTATCAGACTCATCAGGTACATACAGGGAAGGTACACCATTTTTGCTACCGTACAAATTAGCGAAAGCCGTTGACATGATTTTCCTGCCACTGAGAAGCTAGGTGGGGCCACTCTGATTTCTGTGAGAAATCCATCCCATTTATCCATTGTATGGTAATTACAAGGTGTTATAGGGAGCTGTCATCCTCCCTTTGTGAAGTTGACAGAGGTCCTAATATCTTTTGAAAAACATACCCAATGAGTCCCACATCCACCCAGGTCGGTAGATCCTTGGCTAACGGGTCACCGTTAAGTATTTGTATTATATTCCCATGTCATTGAGTCCAAAATTCAGTAGATTCAAATGTCAGGTGGACAACACCACAAGAAATAATGTTGATTAAATGCCCACCATTAAAAACTTTTTGTGGGCCACTAAAATGTTTACTTCTCATCTAATCCGTTGATAAGGTCATATAGACGGACCACACAAATATCAGCTTAATATTTGTGGGCCAGAAAAGTTTTGGATCAGCCTGATATTTATATTTTTCTTTCATTCAAGTCAGCTGGACAGGTTGGATGGTCAACAAACAATACAGTAGACCTTAAGAGAAATTAATTTTTAATAATAAACACTCAAAGAGCACTATTTCCTGTGGTGTGGTCCATCTGAAAGTTTTACCTTCATAATTTTTTGGGACCACACCCTAAAATAAGATGCTATATGTGGCCGAGTGATTTTTTTGTTGTATCCATGCCCTTCATCTATTTTGCCAGAACATTTGAAACCATGAACCATGTACACCACACAATTGAAAACTTCCTGAGGCCTCAGTAGTTTTAGATAAGCTGATATTTTGTCTTTTCCCTCTATCTGATTAGTGTCAACTTATGAACAAGTTGTATGACTAATAAACATTGTTGTGTACCTTAAAATAATCATGTGAAATGAAAAAAAACAGGCCCACATTATAGACGGTCCACATTAAAGGTCGGCCCCTTAATGATGAATGACCCACATTCGAAGTGAGGCAGCATGCTAGACTGCCCACTTGGAAGGTAGGGCCCACACGGTCTACATTAAAATAGAGTATTTTTACATTGTTGGGCTGAGAAATTTCACTTACGTGCCTGGCCGGGCCAGAGAGAAATTACTTAACTCATGGGCTGGGCTACAGTGTAGTATGTGGATATGGGCCGGATGCTTCACCCGAGCCCACTCTATTTGCCACACCTTCTAGAACTAATGAATATATATCATTTCAGATTGAATGGCTTGGCCACTCATCAAGCAGGCTCGAAGGTGAGTATTCTTCAGCCTACAATCCAGACTACTCAGTCATCTGTAGAGCCAAATATGAATAGAATGTCAAACAGATAGAAAAATGTAGCCAGCAGTTCAGAGTCATGGCACATGTGTGGCCCAGCTGATGGGTGGGCCTGAGCTAGCTTGAGGTTTTGGCCGAAACACACCTTGGAGGGAACCTGACTGTTGACCATCCTAGATCTTTCATATGCATTTCTAAATATAAAAATAATAATCTCTAAATGAAAACACAAACAAAAACATTCATAGTTTTGAAAAGGGATTGAGTACTGAGTAACTTAAGTAGGCTTTATTGTACTAGCAAAAACTGTTGGGGCCCACTGTGAATGTTTGTGGTTTATCCATGCTGTCCATCCATTTTTCCAGTTCATTTTAGGATTGAGCCCAAAATTGAAGTATATCCAAAGCTCAAGTGGACCACAACTGCATAGGGAAATAGTGGAAATAATGATTTCCATGTTGAAGCCTTCCTAGGGCCCATGGTGATGTTTATTTGTCATCCAACCTATTCATAAGATCACACAAACATGAATAAAGGAAAAACACAAATATCAGCTTGATCCAAAACTTCTGTGGCCCCCATGAATATTTCAATGGTAGATGTTCAAATCACACTGTTTCTTGTGGTGCGGTCCACATGAGCTTTGGATATGCTTTATTTTTGGGCTTAAGCCCAAAAATTACCTGGTAAAATAGATAGACATAGTAGATAAAATATATGAATCATGGTAGGCCCCACAGAGTTTACTCAGTACGCTAAGAGTTACTGGGAAGGCAATCTGCTTCCCTCGGTTTTTAAGTTACAATGCTAATCAAATGAATCAATCCAGACCATCCATCCAATCCCACCCGTACCGTTCAAGTGACACTTAGAAAGCCATACAATCTGATCCTTGGATTACAGCCGTCCCACGGCGTGCGTGTGTGGGGTGTGTGCGTGTGGCGTGAGTGTGTGGGGGTGTGTGCGTGTGTAATATAAAAAAAAAAAAGTGTCACTTGTGTGGGAACCAGAACATTAATCAAGCACCCCTCATTCGGATATAATAAGAATTAGGGCCTGTTTGGCCAGGCAAGGTGGATGGGATTAAGTTGTATTAGGATGGATTGGAAGGAGCAATCCCAGGATTTGGCCAAGCGTGCCAAACAGGCAGAAGTTGGATATAGCAATCCCCCAGCAATCCACTGACATCACCATCATTACCTTGAAATCCACCCAATCGCTCTTAATCCCATCTATTTTGCTTGGGACATGTTTGGTTAGACAGAGCAATCCCGAGATTGGCTGACATAATCCCGGGATTGGCCAGGCGAGCCAAACATACTCGGTGGTGAATTCCCTTCATATAGCAATCCCTAGCAATCCACTGACAAAGTCATCATTACATGCCATCCACCCTAATACAATCCAATCCCACGGGATGGGCTCGTCCAAATCCACCCTAGTTAGAATAGGATAGCCAACAGTTGGATGGTAAATAAACATTGGAGTAGGAACCAACAAGTTTTCAAGGGATGACCGTACAATCACCACTCCTTGAGCTTTGAATCTCCCTATTTTGTAGCCTATAAATGCGCTGGCAAAATGTATGTACGGTGTGTGCGGAGAAAATACAAACATCAAAGTGGGTGGTTGATCACCTTAAATAAAATAAAATACAATACTTTGACGCCAGCTAGTCCGCAAACACTGTGGAGACGGTGGGCCGTACCATGAAGATCACCTGAAATAAAATATAAAAATAAAAATAAAAATCAATCCCGTCCCCTAATTAGGCAGACGTACCATTTAGATAAACGGTTTGGATGAAGAAGGCATGGCCCCAGTTGTACAGACAAAGGCGTAAGGAGACTCTGTTTGTCCTCGTTTTAAGGACCAGATCACTGGCACTTCCCTCTACTGTTTCTCAGAAATCGTACATACAGCTGTTGGCCTTTCCGTATTATGGACCCCAAAATCGATGGACGATGATCCTTGTCCCCAAGATGTGCTAAGGAACTTGATAAACGGTTTGGATGTCTTAGACGATCAAGAGCGGAAACGGATTGGTTAGGATTGCTTGATCAGTGTTAAGATAAAATGGTGGTGAACTAGCATGATTGATGTGTGCGGTCTTCAGATCTTATAAATTAAGGAGAGCGGAAGGAGAAATCAGCAAAGAATCAATTTCCCTTTTCTAGAGCAGAGAGAAGGAATGGAGAGTTGTTATTCTCAGCAAAGAAGATTTCTTATTTCTCTCTTTCTTTTAAATGTATTAATATATTGGGGAGGATATTGGAAGGTGAGTGGTTGCTTCGATTCCGAGAGAAAAGCTCTCACCACCTTTCGAAAGTCTCTCAACGATTCCTTCAATATTCTCTCTTCATGGAATGATGATGCCTCCGACTGCTGCAAATGGAGAGGAATTACCTGCCACAACATAACTGGGTTTGTTCTTAAACTCGACCTCTACGATGAGAACTACTGGCTAGGTGGCAGAATTGATCCAGCTCTGGTTCAACTGAAGCATCTTCAGTTCTTGGACTTGAGCTTGAATGATTTTAATGGCGCACCAATTCCAGATTTCCTGGGTTCAATGAAGGAGTTGAGGCATTTGAACTTGTCATGGGCAGGATTCAGCGGGAGAATCCCTCATCAGCTTGGAAACCTCTCTAAACTCATTTCCCTGAAGCTTTCTTCAGATTCTTTGAGTGCCAAAAACCTTCGGTGGTTGACAACCCTACCTTCTCTCAATTACCTCCACATGTCTTTTGTGAACCTTTCCATGGCAAGCCATGATTGGGTGCACGTAATGAACATGTCTCCTTCCCTTGTTGAGCTACGTTTATTCCGTTGTGGTCTTTCATATATTTCTCCAACTCTTCCTTCTGTTAATTTCACATCTCTCCGTGTCCTTCATCTCTTTTCTAACAACTTCAACTCTACCATTCCAAACTGGATAGCTAACATTAGTAGCCTCGTGTCCTTGGATCTCTCATATAACAATTTTCATGGTGAGGTTCCTTATCAATTTTCACAACTTCCTAACTTGGAAGAGTTGTGGTTGGGATCAACTGATGATAACCTGAGGGTTGATTGGTCAGAGTTCCTTGAAGGCAGCTGGAGGAAGCTGAAGATACTTGATCTATCTTTCAGTCAGCTGCATGGAGGAATCCCCAACTCTATTGGGAATATGACATCACTTGAGTCTCTTTCTTTGTTATTCGGGGAGAATATAACAGGTAGCATTCCAAGAGCCATAACTAAGCTTATCGATTTAGAGAGCCTGTCTTTGTATGGATACAAAATGCATGCGGCCATTCCTGATTGGTTACATGAGCTCAAAAATCTTAAATGTCTTGTTTTCTTCAATTGCACACTGACAGGCCCAATCCCTGCAGCTCTTCTTGGAGGATTGTCTTCCTTGGAAGAATTAATTCTCTCGGGGAATCAGTTGAATGGAAATATCCCTGCAGCTCTTGGAGGATTGACTTCCTTGGAAGAATTAGGTCTCTCAGGGAATCAGTTGAATGGGAATATCCCTGCAGCTTTTGGAGGATTGTCTTCCTTACAATATTTATCTCTCCGTGGGAATCAGTTGAATGGGACAATCCCAACAACTTTAGGACAACTTTCTAACTTGTATTGGCTTGACCTCTCTGACAACTTTCTAACAACTTTAGGACAACTTTCTTGGGATTTAACATCCAAACTTTATTCATTAAACCTTTCAAATAACCAGATTTCTGGCCAATTGCTCGATCCTTTAAAAATGTTGCCTCAAGCCCACATTGATTTGAGTTCGAATCATTTCAGTGGTCCCATACCTTACATATTGAATGGAGCGAGAGTACTTGATCTCTCCAACAATCAATTTTCTGGGCCAATCCCACCAAATTTTACATCCACAATGCAGTATTTGGAATACTTTTCTGCCAAAGGCAACCAAATCGGTGGCACGATTCCCTCATCCATAGAAGGAATGAATTCCTTGATTGCCCTTGACCTTTCTCGAAACAATATTGGTGGTATCATTCCATCGAGTTTGGGTAATTGTGTAGCCCTTGAGGCAGTTGATTTGAGCAACAACAGGTTATCAGGAGAAATACCTAGGTCTTTGGGTAAGTTGCAACGACTCCGAACGATGCACTTGAGCAACAATAGCCTATCAGGAAAAATCCCTTCATCCTTGAAGATATGTGCTAGTTTGGAGACTCTGGACCTTGGATACAATAATTTCTCAAGTCATATTCCCACTTGGATAAGTAAAAGCTTTCCAGCTTTAAGAATATTGCGCTTACGATCCAATATATTTACTGGCAACATCCCACCACAACTATTTAACCTAACTTCTCTTCAAATCCTTGATGTGGCACAAAATTATTTATCTGGTTCAATTCCTCCAAGTTTTGAAAATTTCATGGCCATGAAGAATGAGCAGAAGATAAACCATATTCTTTCCTATGGAGGAGCGGGATCATCATATTACAAGGAAAACCTGCTTGTGTCAATGAAGGGGCTAATGCTTGAATACACAAGAACAGTTTCACTGGTTACATGCATGGACCTTTCAAGAAATAACTTAACTGGAGAGATCCCTGAAGGACTCACAAGTCTTTTGGGATTGGTTGTCCTAAACTTATCTGGAAACCATTTGATCGGAAGGATCCCAAACATGATTGGTAAATTGGCATTGTTGGAGTCTCTCGATTTCTCCAAAAATCAGTTGTCAGGTACAATTCCTCTGAGCATGTCAAGTTTAACTTTTCTAAGTTACTTGAACTTGTCGTTTAACAACTTGTGGGGGAAAATTCCATCTGGAAATCAGCTCCAGACATTCCAAGATTCTTCTATTTATATGGGCAACAACGGACTTTGTGGACCTCCTCTTCTAAATAAGTGTGTTGGCGATGAGACTCCTCCAGGCCCTGGTGACATTGAAAAAGATGAAGAAGAGGATGAGATGCGTTGGTTTTACTCTGGGCTGGCACCAGGATTTGCAGTTGGGTTTTGGACCTTATGTGGCATTTTAGTGCTCAAGAGGTCTTGGAGGATTGTCTATTACCACTTCTTTGATGAGATGAAAGATAGACTCTTTAGTAATTGTTACAGGATGTTATATTGAAGAAGTTTAATAGAAATCCAGGTAATGTGTAATGAATAATTGTTGTAATGTTGGATGCTTCACGGTGGTGGTTTTTTTTTTTTTTTTTTTTTTTGAGTACTTTTAATGAGAGTTGTAATAGAAAGCTTTAGTGATGAATTTGGGGAGAGAATCGGTCAGTATAGCCCCCTCTAATGTATATAATGATTATCAATAAAATCACAATTGGTGTGCTCCCACATTTCTTTAAAATAATAATAATAATAATAAATATTCCTACTTTGTATAAGCCAGTTGCTCTCCTCATGGCACGCCAATAAGAGAAACTGATGCGGATTGCCTGGGAAAGCCTTACTTTGTATAGGCTAATGACATATCTCAATGGCTACCATGCAAATGTAGCATACGATCTTAAATAGGCCCCACTTAAGACTTCCACCATATGTACATGTATTATACCTTGCAAATATGCCATGTATCCATCTTAAATATAGACAATTGGTTTCATTCCTTTAAAATGTCTATTTCTTTGTGCATGTGTGGCCCACTTGATCAGCGGATGGATAGAAAATATTCAAGTGGGAAATAAGAATTTTATCAATTTCTGATCAGGCCGAGAAGAGTCTTGGGCAGGCTCGGGGAACCAATTCTGCCGGGCTTAAATTAACCGGGCCTGTATGGTAGGCCCTTGCAAGTTCAGGCCAGGATCAGGCTCTGGGTCTGAACTTTTGGGTCGACCAGGGCCTAGCTTGGCCTGACACAAGCCTCGTCCATTGCCACGTGTACTTGGGTAACATAAATTTTTGTAGGCCTGGGTCCATTTTCAAAGAAGGCCCATACCCTACTTCGAGGTCTTTTGTAGGCCTGATCTGGACCCATATACGGCTTGGACCCCTGACCCAATGTGAGAAGCTAGAGAAGTAATTTGCATTACTGGATGGGGCCCATATAGCTGCATGGCACAACAATCCAAACCATCCATCTGGTGGGCCCCATTCCGAATGACTATGTTCTAATAACAACGTCCATTTATGTTAGACGATCAAGATGGACAGCTTGGAATTGCAAATCATATCATGTTGAAGCTAATCCAAACAAGCTGTGACCAGTGACTCTTAGGCTGTGTTTGGCTGCACAATATCATTAAATTTTTTGATATTTGGTGCAACCAAACAAGGACTTTATAAGAGATTGATCATGTATATACCTTCGAGCTTGAAGAGAGCTTTTCGAATCTTTGTGGCGCAGCCCTCGCAATCCAGGTTCGGGACCCTCACCTGTGTCACCTTTAACCGGGCCGCAGCATTGATCAGATGTTGGCATGTGATTAGTCACTAATTACAATATAATCACTACCAAAAACTAAAATGCATACTTACAGACATGCTTTTGTAGTTTAATATGATAGAACAAAATGTATGTGTGTAGGACGATTCCTGTGTAGAAATAGAAGTGTGTTTGGGATCCTATTTATAGAGAGAGGCATTTGAAGGTTTGAACTCCAAATGGAAAGAACGGCTAGAAGAATCCTATAAGCAAATTGTGGGGAACCTTTTTGGAGCGGTAGATTTTGAAATTTAGAGAGAGAAGTAGGCCAAGGCGTGCAATGGTAAAAAGAAAGGAGACTTTTCAGCCCTACAGAAGCACTTGTTTTCTTTTATGTCCCTTGCAATGAGAAAGCTGGTTTGGAAGGCTGGGAGATGTTGGTGCACTCCCGGACACATGTGCCAGTTTTACCCAAGCTGGTCACTAGGTGGGGCCCACCATGTAGGTTCTCCCGCTCAAAAATAAGGCTGGCCCACCTGCATGGTGGTCAGTACTGGTATATTAAAATGGACATATTTACTAACTCTGTATTTTCTCTGTATTTTCTTCATCAACGTGTATAACCCTACACACCCACACGCAAGCAAGCAGGCCAATATGGCTCATGTGTGATAGATCTGGGCTTTTCCTGATATTACCCGTACTGTTCATATCATCAGGGAAAAAAATAAATAAATCATGTCCATTCACTCCTAAAGTGGGCCCGTGCAAAAATCAAATGTACGGTTAGAAAGACATCATTTTAGACTGTATTTTGTACACTCTTACATCCAAAGCTAGTGAATCAAGCTCTTTGTTTTATACCTCCGTGAGTGGGGAGCTATACAGTGATGATGGTTCACCACCATTTTAGAAGGTGTTTTAACTGATAATGACATGGTTACATTATTGTAATATAGACCGTCCAAACTATGATCCCGGCCCATTATGGGTTGTGCATATGTTAAAAAATAAAAAATAAAAAATCACACTGATCGAGTAATGCTAGCCATGTGATTTCACCTGTTGAATTTGGAAATCTGCCCATTCTAATTCTAACCATTCATCCCCCACTCGGGTGGTTAGGACTGGACGGTCAGTTAGTCCCATCCATCAGGTGGATCACGGATTGGACGATCCTGATTACCTTGCTTTTAGTTTATAGTCAATGAGTCACATCCATTTTAAAAGTGGTGGTGAACTATCACCATGAAAGGAAGGTCTGGGTGATGAAGCTTGGTGGGTCCCTTTGATCATGACCATTCACGTCATGCTTTTCATGAACATGGCCCATGACATCATTAACTTCCCACTTATATCCTGTTAAGTGGAAATTACACCATCTCCCAAACTGATAAGAACCTTGCTAAGGCCTAAGGCCAGTCGGTGCCACACGTGTACACGTGTGCAAAATGTAGGTCGTTCATCAGGTGGGTGCCTAGCCCAAAAATCAGGACATGCAGTCACTGGGTGGCCACAATCTACACCCAATGTAGACGTTAGCCCATATCTTTTGACCATCCGCAATTTCGTAAATGTGTGGCCCACCCGATAATCAGACCATCCTATATCTTATCCATCGCATACTCATGGGCTGGCCCAGATTATGAATAGTGAATGTCAATTTGCTGACATGGCACGTGGAAGCTCCAACCTGTTCATCATGTGGGACCCGTGTAGATGGTCTCACCTAAAATTCACATAGGTCCAATCCTCCACTGGACCAGCATGTGATTTGAATGTGGACCATTGGCCGCTCATATGATCTAGGCTCCTCAGCTGATGGACGCAGCATGAGTAGGATTGCAAGTGGCTGCGCATCCTATAGGCCTTGTGAGTAGGGCGCCATGCATGAATTTTTAGGCCGAATAATCAATCTGGGTGGATCATATGATGTCCTGAGCTAGACCAATCCAAGGCTATTTTCTGTGTGGTTGGCTAGTAGGTTGCGCCTAGGGCTAGCAGTTGCTTGGATTAGGGTTGCAGTCGGGTTTGAGGCTAGGCAATGTATACAATGTATTGGAGCCGAATTCAAGTGGTTCAGGACCCATCGAGTCCTACGATCCTGGCATCTGATCGGGTTAAGAAGCAAATGGATGTGGGAAATGAAGTAATTTTGATGTTGTGTAGGTTGCGAAAGAATTCACGGATGGTGAAGAAGTAGAGATTTTGGGTCCATTTTACTTCCAAACTTATTATTATTAATAAGTTTTTTCTTTAGTTATTTTTCTTTTGTGTTAATGATTTTGATGTAAAATGATGCAATTAAAATCATCACTGACCACTTAATGCAACTAAGTCTAAAGTCAAACTCAAAGTCTAAAGTCTCTTTCGCTCGTATAAGGCTATTAATAACCGCATAAACAATACTTTTCATCAATAATACCAATTTTATTTTTTTATTTTAAAAAATTTTTCATTTCTTTGTGGATGCAATAATCATCCTAGGAAGCAATGATCTGATCTCTTCTTTTTCATCCATGCAATCGCTACATCAGATTTAAGAGCCCATTTTTGTCCCGGAGTACTTGTTTAGGTTAGTTTGAGTCGTTTTCGGCATCTTTAGTAAGTTTTACTAATTTAGGAAAGTTGCATAATTTGAATACTCTAATCTTTATATATGCAAGTGTATCGATTTGATGAATGATGAATGGGTGGATAAGGAAATAGAGATTTTATAAATTTGCTGTGGACCGGTCTGGTCCAGGTTGGGCTGGAGCTTGGCCTACTGTGATAGGCCCATGATGGGCCTGTACTGGTCTTAGACCTTGGGTCTTAAGTCTCAGCCAGGCCCCGAGCCTAGCCTGGCCTGGTCCAAACTTGGTCCATTGGCACCCCCAAAACAAGTCTCAGCCTGGGCCAGGCAATTTACATTGGCCTGAGTCAAATATTCAGGTCGGATAAACAAATAGGCTGGGGCAGTTAACAGGTTTAACGGCTTTGCTACTGCGAGTTGTGGCCCAGTGGAAGCCAAGGACAATACCCGACGGGCCTGGCTTGTCTTGATTTTGAAAATAATGGGCCGGGCTTAGGATTTCATCTTGGCCAGCCCATTAACTAACCTATGCTATTTTCTTATTTTTTTTTTTATTTTTTTTGGTTTGCTGGTTAGTACACCCCACTGTCAGATCACACTTCGCTGTTAGCCACCCCCACATGGGATGCCTGTGACAACGCTTTATTGGTATCTTATTTCCATTTTTTATATAGAGAGAGAGAGGAATGCTCACCTGCGCACCGTTCCACGTGAGCACCTTTACACACATGTCATGGCCCCAAATTTTCAGCCTGATCCAAAACTCTAGTTAGCCGTAGCGAAGAAAAATGCAAATCAAGGGAGGAAATTGTTTCCTTTTGCCATGGCCCACCAGAGTTTTGTATTGGGCTGAAGATTAGGCTTGTATGGTTTCAAGGGGTGTCACATTACGTGGAGCGTTCAAATTACATGCCCATGACACATGTGCAAAGGTGCCTACCAGTGCTCACGTAAAAAAAGGTGCGCAGTAGAGCATTCCTCTACCCAGATTAGAGAGGAATGCAAATCAAAGGAGGAAAATATTTCCTTTTGCCATGGCCCACCAAAGTTTTGTATCGGTCCGAAAGTTGCGCGTGCGAGATTTGAAGGAGTGACTCATCACGTGGACCGTTCAGATTCCATGCCCATGACACGTGTGCAAAGGTGCTCATGAATGCTCATTTGAAAAGGTGTGAGCATTCCTATATATATAGAGAGAGAGGACACCAATGCAATTAACAAAGGCCCAATGAGAGAGGGAAAGGCACACCATTACAAAGAGAGAGAGAGAGAGAGAGAGAGAGAGAGAGAGAGAGAGGGCCCACTGATGCAATGAGAGAGAGAAGGCACACCAATGCAGCTAAAAAAGGCCAAAAGAGGGAGGGAGAGAAGACCCTTCAATGCAATTAACATAGTCCCAATGAGTGATAGAGAAGGCCCTCCAATGCAATGAGAGAGAGAGAGGCCCACCAATTCAATTAAAGACAGTGCCTACGAATAGGGAGAGAAGTGGGGATGTTGGGAAAGAAGGATACATAGCCATTGGATGATCCTCCTTTCTTTTGTTTTTACCCTCTTCTATTATATCAGGACCCTATCACTCACAAACATATCCATCTGCCCAAATGATATATAGAGAACAATAATGCGCCATCAAGAGAGAGGAATTATTGGGCCCTGATTTTAAGTGTCCTGATCAGGTACGGCCATAGTTCAATGGTCCAGATCATTGATTTGATGGGCCCAAGATGGAAAGGCAGGCCTGCATATCTTTAGTACTGGAAGATCCTACCCATTAATTATTTCACCTCTTTCCTAACATTGTAGATTGCTCATGACCTTCCAATCTATGGATGGATACTGCCCGAAGAAAATCTCAGATCCAAAAATTCCAACCCTAGGATTTATAGAAAACACCACAATGGTCTCATGGGATGGATGACATCATACAATCCAGACAACTTTCAAGGCATTATGCATTCACTGTGGGTCCCACCATATCAACGGTCTGAATCATCAACGCATGGTCCCCATGTGTAAAAAATGATCATGACCTGGTCTACTTTGACGGACAAGGACAAGGGACAGCATATGGTCCTAATCATGCATACATATAAAATTTCAATTAATGTATATTTGTATGCATGGTTGGTTATTTATTTTAGGAATAAACTCCCATGTTAGTTCTGCGCAATTTAAAAAGTGATGGTGAGTGGACTCCTCGCTCGTGGCACTAATTGTACAGCTATCCAGACCATCCAAACTGAGGGTCCCATCGTGGATGGATCATATCTCTAAAATATCATGGATCGAGCAATCCTGATCATCGAATTATGATGACTATCAAAGAAAGGTTAAAAGTAAAGTAGTGAGTGGTCCAGATTAGAAGGGATAAATCAGATGGCTAATATTATCATCTCAGTTTTAGTTATGGCCCATCCTCTGGATTTCCTTACAACTATGCCACTTGTACGCTTGAAGTTTGGTTTAAGGAGTGGTGACCATTTTTTAGACGGTGGAAAACTAATACAGAAGTCTTAGCTCATTTATTATTAATGCCACTGTGCTGTTTGTTGCTACAACTGATTGGGTATGGAGACTTTTTGTTATTCATTAAAGGGAATGCATGTGATGGCATAGTAGTGTGATCTGGACCGTCCAAATTGTTGATCCGGCTGTGGATGGATTATAACCCGAAAATGACACCGAGCAGACTTACGGCCATTTGATTTTTCTAGTTGAGTTTAACTAGTTTAATAATTCATTTGGTTGTCACAATTCGACGGCTAGGATTGCCAAATCCATGATGTGAGATTCTTCATATGTGCTTCATCGGTAATGTGGGCCATATTTGCATGGTCTGGATAGCCTTAAATGTGGACCCCATACGACGATGAGTTAAATCTGGTGGTGGATTACCACTAGTATTTTCCTAGGTTTTATCCAAAATTTCGGACTCTTTGATTTGGTATTGAGACATGGAGCCATGGTTTTCACGGCATACTCGGGTTTTAAGTCTCTGAAAGTGGGACTGATGGTTAAGTGATCTAAACTGTAGATATGATGGGGTCCAGCAGTTGTTGACAATTCACCGAAAGAGGAAAATGTTGCTGATGTGGCACATGTGGCATATAAGTTACATTTATTAAAACAAAACCTTTGGTATGGGTCATTCATCATGTGAGCCCACCTTTGATATTAACCTTCCATCATGTTATCTTACCTTCAATAATGTTTATCATCCATCAAGTGGCTTCCACCTTTGATGTGGGTCGTCCATCATGTGAGGCCATAATTTGATGTCGGGCATCTATTACGTCAGACCCACCTTTAATGTGATCATGCATTATTTGGGCCCACCTTGATGTGGACCATTCATCATGTTGAGCCTCAGATTATTCATCACGCAAGTCCTCCTTAAAGAGATTGTAAAGAGAAGAAGATAGTAAGATAAGAATTACTTGAACAATTTAATGATAAATTTTTTAAAAAATTAATTAAAAATTATTTACCTGCTTAAGTTAAATAAACTTTTAAAGAAAAAAATTAAAAATATAAGACTTATCTCCCTACCACTCTTCTGTTATACAATAACTCTTTAGCTTAAAAACACTCGAAAATGACCTCATTATATGCTATGGAAACCTCAGGAACAAGTCAAATGTCATAGAAATATCATGGTGGCGCTCATCAAGAAGGTATTAATGGTGGAAGCGGAGTGCGTACTGAGTAACTCAGTGCCCTTAGCGTACTGAGTAAACCTTGTGGGGACCACGGTTATTTATTTATTTTATCCATTCTATTAATACATTTTAAAAAATAATTTTAATTTTTAATGGCAAAATTGAAGCATATCCAAACCTCAACTGGACCACACCATGAGAAACAGTGTGATTGAACCTCTACCATTGAAAAATTCATGGAGGCCACAGAAGTTTTGGATCAAGCTGATGTTTGTGTTTTCTCTTCATCCATGTCTTTGTGACCTTAATAACAGGTTGGATGACAAATAAACATCACTGTAGGTCCCAGGAAGGTTTCAACGATGGAAATCATTATTCCACACTGTTTCCTATGGTATGGTCCTCTCAAGCTTTGGATTTACTTAAAATTTTGGATTAACCCCTAAAATTAGCGGGAAAAATAGATGGACGGTGTGGATAAACCACATACATTCACGATGAGCCCAACTGAGTTTACTCAATAGCGTACTGAGTTACTCAGTACGTAATCCGATTTCATTAATGGTGGGCTATTGTATCCCCATTATTTCTGTTGGTGTGTCTCATTTAAATTTTAGATTTGCCGAAATAAAGTAATGAAATAGATGAAGAATGGGCATAACATAGATAACATGGTAGGCTTATAAAGTTTAAGATTACATGGGATTCCGTATATTACCGGAAAGTCTTAAACAACTGGTGGTGCTAGGAGTGTAACTTGAATCAGATTCAATTGAAGGCTATCGTCTTAACCTGGACTTCGGGTCAAGCCCGGTTGAGATCTGGTTAGAAATCCTCAACCCTAACCTAAGTTGAGTTGGGCTAGGGTCAAGGCCTTGTGCAACTTGTTGGTAGAGTCATCATTGCAAGTATTTGTGTCAATCACTACCGTTTATATATTTAATGGACGAATCATGGATGGCCTTCTTTCAAAATTTAAACCTACAAGGACATCATTTCCCTAAAAATTTCTTCGTTTTTCCAGCACTTGACGCTGATCATTAGCTATTTTTGTTTTGAACCGTTTATTTGAAGCTCAGTGATCAGATTGATAAGATTATCAGATGTATGTCAATTTAGATAAAATATCCAGCCATAGTAAGAGATATTGACGGTCCTGATTGATACAGTGTCCTACCACGTTTACTATGTAGACATAGCGCTACCGGATTCAGGTTCTTCTCGTTGTATTGTGTAAACTCCAGGAGGGAATCCTTTCAGATTCACAGCTATTTACATTTGTTTTCTTCTATCTCTAGTTTTAATAAGCCCACACGCGTGTACATGCAGTCAGCAGCACACACGCCACCCCATATGCCAGCGTGGAAAACAGATGAAAAATCCAACCCATTCACATAGTGGAACTCACCTTGTAGAATTCTTTCAAAAAGATAAATATGGTCCAGTAGGTTTATAAGTTGACAGATTAGAAATCTTCAGCTACTTCTTCGAAACCGTACATTTTTTCAGTTCTCTGTGGTCCATATAACTTATGGAATGACATAATTATTGTCATATGGAATAATATGGTATTACCCTTCTGATGGATGGCTTGGATATTTCACTTGTATGCCATGCGGGCATACTTGTTGGCGTTTGCATTTGTTGATTTCTGCGCGCGCGTGGGTTAGAAAAGCCGTGGAAGGCGATATTTTGAGGAGAAATAGATAAATCCGTCTCTCGTACCACCTCATGCAGCATCTAACATTTTTTATTTTTTTTACTCTGTTAGCTTGTCACTACACAATACTGTCAGTTCACACTTCACTGATAGCCACCCCCACTACGGATCGATACCAAGAACTCCGCATCTAACATGCGCCTACAGGAAGGATTAAGTTTAAACTAATTATTATAGATTTTATTAATGCGGAGAACACTGTGATGGGCACTCCACCATTTTCCTAAGTTCCGGTGTCTCATGAACTATCCCCTTCCTCGTGCTTGCACTTCAATCCAGACCGTCCAAACTGTAGTTCCCATTATGGATGGAGCATAGTCTAAAGTAGGTCCCCATTGTGGATGAACCATCCTAACCGTTCAATTGGTTGCTATCAAATAGATGGTTCAAATTGAAATTGCAGTGAGTCAATCGAGCGGGCAAAAAATCGGATGGTTGATCTTCCTTGATCAGATTGATGAGATGTTTGGGCTATTCTGGATAGGCATGGGTCCACACGATTTGGCCCGTTTATGTATTTAGCATATGGGACACCACAACTTTAAAATGGTGGTGAATTATCATTCCTTATATGGAATTAGAAACCATGACCTATCTTGGCCGACCCGGATTGCGTCCTACCCCTGCCCGGACGGTTGTCCGTCCGGGCAGGGCTCTGTGGGACCTACCGTGATGTAAGTGTTTCATCCACGCCATTAATTGTTTTTCTCGTATCATTTTAATGTATGAGACAAAAATTGAAGCACAACCACAACTCCACTTGACCACATAAAAGGAAACTGTAGTGATGATAACACTCACAGTTGAAACCTTTCTAGGGGCCATCGTGATGTTATTTTTACCATCCACCTATTAATAATGTTATGTAGACGTGGATGAAGTGAAAACACAAATATCAGCTTGATCCAAAACTTGTTTAGCTCCCAAGAAGTTTTTAACGGTGGAAGTTAAATCCCCACTTTGTAGTACATTTAAGCCCTTTACACGCCTTATCTTTTGTCTTATATATTAAAATGATCGGAGAAAAACGATTAATGGCATGGATGAAAAACTTACATCACGGTAGGCCCCACGGAGACCTGCCTGCGTCCCTATCTTGGCATGGTACGTTGGACCGCATCCACATTCATCAGTCCACACTATGGATGGCTAACATTTTTATATCTATCCTAACTGGCCAAACATGGACCCACCATAGATTGGGCATTAGAAGTCAAATTGATAATTACCATTCGATCTTATCTCTTGAACTTAGATTTTTTAAATCTTTCAATCATGATAGGGTAATGATCCAATCATGGATGCAGATGGTGCAGCTTTTCCATCCAAAGAGATCGTAGGTCTGCAAGTGGTTCTTTCTTGGGTGTTGCAAACGCACATTTTTATCTTGTCCGGTCATTGCTTGCGCAGGTTCGGACGCGGATATCCTGCGGAAGCATTCGGAGAAAATTCCTGCGCTGGGAGCTAGGTGGGGCCAATCGTGATTTTTTTAGAAATCCATCCTATCCATCCACTTTTCGAGATAAGTTTACGAAATGCGTGAAAAACCTAGATGGATCCAACTATCAAGTGAGCCACATTAGAGGGAAAATTGAGGAAAGAAATTCCTACCGTTGAAGGCTTCCTGGGATCTACCTTGGTGTTTAAATGAAATCCAAACCGTTTATAATGTCATTTCCATTTGGATGAACTGGAAACACAAAAATCTTATCCTGATACAAAAATTTTGTGGCCATAAGATTGTTTCAACGGTGGTTGCTCAATTCCCACTGTTTCCTCTCGTGTGGCCTACTTTAGTCTTGGATCCGGACCGTTTTTAGTCTGATGTTCTAAAATGATCTCTTAAAGCGGATGTACGGTGCAGATTTCACAAACATCACTGTGGACCCCACCAGGTTCCCAGGCAGGGCTTTAGCAGGAAATCCGCGTCCGGCAAGTTCCTATTCGGCTAATGTTTTATTATTATTATTATTTTTTATTTTTTATTTTACACACGCACACACACTACCACACACTAACGCCATAGTTGGATTTCACCACCTATGGGTACTCAAAGCCTTAACCAGGTGTTGAAACTCCCGAGAGTCTACCACCAGAGTAATAGCGAGGACCCTACTCGGCTAATGTTACCCATTTGACAACAACTCTCTTAAAAGCGTTTAGAGAAAAAACCATTGATCCCGTTTATGAGTATGAAGATGATCCATGCACGTGCATGCATCCAATGACACGTGGCATTGGTGTCCTCAATTCGAATTATCCCATCTTGGAACTGATGAGCATAACCACATATCCCAATTGATCGTATGTTCTAATTTCTCGGGAATGGACATTTTTTGCTGGATTTTATTAAATTATTCGTTTTCATTCTAACCGTCCATTTGATGGCCACCGATAGAGTAGCCGGGATATATCCTTAGTTGTAATATTTTAATTATACCTGGACCACAATGGTTCCTGCAATTTGGATGGTTTGGATTGACTTTTGATTTACATATATATGCCACTTTGGCTATGCCTGCATATGGATCACTTTACTCTTCCGATGCATCAAATAACTCATCTTTCCTTCCTAAGCTTGATTTAATACTCCACTCAAGTATCCAACAATCTAGTCCGTCCATCTCCTCCATACAAGGTAAGCTAACATGATCTCCAGATGTTTTTGGGTGGGCCACAACTTAAAAATTACACGGGTTGGTCGATCCTCAGATTACCATGGATTTGCCTCTTGATTGTAGACTGCTGGCCGTTTTCTAACCGTACATTTGCATCGTTTTCTCGTGATTTATGGGTTGCAAGATGTAACCCATTTATTTTTGGACTACTGGATAGTAGGCGAGGATTGGATATTGTGTAGGTCCACCAGACTACTACCGTGTGGGTTATACGTGTTCAAGTAATGCCAATCCATACCGTCCAAATCAGTGGCCATGTTGTGGGTAGAACATGGACTGAAATTCATATTGAAAGGATGACCCTGAACGTCCAGCGTTGGCCTTCAAATAAACTGTTAGAAACAAAACTGTTAGCCATCCAAATTCAACTGGACAGAAACTAATGGTTAAGATCATCCAATTAATGTGATCTCATGATTCCCGTGTGGCCACGATTTGGACAGTCTTAGATGGCTCAGATACAGGCCACTTGTAGGAGGCCCAGCATAGAAAATAAGTATAAACGCACTGTATTTGTTTGCCGCGAGCCCTTTTTCTCAGCATGCTCATTCCATGAATAGGTTCTTGATCCCACATTTTGTAAAAGTGGGGTCTATGATTCGGACATCAAGACCGTCAATCACATGGGCCCTGCTTGAATGGGGACCCCGAATGGTTTACAATAGGCTGCCTTTTCAATGGACACGGTTAAAATTTTTATTTACAGTGTACGTGGCCATGGACAGATAGACTCGTGATGCAGGAATGAACGTGATAAATCGATCACTGCTCCAAATCCATGGAGCTTCTCTAGAATCTCACATAGATACCTCCGAATCCACAAAGAAAATTAAGAAAATATTAGGAATAAGTTTCATAATCAAACTCAAACTCTTAATTACTCAAAATATTAAAATTCTAAATCTAATAAAAATTCTAATTATAGTAAAAGTCTTCTAATGTCTAATTTTTAAAAATAAAAATTTTAAATAAACTTTTATTAGAAGAATTCTAACCTAATTACAAGTTTTTCTTAAAAAAAAACTACTAATAAAATCTAAAGGCGTGTTTGTTAACGCTAAATTTTTGTACTTAACGTGGAATTTGGAAAATTTTAGGGTATGGGAATCCTCAAACTTAATGCGGAATGAAAGATGCACTATATGATTATTATTATTTTTAATCCAAAATTATCCTTTGCAAGAGAGATTTTCTTCCTTATACACATCTCAACTTTTAACATGGGCCACTTCTCTAAGTCCACCATGATGTATGTGTTTCATCCATTCCATTCATCCATTTTTAAAGACCATCTTAGGGCTTGATGCCAAAAATGAGAGGAATATAAATCTCAAGTGGACCACACCAGAGTCTAAGCCCACCATTAAAATTCTCCTAAGGCCCAATGTACTGTTTATTTGACATCCAATCTGTTGATTAGGTCGAATGGAAGAAAAACAAAGATTAGCTTGATCCAAAACTTTTATGGCCCCCAAAAAGTTTTTAATGGTCGACATTCATTCAACATTGTTTTCCTTTAATGTGGTAATGTAGTCCACTTGAGATTGGGATATACCTTATTTTTGGTCTCATATGATAAAATGATCTAGAAATATAGATGGACGGCATGGATGAAACACATACATCATGGTGGGGCCCATATAGCACCGACTACCAGGCATTAGCTGGTGGCAGGGGAGTAGCCAGTCTGTTTCCGCAGACGCGGATTCGATACTGACGGGTTGAGTAGCGATTTTGAAGTTACGTCACCAAGTTATGTGGGCCCCATCATGATATATGTTTTGTATCCACACCGTACATCCATTCGAAAATATAATTTTAGGTAAAGATCTAAAGAATGAGTCAAATCCAAAGCTCCAGTGGACTTCACCACAGAAAACAGTTGAGAGAGTAACACCCACCATTAAAAACTTAAATAGGCCACAAAAGTTTTTGATCAAGCTTATATTTGTTTTTTCCCTTCTCTCGTGTCCGTGTTAGCTTGTGAAAAGGTTGGATTGCAAATAAAAATCACGGTGAGCCTTAGGAAGGTTTCAATGGTAGGCATAAGTCTCTCCACTATATTTTGGTCAACTACATATTTGGATCTACTTCATTCTTTAACTCATGCTCTAAAATTAAATCTCCAAAAAATAGAAGGTATAGATAAAGCACATACATCATAGTGGGCCTATGGAACTTGGTGACGTCACTTCGGTGGGCCTCGATTGGATAATGACAAGGTCAGTAGCCAAATCACAATTGAAGTGACGTCACCAAACTTTGTGGACCCCACCATGATGCATGTATTGTATCTATACCGTCCAACCATTTGTAGAGATTGTTTTATGGCATTACAAAGAGAATGAGATAGATATAAATTTCAAGTGGACCCACCACAGAAAACCGTGGGAGCAGTCACACCCACTCTTGAAACATTTATAGGGCCCACCGTGATGTATTTTTGAGATACATCCTATTCATAAGTTAACATAGAGATAGATGAAGTGAAAACAAAAATATCAGCTCGATCGGAAACTACTATGGCCCCTAAGAAGTTTTGAACGGTGGATGTCACTATCCCCACTATTTTCTATGGTGGGGTCCACTTGAACTTTAGATCTATCTCATTCTCTTTGTAATGGCATAAAATGATCTCTACAAATGGTTGGACGGTATGGATACAACACATGCATCATGGTGGGGTCCACAGAGCTTCATGACATCACTTCAGTTGCGATTTGGCTATTGACCTTGTCGGTATCCAATCTGCGCCCCACTTCAGTAGTCTCACTATTCAACCTGTCAGTAGCTAATCTGCGTCCAAGTAAGATGGGGATTGGTTGGTGTACTTCACACCAGTTATATAGCAGTTGTATTGACGTCAACAAATTCTGTGGGTCCCATCATGAGGTATGTGTTATATCCAAACCGTCCATCCATTTGACCATGCTCTTATTAAAGCTTGATATGGAAAATAAGACATATCGAACTATCAAGTGGACCACACTGTAGCAAGGGATTGAACGTCTACCATTGAAACCCTTTTTGGGGTCACGAAAGTTTTGGATCAATATGATTATTTTTTCCTCTTCATACAGGTATTTGTGACCTTATGAACATATTGGATGGAAAATAAATTTAAATAGGCTACAAGTTTTGTATCAAGCTATATTTTAGGTGTTTTCACTTCATCCAACTGAGAATGACCTTATAAACGGTTTGGATAGCATATAAACATCGAGGTGGGCCTTATTTGAAAGTTTTGTTGCTACTGGTTGTTCAATCCTATACAACACGTGATAGTGACAATTTTTCCGCTAAGAGGAATTGAGGGCCTTATGATGATATTTTAATTTTCTTAAGTATTTTAGTTTATTTGAATTAAATATATTGATTTTATTTTCATTTAATAAAAAATAATTTCTTTATAATGTGAAACATTTCCAAACTGGAGATAAGGGCAAATGTGCCAAATTAACATACTTTAGACATTTAAGATGTTTGTTAACAAATAGGTTATTTCATATTCAATACATAATTCTCAAACTTCAGCCATGTTTATCAATCAAATTTTTAACTTCAGATTCAGGCTTTATATTTAGACACGGTCTCTGGAATTCAAATTTAACAAACGGGGGTAAGCCTTCAGAACGGAAACGGATTGCGTGCTGAGTAACTCATTACCCTTAGCGTATTGAGTAAACACTGTGGGGTCCACTGTTATTTATTTATTTTATCCACTCCGTTTATCTATATTAACCGATAGTTTTAGGGCTTAATCCCAAAAAGGAAACATATACAAAGATCAAGTGGAACACACCACAGGAAACAGTGTGATTGAACCTCTAGCATTGAAAAATTCTTGGAGGCCACGGAAGTTTTGGATTAAGCTGATGTTTCTAGTTTCTCTTCATCCATGTATTTGTGATCTTATGAACAGGTTGGATCAAATAAACATAACTGTGGGCCCTAGGATGGTTTCGACGGTGGAAATCATTATTCCACACTGTTCCTTGTGGCATGGTCCACTTGAGCTTTGGATTTACTTCGATTTTGGGATCAACCCTTAAAATTAACAGAAAAATGGATGGACGGTATAGATAAACCACATACATTTACAGTGGGCCCAACTGAGTTTACTCGGTACGGTAAAAGCATACTGAGTAACTCAGTACGCAATCCGATTTCCTTCAAGACAAACTATCCGCACTTAAAAGCGGATTAATGTGGCCGGCGTGGGTACGTGTCATGCGAAGATCACTAGCGTTTACGCTCCTTGTGCTCGAGTTTTACTGGCGGTTTAAAGAAGATCAAAGTTACATGGGACCCACAATGATGTATTAATTATATCCACACCGTTCATTCTTTTAAAGAGAACATTGTTGACTGTCATCCCAAAAATGAGTCTTATACAAAGCTTGAGTGGACCACGCTACAAATATCAGTGGAGACAATAATTCTCACCGTTAAAACATTTGTAGGGCCTGCGATAATGTTTATTTTCCATCCAATATGTTTATAAGGTCACACAGACCTGGATTAAGAGGAAAGAATATCATATTGATCCAAAAATTCTGTGAACCCTAAAGGGTTTCAATGGTATATGTTCAATTCCCCACTACTTTTTACAGTGTGGTCCACTTAATCTTTAGATCTATCTTAGTTTTAACCTCAAGCCTTAAGATGAGCTCTCCAAATGGATGAACGGTTTTGATATAACACATACCTCATAATAGCACCCACGGAACTTGGTGACGTCAACACACCACCACTCGGTGGTGTGTGGTACACCAGCCAATCCGCTTCCTCGAATGGACGCGGATTTTGTCCTACCCCTGCCGTCTCCAGTTGGGAATAGGCATGAGCTTTGATTGGCCATCGTGATGTATGGGTCTTATCCACACTGTCCATTCATTTTTTTCCTATCATTTTAGGGAAATAAACTCAAAACTGAGTTAGATCCAAGGCACAAGTTGAGCACACCACGGGAAGCAGCGGTGATAATGATTCTCACCATTGAAACTTTTCTATTGTCCACAGTAATGCTTATTTGCCATCTAACCTATTCATAAAGTTGCGTAGACCTGGATGAAGAGAAAACTTAAATACCAGCTCCATCCAAAACTTCTGTGGCCCGGGAGAAGATTTCAACTATAAAAGTTTAATCTCCCTTACATGGTCCAAATCTGTCTTGGATCTGCCTCATTTTCAGGCTTATATCCTAAAATAATATAAATAAAAAATTGGACGGATGGTGTAGATAAGACCCATACATCACGGTGGCCACTCAAAGCTCCTGCCCGTTCTCAGAAAGTTGAAAGGTTAGAAAACTTCAGCTGATTCTTTCCCAGCCCTACATTTGTTAAGTTAATTGTGGCCTACTTGATACCGAGACCGACCTAATTTCTTGAATTAGAAGAATCTGTAGTCGTACCCGTTTGATGAATGACGTGGATATTTGACCTGTCTGCCAGGAACGGCCTGGGTGCATCTCTGCCAGGCTGGCATATGGGTTGGTGCGGGCATTATCTGACTTGTACACTTAGCAAAGCTGTCTTATATTTTTTCAATAATTCTTTTCCCTTTCTTTTTAACCTTTTCCCAACTGCACTCATAGACTTCAAATTTGTATTTTAGTTCTTTAAGTTTTATTTTTTATTTCTTTAGAGAAGAAAGATGACTTAGTATTCAAGGAATAAAGAAGCATTCTTTTTTCTTTGGTTTGATATTTTATTGCAAGGAGTCTTTGTTCATTCAACTAAGGAGCTATTTGGATGGGTGAAAATAATAAATTAATCAGGAAGAGAAAATCAACTTCCGCAAATGTAGTGGTTTTTGTTTTTCTAAAAGATGAGGACTTGAGAAATCAATTTTAATTTCCTAATGTCATTATGGAACATCTAACACGAAGGGTTACCACGCATCCATAAGCTAGTCTTGGTATTTTTGGGCCATGTGAAATGTTAGATTCCTGCCGTAACGATCTTTAGTCACTATAGATAGACGTTTTATATCCCCACAGACGATTTATAACCTTTTCCCTGAACTCAAAGGCTTCAAATTTGTATGTTAGTTCTTAGGTATTATTATTATTTATTTATTTAGAGGTGAAAGATGACTTAGGACTCACCTGTTTCTATCGAAGATCCCAGCACTAGAGTAATAAAGAAGCATTATTTCTTTTTTGGTTCGATATTCTTATGGCACCAAGTCTTTGTTCACCTGGTACAATTTCTTTCATTTTTCCTCTTCACCTTTCACACTTTTTATTTGATTAGTTTTCAAGCTCTTCCTTGGGACCAATTTAAGTCACCTAAGGAGCCATTTGGATAGGTGAAAATAAAAAAATTAATTAGGAAAAGAAAATCAACTTTTGAAAATGTAGTGGTTTTTGTCGTTTCCAAAAGACGAGGACTTGAGAAATCAATTTTAATTTCCTAATGTTATTTTGGAACATCTAACATAAAAGGTCTACAAAATCATTCATGTGACCGTAAAAGTCATTCTAATTGGATGCTCATGACCATTAGACACTGGACAACTAAAAAAATGGTTAGACCAATCATATACCAATACCATGCATCCATAAGTTGGTCTTGGTATTTTTGGGCCATGGGAAATGTTAGATCCCTGCCATCCAACGATCATTAGTCACCATACATAGACATTTTATATCCCCATAGACGATTTATAACCTTTTCCCTAAACTCAAAGACTTCAAATTCGTATGTTAGTTCTTAGGTATTATTATTTATTTATTTATTTAGAGGGGAAAGATGACTTACGACTCGAGTAATAAACAAGCATTATTTCTTCTTTGGTTTGATATTCTTATGGCACCAAGTCTTTGTTCACCAGCCACAATTTCTTTCATTTTTCCTCTTCACCATTCACACTTTTTATTTTATTAGTTTCCCAGCTCCTCCTTAGGACCAAGTTGAGTCACCTAAGGAGCCATTTGGATAGGTGAAAATAAAAAATTAATTAGGAAAAGAAAATGGACTTCTGAAAACATAGTGGTTTTTGTCGTTTCCAAAAGACGAGGACTTGAGAAATCAATTTTATTTTCCTAATGTTATTTCGGAACATCTAGCATGAAAGGTTTACAAAATCACTCATGTGACCGTAAAAGTCATTCTAATTGGATGCTCATGACCATTAGACATTGGACACCTAAAAAAATGGTTAGACCAATCATATATATACCAATACCATGCATCCATAAGTTGGTCTTGGTATTTTTGGGCCATGTGAAATGTTAGATCCTTGCCTTCCAACGATCATTGGTCACCATAGATAGACGATCTATACCCCCATAGACGATTTATAACCTTTTCCCCGAACTCAAAAGCTTCAAATTCGTATGTTAGTTATTAGGTATTATTATTTTCAATTATTTAGAGGGCAAAGATGACTTAGTACTCAACTAATAAAGAAGCACTATTTCTTCTTTGTTTTGATATTCTTATGGCAATGAGCCTTTGTTCACCCGTCACATTTTCTTTCATTTTTCCTCTTCACCTTTCACTCCTCTTATCTTATTAATTTCCAAGCTCCTCCTTGGGACCAAGTTGAGTCACCTAAGGAGCCACTTGGATGGATGAAAAAAAAAAATAATTTAATCAGGAATTGAAAATCAATTTCGCAAATGTGTAGTGGTTTTTTGTCGTTTCCAAAAGTCGAGGACTTGAGAAATCAATTTTAATTTCTTTATGTCATTGTGAAACATCTAACATGAAGGGTTTACAAAATTACTCACGTGACTGTAAAAATCATCCTGATTGGATGCTAATGACCATTGGACATTGGACACCTATAAAAAAAATGGTTAAACCAATCATATACCGTTACCATGCATCCATAAGCTGGTCTTGGTATTTTTGGGCAATGTGAAATGTTATATCGCTGCCTTCCAATGATCATTAATTACCATAGATAGGTGATCTATTCCCCTACAAATGATTTATAACCTTTTCCCGAAACTCAAAAGGCTTCAAATCTGTAAGTTAGTTATTAGGTTTTATTTTTCTTATTTATTTAGAGGGGAAAGATGACTTAGTACTTAAGTAATAAAGGAGCATTATTTTTTTCTTTGGTTTGATATTCTTATGGCAAAGTGTCTTTGTTCACCTGTCACAATTTCTTTAATTTTAACCCTTCTCATTTCACAGTTTTTATCTTATTAGTTTCCAAGCACCTCCTTGGGACCAAGTAGAGTCACCTAATGACCCATTGGATGGGTAAAAATAAAAAAGTAATTAGGCAAAGAAAATCGACTTCAACAAATTTAGTGTGGTTTTTGTCATTTCTAAAAGACGAGGACTTGGGAAATCAATTTTAATTTCCTTATGTCATTGTGGAACATCTAACATAAAGGGTCTACAAAATCACTCCGTAAAAATCATCCTGATTGGATACTAATGACCATTGGACATTGGACACCTTAAAAAAAGTAGTTAGACTAATAACATACTATTACCATGCATCCATAAGCTAGTCTTGGTATTTTTGGGCCATGTGAAATGATAGATCCCAGTCTTCCAATGATCATTAGTCATCATATATAGATGATCTATACACACATAGACGATTTATAACCTTTTCCCCTGAATTCAAAGGCTTTAAAATTGTATGTAACATCTTACATTTTATTTTATTTTTTATTTATTTAGAGGGGAAAGATGAGTTAGTACTCAAGTAATAAAGAATCCTTATTTCTTCTTTGGTTTGATATTCTTATGGCAACTCGTCTTTGTTCACCTGTCACTATTTCTTTCATTTTTCCTCTTCACCTTTCACACATCTTATCTTATTAGCTGAAATAACAAAATCTCTTCTAAAAACTAAAATTTTCAAAAATAAAAACGACAATCAAACCTTACAAGAGCATTCTCAGTATTATTATACATAACTTCTAAAATGAAAGATAATTCTAAAACTACAAGAATAAGGATATACAATGGAAATAAACCTTACCAAAAAAAGTAAAAAAATTTCAAACCTCAATTTTGATATAGAAGACGTTCACTTTCTCACAAAACATACATTTTTTTATTGGCATAGCGGGCCGATTGATCCAGGATGCACCATTACATAAAGATCGAAAGGTCATGTGTTATGGTTAGGGGTGTACACGGGTTGATCCGAGTCGAACTGGGCTAAACCCGGCCCGGCCTGGTCACCAGCCAAACCTAGCCCGAACTCGGCCCGGCCCGGTCACCGTGCCAACACGTCCAGCCCGAACCCTACCCGGTCAGCAATTGGATGAGTTCGGGCCAATTTCGGACCTTACTGCAAGTTCATGGGAAGGGCTTTGGCAGGTAAAGGGAAAAGGGATGGGTAGGGTTTTGAAATATATATATATATATATATATATATATATATAAACACACACACACACACACACCACTTGACCGAGTCGGGCCAGGTATAGTCGGGTTTCGAGTCGAGTCGGGCCAAACTGGAACATATCCGAACTCGGCTCAAACTTAGTTACGGGCCGAAGAAAATGGCCCATCCCAACCCGAACTCAGTTCCGGGTCAGGCCGAGTCGAACTTTTTCGGGCCGAGTCGAGCGAGTTAACCGGGCTAGCCCGGTTCGTGTACAGCCCTAGTTATGGTCCATACTTCGAACGATAATTTTTTCATATTCGGAATGAATCTCTTCGAATCAGACACGTGTAGGGCCATTTACATCATTCCTACGTACGACTAGGCTCAACTCTAATGGACTACTTCAGTTTTTTTTTTTTTTTTTTTTTTTTTTTTTTTTTTTTTTTTTGGGTTAGCTTGTTAGTACACACCCATGTCAGTACACACACTCCATGTTAGCCACCCCCGCTAGGGATCGATACCAAGACCTCAAGTGTTGAAAATAGGTATCTCCACTCAGTCTGCTGGTTGAGCTATGGATCTGGGTGTATAACTGTCCACAACCTAATAATCAGGTAAATAAATAGGAAATTGTTTATTCATTATACATCTAACTGGCACCTGAAATTTGAACTATTTAATTTGAATTACTAGTATGTTGTGTATGCAATTTCTAAGTAAAATATAACTGCCGCGCATCATTCATTACATTTTGACCGAGTATCACATTACTTACTCTATTTGAAAACCATACCAATCTTCTCCTATTAAATACTCCAACCCATCTCAATCACCCTTTTTTTCTTCTCTGTCCGTCTCTCCTCACAACTGCAATCTCTTTTGACATTTCTTGCTTGGAAGCATTGCCATTGTTCCTTTACTTAAACTATATGCTCCAACCATACTAATATTTCATCTAGAGAGAGAGAGACATTAATACTTTGCTACAGTGTGATGGATTAATAGAAATTGCATGCAAGTGATTGGAAATAAATTGTCCATATTATACTTTCCAGCTTAGATGCATCATGAACTAAAAATTACACCCATTTGATCATCTGGCTATTGGATTGGTGAACACTTAGTGCAGATTTAAAAATGAAATTTATTTTTACAATCTAACATACAAGAATCAGAGGCTAGGATTGTTCAACCAGTATAATCTTGGGACTGCGAATTATCAACTGCGCATGTTTGACAATTTAGTCAGTTTAATATTGGTTAACGTGCACCCTTTCTATAATATCGGATTACATGCGCGTCAAGTGTCATGTACAGCTGCCCCTGAGTATCATATAACTACTCTTTGGAAAATAGTATCAACTCGTAAAGGAAACACATGGCAGGGTTTTACAGCTGCCCCTGCCGGCCAAATCTGTCCTGAATGTGTGGCGCACTAATAATTAATAGTAGCCATTTGAATTTTGGCCACAGCAGGTGTTTAACAGACATGTGAGATTGTTTGTTTACCCTTCATCGCCTTATGAATGGATTGGATGGCAAAGAAACATCACGGTGGCCAAGGAAGGTTTCAATGGTGAGCTTTTCCACCCCCACTGTTTCCTATGGTGTGGCGCACCTTAGACTTAAATCTTCGTCATTTTTGAGCTCACATCCTAACAAGAGCTAGGGAAGCTGATTGAAGGAGTGGATTTCACTTGGGCATCATAGTGGCCTGACGGAGCTTTCAGTTACAAGCTGTCCCTGTAACAGAGCTAGGAAACTTGCGAGCCTTATATTAGTCTGGTCTGTCATGAGCTGGAGTGCACTCGCACATTGATTTCGGAACGTCGGTCAAATTTTCAACCGTCCATTTCTTTTGCATACGTGGGCCCTACTTGAATTGTCCTCTCCCAGACAGTGTAGATGTTATAAAATAAATGATTTTTAAAATATATTTAAAATAAAATATAATATAATATATTAAAAAGTTTTGTGAAAAACTTTTTTGGGGTTTTAACAATAGTCCTACATGGGACAGGGAAGAGAAAATTTCTTGCTTTAAATGAAAACAGTGGAGTATCTTATTATTTGCCTACATAGTTCATGGACCATAGAACTTGTGTGTTCCAGTGTGTAGCACGCCCGGCCTCGGTTACGGGCTCGGTGCGAGGACATAGGCATGTGAGGCAGTGTGGTTGTGTGGCTATAGAGGCGCTAGTGACACAATTTGCACTTACACGAACTGGAGCGAAACGTGTGCGAGTTGCGATGCGAGTAAGTGGCTAAGATGGATGGCTGACTGGAAGAAAAACTAGAGGACTGAATGAGAGTCCCTCATTATATATAGATGCTAGAATATGGTTATTGCAACAGATGTGTAACAGCTATGCCATTATTGCAGATACCACGCTGTAACTGCTGCATGGCTACCCTAACAACTAGAAAACGACTAGCCAGCTCTCACAACAGTCAGCATACAGCTGCTGTTATGAGCCATGCACAACAGTTAGAAAACGATTAGTTTTCCAACAGCTAGAATTGGCTTAATGGGAGTTATTTCCCTGGACCATAACCTCTAGCCACAAATGCCTATATAAATAGTGCCTGGATGGGTTTTCAATCTATCTCTCAACCCACTCCAGCAGACTCGTACGAACTGAGCTATAATTCCAATGGACCTAAAATGAGTGGTTAACATTTCTTAAGCTTCCTTTTATTAATAGCATGTATACGTTCAAGAATACTCCACCAGTTTTTAAATGGTGTGGAACAAACAATAATGTTAATCAAATCCCTTTTAAACAAAAATTTTCACAATTGAAAGCTAGTATGAGGATAGCTGAGCCATGTTGTGCAAGGACAATAGGAGGATAAGAAAAATGATTGGTTGTCTGTCAAAATTGATCAGATACATCAAGGTACCATAATTTATGGTCCAGTGCCATCTCTCTAGCTGACAGGCGTTACTTGTGCACAACATCGGTACCATGGAGACAGTGAGCCCTACCATGAAAATCACATGAAATAAAAATCAGGCTCATCTACACATTAGTAGGATATACAATTGGAATCAATTCGGCCAAGTAGGATTGTTTAACATTCACGTAAGATTTGTGGGATATTTGGAGACATGGTCCATCCATGAGAGCTAATGTGGGTTGAATGGTTTGGAAATGCCCACTCCCAATTCTTGAAGAGAGAAGTCTTATGCTTCAACGGTGTACGTAATGTAACATGCATGTCCGGTGGATAGTTTCTCAAGTGCCCTTTGAATGTGCAGCCACCTCGTTGGTGGAAAATGAGGCACATGAATGTGGGATTAGGGCCTCTCAACTAGCAATCTGGTGACATAGATGCCAAGCCTATGAGATCATTAGATGGACCACAGCTATAAAAACTAAATAAATGATTAAGAGATTGGAAAGTAGGTAAATGTCTGTCATGTGTCGGCCACCTACTTATCATATTTGCCTGATTTTTATGTGCACATAATTTAAACAACAATGATTGCCTAAAGAGCCTGTCCAATCTTACACAAGTGTAGTAAATGTACGATGTGTTACATTTGTGCGAACCAGAACATTAATCAACCAGACCACACAGTGACCATTAATTACCACAAAATTTAGCCATTAATCTACTCTCATTCAAAGGGCCAATAGGAACATAATAAGAATCAGTTAGAATATAATAGCCAATTGTTCACATTGATGGTCCACCTAGGAGCCTGTGGGATTATCATTCTTGATCTTGCAAATATTTGTTATGTGGTTACATACAGAGCTTTTCTATTAGGTGAATATAGATGTGTGGTTGCAAATAACAATCCTTATGATGGGGCTCGCCCATTCAGTGGTTTAAGCCACCAAAATTATCTGTCCCATTGAAGGTGGCCCATACACAAAATAAAAAAAAATAACTAAGAACTTTTCCGGCTCCCTCAATAGGCATGGCCACTAGCTAAACAGCTAAGGAAAGAAAATATAGCCAGGTTCATACTCAACCATAAAAGGCCATAAATTCTGCAGCCCAAATCCCATGATCTGGTGGATTTGTGAGGCCCATTATATGAATGGTTTCAACCCCCTCTACACAAATTGAAGACCCCAAAATATCCATGACCATTTAAGCAAGTTTGGACAACCTGTGCCTGATGAAAAGGGTGTTGTCACCAATAACTGACATACGGAAACTCAACAATCATTTATGACTCTTAGTTGAAAATCAATCAAAGGGAACATCCTTGCCATCAATTATTTGTATTGAATATTGAGCTTGAACTAATTTTAATTCATGGTCTGATTCATGACCTAGTTCATACGCTGACAAGGCAATTAATGGGCTAGGCCGACATGGGCCAACTAAAACCAAAAGTTCTAAATTTCTCGGGGCAAATAGGCCCTGGCAACAACTCAAAATCAAGGCCTAGACTGTGACAACATATATGCATGTTTTGATGGTGTTAGCCTTTTCCATATCCAAAGAATGGATATAAATACCATTCTGAGCAAAGAGTAGCAACTGGTTGGGTAGCGGACCTAACCCGACACGACCCAACAAGCCTAACCTAGCTATGGCTGAGCTTGGAACTACTATCTGAGCTTATGGACCAAATGTGGCCTTGTTGCGCAGCACGCCAACAACGCAGTGAGCCTAGATCCAATCTAAGGCCTCACCCACAAACGATAGACAGGAAGAAATATAAACTAGAAATAGATCAAAACAATCCAAAACAAACCACAAGACAAGATATACGTGGAAAAACTCCAAACTAGGGTAAAAAACCACGGATGCAAAATTTCACTATGAAGAGAAACGAAGATTACAAGGCAATATACTAACCTCTCTCTTGGAAGTACAGAGGAAATCCCTTGCCCACACCTTAGAATAATTTCCTAGAATTCACCTTAACCTAGAATAGCCCTAGGGGCCCCAATTTATAGTTTTGGCAACTTCCCTTTCCGCATCCCAGTTGCGAAAGGACTTGCGACACGAAATCCACGAAATTCCTTTCGCATCCCAGTTGCGAAAGGACTTGCGACACGAAATCCACGCAACCTCGACTGGTCGTGGGCGGCCCCAGATGTGGCTCCACTTCTCAACAATCTCCCACTTGGAGACACATCTCCATAAACCTTTGTCTTCTTCATCCGGAGTGCACCACCTCCCCGTCTTCAAGCCTGAAGACCAATCAAAGCTGAACAGAGCTTCAGCTTCTCCCTTGTGACTGCCTTGGTCAGCATATCCGCAGGATTCTCACTTGTATGAATCTTCTCCAGAGCAATCGATCCATCTTCCAGTAACGAATATATAAAGTGATATCTGATGGCAATATGCTTGGTCCTTGAATGAAAGGCTGAATTCTTAGCCAAGTGTATTGCACTCTGACTGTCACTGTACAGCTTGCAATCTGCTTACTTCTTACCCAACTCTTCCATAAAACCTTGCATCCACACTATCTTCTTGCATGCTTCTGTAGCCGCAACATATTCTGCTTCTGTCGTACTGATAGATACTATCTTTTGTAACTGAGAGACCCAACTGACTGCAGCACTACCCAGAGTAAAAACATAACCCGTGGTGCTTCTTCTGCTGTCAATATCTCCTGTCAAATCTGAATCCACGTAGCCTTGTAACTTGATTTTCGATCCACCATAACACAGCCCTACGTCCTTAGTACCTACCAAGTACCTAAGGATCCACTTCACAGCTTCCCAATGTTCCTTCCCGGGGTTGTTCATGAACCTGCTAACAACTCCCACAGCTTGAGCAATGTCTGGCCTCGTGCTCACCATAGCATACATGAGACTCCCAATAGCTGACGCGTATGGGACTTTAGCCATGTAGTCCTGTTCCTCCTGCGTCTTTGCACCTTGCTCCTTAGATAGCTTGAAGTAGCTGGCTAATGGAGTGCTAACCGGCTTAGCACCTCCCATATTGAATCGATCAAGTACCTTGGCTATGTACTCTGTCTGTGACAAAACTAATTTCTTATTTTCTCTGTCATGCTTTATCCTCATGCCTAGGATTTGTTTTGCAGCTCCTAAATCCTTCATAGCAAATTCTCTAGACAATTGTCTTTTGAGATCTGAGATGTCCTCCATGCTTGAGCCAGCCACAAGCATATCATCAACGTACAGAAGAAGGATGACGTATGATGTATCAAACTTCTTCAAGTAACAACAGTGGTCTGCATGACATCTCCTAAAACCGTTTCCCGACATGAAATTATTGAACTTCTTATACCACTGCCTCGGGGCCTGCTTCAGGCCATATAGATTCTTCTTCAGTCTGCACACCTTGTTCTCATTACCTGGTGCCACGTATCCTGTCGGCTGATGCATATATATCTCTTCTTCAAATTCCCCATGAAGAAAGGTGTCTTAACATCTAGTTGTTCTAGATGTAAGTCCTCTGAAGCCACTATACTCAAGATCATGCGAATCGTAGACATTTTCACTACCGGTGAAAATATTTCAGTGAAATCGATACCTGCCTTTTGTTGAAACCCTTTCACAACCAATCTGGCCTTGTACCGTTTCGAACCATCGTGCTCCTCCTTCAGTCTGTAAACCCACTTGTTATGAAGAGCTTCTTACCCTTGGGTAGAGTGACTAGCTCCCATATACGATTAGACTCAAGAGAGTCCATCTCATCATCCATGGCCTGCTCCCACTTAACCCGTATATCTGACTGTAACGCCTTTTCAAAACACTCTGGCTCACCATTATCTGTCAGTAGTAGATAATGTAAGGAGGGTGAGTATCGGACCGTGGGTCTCCTCTCCCGAGTAGACCTCCTCACAACTGGTGTATGCGGCTCTGCCTCATCCTGTGGCACTGTAACACCCATGTCCGGTAACTCTTCCAACTCTACGAATTCCTTTTTCTCGGCCTTATTTTCTTGCACACTGTCCTTATGCATCACTTTTTCATTAAAGACTACGTCCTTGCTTCTGATGATTTTTCTGTTTT
Source organism: Magnolia officinalis (assembly GCA_021015155.1). Lineage (NCBI taxonomy): Eukaryota > Viridiplantae > Streptophyta > Magnoliopsida > Magnoliales > Magnoliaceae > Magnolia > Magnolia officinalis. The sequence goes on along the minus strand of JAJHSJ010000013.1, from coordinate 61,743,365 downwards.
CTACATCCCAAAACCTGTAGCCAAAATCATGTTGCCCATAGCCTATAAACGTGCACCTCCTGGACTTCGCATCCAGCTTGTTTCTGTGCTCTGCATCAATGTGAACATATGAAGTGCAACCGAACACTCTGATATGTGGAAGGTTCACTTCTTTCCCAGTCCACGCTTCTTCTAGTAGCCCACCATCCAATGGTGCTGAGGGACTTTTATTGATGAGATATGCGGCAGTATTCACAGCATCTGCCCAAAAGGTCTTGGGCAACCCTGCATGTAACCTCATGCTCTTAGCGCGCTCAAGGATGGTCCTGTTAATGCGCTCAGCCACACCATTCTACTGTGGTGTCCCTGGAATCATTTTCTGATGTTTAATTCCATTCGCTGCACAATACTCCTCAAACCTCTTATCACAATACTCTCCCCCATTGTCAGATCTGAGACACTTTACTATTTTACCTGTCTAATTTTTTACCATAACTTTCCACTTCTTAAATACATCAAATACATCAGATTTATGTTTTAAGAAGTAGACCCACAGTTTTCTACTAGCATCATCAATAAAGGTAACAAAATAACGTGAGCCACCAAGAGATAATACTTGTGCCGGTCCCCACACATCAGTGTGTACAAGCTCCAACAGATGTGTCTTTGGAGCGTGTCCCGTCTTCTTGAAGCTTACCCTCTTCTGCTTGTCATACACGCAGTCCTCGTAGAATTCCAAGTCAATAGACTTCATTCCTGGTAGCTTCCCTTTTGACAATAGCACTTTCATCCCTTTCTCACTCATATGTCCCAGCCTCTGATGCCATAACTGCCCATTCACTCCAGTTGATGCGACTGCGAGTGAACTATACGATCCTGAAGTCACGTACAAAGTACCTTCCTTTTTGCCTCGAGATATTACCAATGCACCTTTTGTGATCTTCCAGGAGTCACTGGTAAATGTCGTCACATAACCGGTATCAGCCAACTATCCCACTGAGATCAGATTACGTTTCAAACTCGGTATATATCTGACATCCTTCAATTTCAAGACCGTTCCGTCTTTCTGATTTACATGAACATCTCCCTTTCCAACAATATTGCACGGCTCATCATCACCCAGGTAGACTCTCCCAAAGTCACCTGACACATAATCACGCAGAACTTCCTTACACGAAGTAGCATGAAACGAAGCACCCGAGTCTATAACCCAAGACTCATTCCTCGCATCAAGAGACAAGATCAACGCCTCTGTGTCGCTCTCCTCAGACAGATTCACTAAATCTTTCCCACCTTGAGAGCTTCCTTCTTGTTTCTTGAGCGCCCTGCAATCACATTTCATGTGCCCCTTCTTGCCGCAATGCCAACACCCGTCTTTGTCTTTCGGTCCCTTGGACTTATTCCTTAACTTAGAACGCCCGTGTTTATTGCCTCCTTTGTTCAGCGATCTTCCTCTTCCTTCAACGTTTAGAGCATTCCCTGAATCCCCTGAAACTCCTGATGCCTTCCTTCTAGATTCTTCGCTGAGAATTAGACCGGCCACATCATCAAATTTCAGCTTTGTCGATCCTGAAGAATTGCTCACAGCAATCACCAAACCATCCCAACTGTCTGGCAAACTGGATAAGATCAATAACGCCCTGACCTCATCCTTAAAAGCAATGCCAACGGATTCCAACTGGCTCGTGACTGTATTGAACTCGTTTAGATGTTCAGCCACGCTCCCACCATCTGACATCTTCATGTTGAATAGTTGTTTCATAAGATGAATCTTGTTGGATGCTGAGGGCATTTCATACATGGTGGCTAGGGCTTCCATTAATTCTTTTGTCGTTTTTACCTTGGATATATTGAAGGCGACGCTCTTAGACAAAGAGAGTCGGATCGTTCCTAAAGCCTTCCTATCCAGTAAAAACCATTCATCATCTGTCAACTTTTCTGGTTTCTTCTCTTTTCCTCCTAAGGAATATAGAGGTCCTTCTGATACAGATAATCCTCCATCTGCATCTTCCAGAAGGCAAAGTTTGAACCATCAAACTTCTCAATTCTAGTTTTTCCATCTTCTGCCATCGCTCCCAATAGAACTAAACCAATAGCTCTGATACCAGTTGTTGCGCAGCACGCCAACAACGCAGTGAGCCTAGATCCAATCTAAGGCCTCACCCACAAACGATAGACAGGAAGAAATATAAACTAGAAATAGATCAAAGCAATCCAAAACAAACCACAAGACAAGATATACGTGGAAAAACCCCAAACTAGGGTAAAAAACCACGGATGCAAAATTTCACTATGAAGAAAAACGAAGATTACAAGGCAATATACTAACCTCTCCTTGGAAGTACAGAGAAAATCCCTTGCCCACACCTTAGAATAATTTCCTAAATTCACCTTAACCTAGAATAGCCCTAGGGACCCCAATTTATAGTTTTGGCAACTTCCCTTTCCGCATCCCAGTTGCGAAAGGACTTGCGACACGAAATCCACGAAACTCCTTTCGCATCCCAGTTGCGAAAGGACTTGCGACACGAAATCCACGAAACTCCTTTCGCATCCCAGTTGCGAAAGGACTTGCGACACGAAATCCGCGCAACCTCGACTGGTCATGGGCGGCCCCAGATGTGGCTCCACTTCTCAACAGGCCTCCTACGCATGGCTCAATCAATTTTGCAGGTGGGGCTAAGCTAAATTGATTTTAATATACTTGACCTTTTATGTAAATGCATTATATGCTACAAGTTTTAAGTGTTCGGGCAGTTCAAGGACCTAGTCTGGCCTAGCGAAAACCTATTGCCACCCTAATTTTGAACCATGTTTGAATCTCTAAAAAAAAGATCTCCCAATTGAGAGTCAGACTTGACCAGACACCATCCTAACCATAGTTAACTCAATTTTGGTGAGAACTTTATCAACTACTCTCAATAATAGAATCATGTGGACCCATATGCTGAATCTTTTCATGCAATTAACAAACCATATATTTACTATAAGATTTGTGAGCCAACAAATCCACTCAAAGTCCTATTATGCCTAGCCCTAGGGTATTTTCTATTTACACCATTTATTCTATATGAATGGATGTATGTGAACCATTACACCCATGTGAATAATTGACGTAGTTATAATGTTTAGACAACTAAGTACTTGTCCTCGACCCATTAATTTATTTTATTTGCAAGGCACACCATTTGCACAAGGACATAGATTGAGTACCCAACGGGATATTACTGTTAGGCAGGCTCCCATGTGTTGCATACCTTGTATACCTTGTATAGCTAGTATACCTTATATAGTTCGTTCCCATAGGTAGAGGATTCTAATTTTATTGTTTTCCTTATATAGATGACTGTAATCTCTATATTCAACCCATTTAGGTTGTCTCAAATACAGAAAATCTTTCAGCTCCTCTTTGTTTTTTCACTGTTTACATGGTATCAGAGATTCACTAATCCAAAATCGGCACCACCTGTCAGATCCGACCATCCCTGCATCCGGCCACCATCTCTTCTGCGTCTAGCCCCCATCCCTGCTGCGTCTGACCGCACCTGCTCGTCCGACCACCCCTACAACGTCGTCCGACCATCACTGCGTCGTCTGACCACCTTTACAACGCCGTCCAACTGCACCTGCTCATCCGACCACCCCTACTGCACGGCCCTCTGCTCTCCGATCTGTTGTTGTTGTCGAACTTCGTTCCAGATCTAGTAACCCTTATTGTTGTTCCAGATCTAGATTTTTCAAATCCAGGTACCCCTGTTGCTGTTGCTATTACACCAGATCCAGAAACTACAATCCCTTCTGCTGCAAGGTACATCTAAAACCTTCTTCTACTACGACTCTTTGCGTGCTTTACATTACTTCAGATCAATGGACAAAGACTCATCACGTACAGAGTCCCCACATTATAGTTTTGATGGTACCAACAATTCTATATGGGCCATACATTTTCAGAACTTCCTCAAGGGTCGTGGTTTCTGAGGACTAATTGATGGATTTGTTACTATCCCCACTTCCACAGATGCCGACAAATTAGCTGATTGGGAAATGAACAATGGACGGATTATTACCTGGATTCTCGATTCGGTCGATCGGTCCATTGTTGTTGGCCTCACACCTCATCGCACTGCTAAAGCAATGTGGGAGCATCTCCAGACAATTTATCAATAGAGTAATGCGGCCCGGTTATACCGCATGGAACAGTATCTCGTTAACCTTACTCAGGGTGACGACAGTATTCAATCATTTTACTCCAAAATTATCACAATTTGGACAGATATGGCTATGATGGATCCAACATTTTCTCATAACTTTAAGATATTCCAAACTATGCGCGAGAGTGCGCAAGTTCGACAATTTCTTATGAAGCTGCGTCCAGAATTTGAACATTGTCGGGCTGCTCTCTTGAACCATAGCCCTACTCATTCATTGAATTCGGTTATTAATGATTTATTGGCTGAGGAACAACGACTGAAAGTTCTCTCTCTTCCTTCCTCAATTCCGGGATCATCTGATATGGTGCTTGTTGTGTCCACTATTACACCAACCCGTGGTTCCACTCCTTCGACTTGTCGCGGCTGCAACAAGGTGGGTCATGTCGTCGCTTAATGTAAAGAATGGTGCGCTTATTGTCGACAGACTGGTCATAGTATTCAGGACTGTCGTACACGTGCCTATGCATCTTCTTTCGGCCGTGGTCGTGGTCGTGCTCTTTCTGCTACTACTGCAAGTATTTCTTCCGAGTCGTCTGTTAGTAATACTGCATCTACTGTTTCTATTAAAGGTCTTTCATCACCTTTAACTCTGCGATGCTCCAGCAAATCGTTCAGGTCCTTTCTGCGGCCGGTATGTCAGGTATATCAGTAAATCATTTAGGCCCTTTCTTCGATTCGGGTGCTTCTAATCATATGACTGGTGCTGTATCCCATCTTCGTGACATTCATCCTTACACCGAAAATCAGGCTATTTCTACTGCGGATGGCACTAGACTACCTATTCAGTCCGTTAGATCATTGACTTTCTTTCCTTCTGCCCATCGTCAGTTCACCCTTCGTGATGTGTTTCATGTCCTTAACCTCTCCTCTAATTTAATTTCAGTTGGTCAACTCGCATCCAATAACTACTTAATCATATTTCTCTCAACTGTTGTTTTGTGCAGGATCTGGCAACGGAGAAGGTACTTGGGATGAGTAGGCGGCATGGTCGTCTGTACGTGTTGGACTTTAATCCATCTGTCACTCCGGCTTATTGTTTCTTTTCTCCATCTTCATCAGATATTTGTTCGACAAATAAATTGTGGAAACTGTGACACTTTCGCCTGGATCATCTACATTCCGATCGGTTAATTCAGTTATTTTCTTCTGGCATGTTAGGGAACGTTTCTCTTAATAAAAAAGATTTGGATTATTCTTGTTCATCTTGTTGTCTTTCAACAAGTGTATTCCTTTTCCTCTAAGTACTATAAAATCTTCTTTGTTTGAACTAGTGCATACGGATGTCTGGGGTCTTTCACCAATTATGTCTCTCTCTGGGTTACGATACTATGTTATATTCATTGATGATTTCGCACGTTACACTTGGATTTACTTTCTGCACTCGAAGTCACAGGTTTTTGAAAATTTTAAGATATTTCACTCTATGGTGGAGACTCAATTTCGGGTTCCAGTTCAAACTCTCCACTCTGACTCAGGGGGGAAATATCTCTTCCTCCTCCGCACGCCCCAAATTCTTCTGGTCTAACCACCTTTCCTGATATTCCTTTTGTCTCGAGTACTCTCCCTCGTCAGTTGCAGGTTTACTCGCATTGACCACGTATAAATCCACCTCCTATTACTCAACCCGAACTTATTGTACTTGTTGCAGATCCTGAACCTACCTCGATACGTCGTTCCGCTCATGTACATCGAGAACCTGATCACTTGATATGCTATATGTCTGTCATGAATGCTACTCTGGATACTATCTTTATTCCTACTTCATACACTCAGGCAGCCACTCATGATTGTTGGAAGAAGGCTATGGCAGAAGAACTTGCGGCATTGGATGATAATCATACATGAGACATTGTCACTCGACTCACTGACCAACAACTAATTGGTAGCAAATGGATTTATTCTATCAAGCTCAAGTCTGATGGATCATTGGATCGATTGATACAAGGCTCGGCTTGTCGTTCAGGGATACAAACAGGAATACGGAATTGATTATGATGAGACATTCGCTCCCGTGGCCAAGATAAAAATTGTTCGTACTCTTTTCGCAATATCTTCCATTCGCTCTTGGCCACTTGCTCGGATGGATGTGAAAAATTCTTTTCTTCATGGAGACTTCCAAGAAACAGTATATTTGAAACCTCCTCCTGGCTATTTAATCCCTGACAATAAGGTATGTCGCTTAAAGAAAGCCTTGTATGGCCTCAAACAGGACGTTGAAGGTGAATCAGATTTTAGGCCCGGCTGGCCCTCTCCCTCCATCGGTGGTCTTTTCAATGCTTCCTCAACAGGTAGTAGATAATATTTTTCAAAGGGGTTACTACTTATCAGAGGGTCCTGACTCTCCTGTGTGGCCGTTCACTCCATCAGGAAGATTTACAGTTAAATCAGCGTGGGAAGCTAGCAGACCGTATTCTCCCAGGAAAGATTGGGCGAGGTGGGTTTGGCACGAGAAGTTGCCACCAAAAATTTCTGTGTTTGTGTGGAAACTACTCAATAACTCGGTTCCGGTGGAAATTGCTATTCAATCTAGGGGCATTCAGTTAGCTTCGAGATGCGTCTGCTGCAGAGAGGGATCGGATCAGGGCCCTGCCGGTGAGTCTCTGTCTCACCTTTTTCTGGATGGCGAGATAGTTGTTTCAGTGTGGAACTATTTTGGGAGGACTTTCGGTATCAACATTTTGCAGGCCTCCACGGTAGAATCCAGGATTAAGCTATGGAGGAGGGCTTATACGGTCAACAATTCGCGCCACACCAACATACAATTAGTTCCAGCCTTCATTTGGTGGGAATTGTGGAAAGCAAGAAACATGGCAATTTTTTAGAGCAAACCTCCTGCAGCGGGTCCAGTGATAGCTCGAGTCTCCTGGTGGCTATCTAGAGTGGGAATCAAAGATGTGGGCAATTGGTCAGGTACGGTCTCTATCAGTTATCCTCTGCTAGAAATTGGCCCGGGCAGAGCAAGGAAGGGATGCCACTCTATAGTTACTTGGAATAGACCACCTGTAGGATGGGTCAAATTGAATGTGGACGGCTCTTCCAGAGGTAGCCCAGGTCTGGCAGGGGGAGGCGGAGTCTGTAAAAACGACAAAGGTCAATTCATATTCGTTTTCTCTCTCGGATATGGGGTGATGTCTAACATTGGGGCTGAGGTGCGCGCAGCTCACGATGGCCTAGCGATGTGTATAGAGAAAGGTTTTTTTTTAAGGTAGTAGTAGAATCGGATTCTGAATTGGTGATCAAGGTGTTTAAAGAGAACTTCGGCCTTGGTTGGAAATGGAGAAGTTGGACGGCAAGGACGGAGAAGCTTCGACTTCATGGGTAGATAGAGTTTCAGCACATTTTCAGGGAAGGCAACGCCCTGGCCGATGCGTTAGCCCGCGATGGGAGTCTGTCCCATTCTCGGTTCTATAGTAGTTCGTGGGCCGAGCTTCCCGAGCAGGTGCATGGGCTTATATTCTTAGATAGGGTGGGTCTAGGAAACACCAGGGAGAGGTAGTGTTTTTCTAGTTTCCTTTTAGTTGTGTGCCTGTTTTTTTTGGTTTTCAGATCCGAATGGCCCGGATGTTGTTACGATAAGTCTTCCTCAGGTCCTTTTTTCCTGGGAAGACCCGAAAATGTAAGTTTTTGTTCAGAATGATATATATGAATACCGTTTTCTAAAAAAAAAAGGCATATCGGCATGGTTCCAACGCTTTCACGATGTTGTTACAGGTGCTGGCTTTACTCCCGGCCCATCCTTATTTTTGCGCACCACTGCTCGCGAAATTGTCATTGTTCTCGTCTATGTTGATGACCTACTTCTGACTGGTAGCAATGCTACTGGCATCTTGGCTTTAAAGGAAGTTCTGTAATTATCCTTCGAGATAAAAGACCTCGGCCATCTAACATACTTTCTTGGGCTTCTTGAAATTTCATGTTCTAAACGTGGGATCCTGGTCAGCTAGCGTAAATATACCAAGGATCTTCTCGCCTTAGCATCATTGGCGAATCAGAAGACAGTTCAGACTCCCTTAGAACTTAATGTTCAATATGGCCGTGATGATAGTGATCTCCTTGCGCAGCCCGACTTATACCGCCGTTTGGTTGGAGTCTGGTTTACTTAACTATGACTCGCCCTAATATTGCATACACTATCCAAGTTGTCAGTTAGTTTGTTTCTGCTCCTTGGACTCTTCATATGACTGCGGTGTTGCGTATCCTACAGTACCTACGTGAAACTCTATATCGATCACTGTTCTTCTCCTCCACGATGACTCTAGACCTTCGTGCTTATTCGAATGCTGATTGGGCCGGTTGCGCTCTCACATGAAGATTTATCATTAGGTACTGTGTTTTTCTCGGCACTTCTCTCATCTCTTGGAAGTGTAAGAAGCAGGCCACTATTTCTAGATCGAGCACAGAAGTCGAGTATTGGGCGATGTCCGCTGCGTGTAGTGAGCTTGTCTGGTTACGTGGACTTTTTTCTAACTTGGGCATTCCTCTACAGAATCCCACTCCACTCCATGTCGATAATCTAAGTGCCATTCAGATTGCCTCTAACCCGGTTTTTCATGAACGGACGAAGCATATCGAAGTTTACTGTCACTTTATCCGTGAGAAATTTCAGTCTGGTCTTATTTCTTTTCCACATGTTGCATCCCATGATCAGATTGTCGACATTCTCACCAAGTCCCTCACTTCTTCACGTCACTCATTTCTAGTTGGCAAACTATTACTTGTCGATGACCAACATTAGTTTGAGGGGGGATGTTAGATAGGCTCACATGCCTTATATACCTTGTATACCTTGTATAGCTAGTATACCTTGTACAGTTCGTTTCCACAGGTAAAGGATTCTGATTTGATTATTTTCCTTGTATAGATTACTATAATCTCTATATATTCAACCCCTTTGGATTGTCTCAAATACAAAAAATCTTTCTGCTCCTCTCTGTTTTTTCACTGTTTACAAGGACTGCAGAGCATGCCACTGTCCAAGATGGCCCAGTCGAGAATGCATTCAAATAACTTTCAATCATGCTTTAATTGGTCATTCTCCAAAGGCAACCATAGTATCTAATCAAATCCTGCCATCGTCAGGCCTATATGGACTTTAGCTTCCAAAAGCCTTCCCACCATATTATTTGTGGCAAGATTCGTGGTGACCTCTCATATTTGTGGCACTGTGGGACTCACCATGATGTGTGTTTTATATCATTGTTGTCCATCTATTTTGTCAGCTCAGCCCAAAAATGAAATAGATCCAAAGCAGGAAATAGTGGAGATGATGACACCACTGTTGAAACCTTTGTAGTGCCTGCTGAGACGTTTATTTGCCATCCAACCTGTTCACTAGGTCATGCATAACTGGATGAAGGGAAAACACAAATATCACCTTCATCCAAAACTTTTATGGCCCACGAAAAGTTTCTTATAATAGGCATTCAATCACCAATGTTTCTTGTGGTGGGCTCCACTTGAGCTTTGAATCTACTTCTTTGTTCGGATATTGCCCTCAAATGAACGGCTATATGGATGGATGGCGGGACACAACACATTCACCATAATAAGCCCACAACACCGTCACAAGGGATACCCCCATTGATAGGTCCGAGATAGTCCACTTCCGGGTATAAGATTCTGTGCTTGCCACAAGCAGGAAAATACTGCTTTACTGCATATTGATTGGTGGATCCATGTTATCACTGACATTGTTAAAACTGTCGTATGAAGATGTGGTCCAATTAAATTGTACAGGATCCCAATTCATTACACCCTTTCCGAGAAAACTTTGATACTCTTGCAGCGTGTGTTGTTGGATGATAACCAAGCACTTGGTAATTACCTAAAAAATGCATACACTGTACAAGGCGTACATGTAGTCAAATTAAACTGTCCAAATTAGGGTATCTGATGTAGATGTATACTGAACAAAAATTAAGCTTATTCGATTGTCTAACTATCAGATTGGTGGATACTTATTAGATGATTAAAAATAAAAAAGAATTTGTCAATCCTATTAATTTCTATGAACAAGCGTCCAAGAATCAGAGGTTAGGATAGTTCAACCAGTCTGACATTGGGATTGTAACTTTACCACAGTGAGCTGCATAATCCTGTTATTTTATTTGAGTTAATGTATGCCACGCGTACAATTTCTGAGTGCCTGTGTATCAAGTTCAACCGCAACCTGAGTTCAAGTAATTCCTTTCCTTCCAGACCATTGACAGCTGAGCCACACACATTTGGAAGTTTATAAAAAATGACCAATAGTATATCAGACTGATCAGGTACGTACAGGGAAGGTACACCATTTTTGCTAGCGAAAGCCATTGACAGGATTTTTCTGCCACTGTCATTTCTGTGAGAAATCCATCCCATCCATCCATTTTTTCAGATCATGTTAGGACATGGCCCACGGTAAGTGCTGTAGCATACGTCTTGGGTGAATCCGGGGTCTTACCTAATCCACTGATTCCATCCGTGCCGGATAAACACATAAATGATGGTGGAACACAGCACCATCCAATAGAGAGTCGCTCACCCAAGACAGTGTGGTCCTTTCATTGGGCCACCTTGATGGAAATTACTGGGGTCAGGCAGACTCCCATTGTATGGTAATTACAAGGGGGTAGAGGGAACTGTCATCATCCCTTTGTGAAGTTCACAGAGATCATAATATCTTTTGAAAAACATACCCGATGAGTCCCACATCCACCCGGGTCGGTATATCCTTAGCTAACAGCCCACCGTGCATGAAGTATTTGTATTATATTCAATGAGTCCAAAATTGAGTAGATTCAAATGTCAGGTGGACCACACCATAAGAAATACTGTTGATTAAATGCCCACCATTAAAAACTTTTTGAGGGCCACTAAAATGTTTACTTATAATCTAATCTGTTAATAAGGTCACACGGACCACACAACTATCAGCTTAATTTTTGTGGTCAGAAAAGTTTTGGATCAAGCTGATATTTATATTTTCCTTTCATCCAAGTCAATATCAACAGCTTGGATGGTCAACAAACAATACAGTAGACCTTAATAATAAGCATCCAATGAGCACTATTTCCTGTGGTGTGGTCCATCTGAAATTTTTTACCTTCTTATTTTTTTGGGACCACACCCTAAAATAAAATGCCAAAACATCACCGAGTGATGTTTTTGTTGTGTCCATGCCCTTCATCTATTTTGCCATATCATTTTAAACCATGAACCATATCCAAAGTTCACTTGGCGTACACAACACAATTGAAAACTTCCTGAGGCCTCAGTAGTTTTAGATAAGGTGATGTTTTGTGTTTTCCCTCCATACTGTTAGTTTCAACTTATGAACAGGTTGTATAACTAATAAACATTGCTGTGTACCTTAAAATAATCTTGTGAAATGAATAAACACGCCCACATAATAGCCAGTCCACATTAAAGGTCGTCACCTCAATGATGAATGACCCACATTCAAAGTGAACCAGCATGCTAGACCGCCCACTTCAAAGGTAGGGCCCACACGGTCTACATTAAAATAGAGTATTTTTACATTGTTGGGCTGAGAAATTTCACTTACGTGCCAGCGAGAAATTACTTAGTTCATGGGCAGGGCTGGAATGTAGTATGTGGATATGGGTTGGATGCTTCACCCAAGCCCACTCTATTTGCCACACCTTCTAGAACTAATGAATCATTTCAGATTGAACGGCTTGGCACTCATCAAGCAGGCTCGAAGGTGAGTGTTGTTCAGCCTACAATCCAGACTGTTCACTCATCTGTTGAGCCAAATATGAATAGAATTAATGTCAAACGGATAGAAAATTGTAGCCAGCAGTTCAGAGTTATGGCAAATGTGTGGCCTACCTGATGGGTGGGCCTGAGCCAACTTGATTTTCTTGCTGAAACACATCTTGGAGGGAACCTGACTGTTAACCATCCTAGATCTTTCATATGCATTTCTCATTATAATAATAATAATCTCTAAATGAAAATACAAACAAAAACATTCATATATAGTTTTGAAATGGGATTGAGTACTGAATAACTTAGTAGGCTTTATTGTACTAGTAAACATTGTTGGGCCCGCCGTGAATGTTTGTGGTTTATCCACTCTGTCCATCCATTTTCCAGCTCATTTTAGGATTGAGCCCAAAATTTAAGTATATCCAAAGTTCAAGTGGACCACAACTGCATAGGGAAATAGTGGCAATAATGATTTCCAAGTTGATACCTTCCTAGGGCCCACAATGATGTTTACCCAACCTATTTATAAGATCGTACAAACATGAATAAAGGAAAAACACAAATATCAGCTTGATCCAAAACTTTTGTGGTCCCAAGAATTTTTCAATGGTAAATGTTCAAATCACACTGTTTCTTGTGGTGCGGTCCACATGAGCTTTGGATATGCTTTATTTTTGCGCTTAAGCCCAAAAATTATTTGGTAAAATCGATAGACATATTAGATAAAATATATGAATCATGGTAGGGTCCACAAAGTTTACTCTGTACGCTAAGAGTCACTGGGGAGGCAATCTGCTTCCCTCAGTTTTTAAGTTACAGTGCTAATCAAATGAATCAATAAAGACCATCCATCCAATCCCTCCCACTGTTCAAGTGACACTAAGAAAGCCATACAATCTGATCCTCGGATTACAGTCGTCCCACCATGAATAGCCTATGGATCCCATGCACCAATGGTAATTTGAGTTTCCAATACAACTAGACTTGTTAGATTGTGCAAGTGGAGCCCATGCTTTACTAAATCAACCCACTGGTACTATGGTCGCCAATGGCAGATGAATCCAATAAGCCAAAAGAACAACACACTAACACTAGTTTAAAAAATAGATGAGTATTGAGACAGCTGACCCAACAAGGAAAAAGCCACCGAATCACGCGATGATTAATGGCCTAATTAAGTCCCTATTTCGAGCCCATTTTCAACTTTTACATGCCCTAAATTACCTTTGCACATGTGAACTTAAAATGTTCCACCTAAACAAAATTAATTAAATTAATTGAAAACACAAAATTTAGACCTTTCACCATTTTATTTAACTGTAGAGAAAGTTATTGGAAAAAGGAAGAGTCATCTCTATGTCTGAAGTCTATATTATCATAGACATGACTTGAAATTATAAGTCTTTTTATGTTCCACTTGTGCTTCAATGCAATATAAGGACTTGTCCGAAGGATGGGACATGCAATGAAAGAGATGCAAATTGAGACTTTTCTTTTCCAATGACTATACTTTTCTACTTCTCGTAGATGCTAAATGAGTAGTTAGCATTTCACTATTACTATATAAGGACTTCTCCAAAGAATGGGACATACAGAGATGTTAAATAAGAATTTTCTTATCCACTGACTAAGAATTTTCTTATCCACTGACTATACTTCTCATGGATGCTAAAGAAGTGGTTATCATTTCGTAAGCTATTACAATACAAGGACTTCGCTAAAGAATGGGACTGACAATAAAATAAATGCCAAATGAGATTCTTTTTATTTGTTGACTATACTTTTTTACTTGCAATGGATGCAAAATAAGTGATTCACATTTCTTGAGCTATTACAATATAAGGACTTCTTTTAAAAATAAGATAGGCAATGAAAGAAATATGAAGTTAAAATTTTCTTACCCGGTAATTATACTTTTCTACTTTACTTCCAGTGGACCTTAAATGAGTGACTATCATTTCTTAAGCTATGCTTTTATTAGTAGCATATATATGATCGAGAATACACCAACAGTTTTTAAATGGTGTAGAACAAACAATAGAGTTCTAATCAAGTCCCTTTTAAACATTAATTTCCAAAATTGAAAGCTAGTCTGATGGCCGTTGAGCCATGCTGTGCAAGGGCAATTGGAAGATAAGAAAAATGACCATGTTAGAGCTGATCAGATATGTCAAGGTACCACAATTGATGGTATGGTGCCATCTCTCTGGCTGACAGCCACTTGGACAACACATCAACAGTACCATCTACCAAGAAAATCACATAAAATAAAAATCAGGCCCATCCACTCATTAGTGGGACATACACTTGGAATCAATTGGACTAGGTAGGATTGTACGTTCAACATTCACATTAGATTTATGGCTAGGATCTTCTAATGTGGGATATTTGGGGACATGGTCCATCCACAAGAACTAATGCGGGTTGAATGGCTTGGAAATGCCCACTCTTAATTCTTGAATTGGAGGGAAATTTTATGCTTATGGTGCACATGTATAATGCAACATGTCCGGTAGATAGCATAAGAGGATAGTAATAATGATAATAGTAGTTGCTCAAGTGCACTTTGAATGTGCAGCCGGCCGCCTCACTGTTGGAAAATGAGGCACATGAGTGTGGATTAGAGCAGCTCAACTGGCAATCCATCGACATATGCGAAGCTTATGAGATCATCAGATAAGCTACAACAGTAAAAATTAACTAAATGATTAAAAGATTGGAAAGTTTGTATAATTATGTCGTGTGCATCCGACCTACTGATCATATTTGCCATTTTATGTGAACATTATCTAAATAGCAATGATTGCTTGATGCGCTGGTCCTATCTTACACAAGTGTACTAAATATACAATGTGTCACTTGTGTGGTAATCAGAACATTAATCAAGTAGGCCGCACTGTGAATGTGGATTACCACGAAATTCAGCAATTCACCTCATTCGGTGGGCCAGTAGAAGCATAATATGAATCAGTTAGAATAGGATAGCCAACAGTTCACATTGATGGTCCACATAAGGGCTTGTGTGATGATCATCCCAGATCCTGCAAACATTAATTTGTTATGTGGTTATATATTAATGCCGAGAAGGACATGATGAGCTTGATCACCATCTTCCTAGGGAATAACTACAAATCCATGGAGTTCTTGACTCCTCGTAGAGTTTTCTCGAATTCACGAGGGATAAAAATAGAAATTATTTCAAATAAATTTGAAATAAGTTAATTGATGGTAATAGAAAAAATGAAATTACAATCCTTTAAATAATGAGGTCCAACCTATGATGAACTTTTAGACTCAAACTCCCTAAAAACGTGGCTTACTATTAATAGTAAACTTACCACTCATAGACGGTCATGATTCCTTCTAGACTTCATGGTTTTCAGCAGTTAGTGTCCAATTTGGCCTAACCATCTTGTTCTCTTAATTTTTCTAAGCCCTTTTCATGTTGGGCAAACTCTTAAAACTAAAAGGATCAAAAGTTATGATCAAACTAAAACTTACTATTTATAGTAAAAACAAAAATATAATGGACTTTTGGCCATCAATATGATGGAATCTTGCAAATCCGGGCAACTAGATTTAGCGGGTTGGTTGGCTAAAGTAGCTTCTCCTCCCAAAATTCATATATGATATTCAAAAAACTCATTTAGCTTTGTGAGATACGACTGTTTTGAGGTTCTGACGGTCCTGATCACTTTCGCCTCTGATCAAGCCTTCTCTAGTCCATCTTTGTCATGAAAGTGTCCACAACCCACTCTACAGCTCTTTTGTAAGGTGAATGCAGATGTGCCTCTGCAAATAGCAATCCTTATGTGGTGCTCACCATTAAGTGATTACTCAGTGATTAAGCCATTGAAATTATATGTCCCACTGCAAGTGGCCCATGCACAAAAAAATCACTAAGAACTTTTCCAGCCCCTTGAATACGTAGACAATTAAGGAAAGAAAATGCATACATTGCCACACGTGGCATACAAGTAGTCAAATTAAACTGTCCAAATTAGGGTATCCAATGTAGATGTACTCTTAACAGAAATTAAGGTTATTATTTGATTAAAAATAAAAAATAAAATTATCAATCTTATTAATTTTTACAAACAAGCCTCCAGGAATTAGAGGTTAGGATGGTTCAACCAATCTAATCTTGGGATTGTAACTTTGCTATAGGCTGCATAATCCTGTCATTTTATTTGATTTAATGTATGCCATGTGTACAATTTTTGAGTGCTTATGTATCAAGCTCAACCGCAGTCTGAGTTTAATATCACCTTTATCCAAAACTTTGACGCCAGCTAATCCGCAAGATAACCTGAAAAAAAAAAAAAAAACCAATCCCATCCACTAATTAGGCAGACGTACTCGGTGGTGAATTCTCTTCATATAATTAACAATCCCATGGGATTGCCAGCAATCCACTGACACAGTCATCTTTACATGCCATCCACCCTAATACAATTTACATGCCATCCACCCTAATACAATCCAATCCCACGGGATGGGCTCGTCCAAATCCACCCTAGTTAGAATAGGATAGCCAACAGTTGGATGGTAAATAAACATTGGAGTAGGAACCAACAAGTTTTCAAGGGATGACCGTACAATCACCACTCCTTGAGCTTTGAATCTCCCTATTTTGTAGCCTATAAATGCGCTGGCAAAATGTATGTACGGTGTGTGCGGAGAAAATACAAACATCAAAGTGGGTGGTTGATCACCTGAAATTAAATAAAATACAATACTTTGACGCCAGCTAGTCCGCAAACACTGTGGAGACAGTGGGCCGTACCATGAAGATCACCTGAAATAAAATATAAAAAATAAAATAAAAATCAATCCCGTCCCCTAATTAGGCAGACGTACCATTTAGATAAACGGTTTGGATGAAGAAGGCATGGCCCCAGTTGTACAGACAAAGGCGTAAGGAGACTCTGTATGTCCTCGTTTTAAGAACCAGATCACTCGCACTTCCCTCCTCTGTTTCTCAGAAATCGT
The DNA here is from genome assembly GCA_021015155.1 of Magnolia officinalis. Lineage (NCBI taxonomy): Eukaryota > Viridiplantae > Streptophyta > Magnoliopsida > Magnoliales > Magnoliaceae > Magnolia > Magnolia officinalis. The sequence goes on along the minus strand of JAJHSJ010000013.1, from coordinate 61,726,470 downwards.
ACATACAGCTGTTGGCCTTTCCCTATTATGGACCCCAAAATCGATGGACGATGATCCTTGTCCCCAAGATGTGCTAAGGAACTTGATTAACGGTTTGGATGTCTTAGACGATCAAGAACGGAAACGGATTGGTTAGGATTGCTTGATCATTGTTAAGATAAAATGGTGGTGAACTAGCATGATTGATGTGTGCGGTCTTCAGATCTTATAAATTAAGGAGAGCGGAAGGAGAAATCAGCAAAGAATCAATTTCCCTTTTCTAGAGCAGAGAGAAAAGGAATGGAGATCAGTTGTTATTCTCAGCAGAGAAGCTTTCTTATTTCTGTCTTTCTTTTAAATGTATTAATATATTGGGGAGGATATTGGAAGGCGAGTGGTTGCTTGCATTCGGAGAGAAAAGCTCTCACCACCTTTCGGAACTCTCTCAACGATTCCTTCAATATTCTCTCTTCATGGGATGATGGTGCGTCTAACTGCTGCAAATGGAGAGGAATTACCTGCCACAACATAACTGGGTACGTTGTTAAACTCGACCTCTTCCATGGTAACTACAGGCTAGGTGGCAGAATTGATCCAGCTCTGGTTCAACTGAAGCATCTTCAGTTCTTGGACTTGAGCGGTAATGATTTTAATGGCGCACCAATTCCAGATTTCCTGGGTTCAATGAAAGAGTTGAGGCATTTGAACTTGTCAAGGGCAGGATTCAGCGGGAGAATCCCTCATCAGCTTGGAAACCTCTCTAAACTCATTTCCCTGAAGCTTTCTTCATCTTCTTTGAGCGCCAAAAACCTTTGGTGGTTGACAACCCTACCTTCTCTCAATTACCTCGACATGTCTTATGTGAACCTTTCCATGGCAAGCCATGATTGGGTGCACGTAATGAACATGTCTCCTTCCCTTGTTGAGCTACGTTTATTCGCTTGTGGTCTTTCATATATTTCTCCAACTCTTCCTTCTGTTAATTTCACATCTCTCCGTCTCCTTGATCTCAGTGATAACAACTTCAACTCTAGCTTTCCAAACTGGATAGCTAACATTAGTAGCCTTGTGTCCTTGTATCTCTCATACAACAACTTTCATGGTGAGGTTCCTTATCAATTTTCACAACTTCCTAACTTGGAAGAGTTGTGGTTGGGATCAACTGATGATAACCTGAGGGTTGATTGGTCAGAGTTCCTTGAAGGCAGCTGGAGGAAGCTGAAGATACTTTATCTATCTTTCAGTCAGCTGCATGGAGGAATCCCCAACTCTATTTGGAATATGACATCACTTGAGTCTCTCTCTTTGTCATTCAGTGAGAATATAACAGGTAGCATTCCAAGAGCCATAACTAAGCTTATCGATTTAGAGAGCCTGTCTTTGTATGGATACAAAATGCATGCGGCCATTCCTGATTGGTTACATGAGCTCAAAAATCTTAAATGCCTTGTTTTCTTCAATTGCACACTGACAGGCCCAATCCCTGCAGCTCTTCTTGGAGGATTGTCTTCCTTGGAAGAATTAATTCTCTCGGGGAATCAGTTGAATGGAAATATCCCTGCAGCTCTTGGAGGATTGACTTCCTTGGAAGAATTAGATCTCAAAGGGAATCAGTTGAATGGGAATATCCCTGCAGCTCTTGGAGGATTGTCTTCCTTACAATATTTATCTCTCCGTGGGAATCAGTTGAATGGGACAATCCCAACAACTTTAGGACAACTTTCTAACTTGTATTGGCTTGACCTCTCTGACAACTCCTTGACAGGAAACGTGTCTGAAAGTGTTTTTGAAAACCTCAAAAAGTTATTGTTGTTGGAATTGTCTTCTAATTCTTTGGTTTTTGATCCACACTCTGATTGGGCCCCTCCATTTCAGCTTTTTTACATTTACATAGGATCATGTCATTTAGGTCCTCGATTTCCTCTCTGGCTACGAACACAAAAATATGTAGAATCCTTGGATCTCTCTAACACAACCATCTCTGGCATCATCCCCACCTGGTTTTGGGATTTAACATCCAAACTTTATTCATTAAACCTTTCAAATAACCAAATTTCTGGCCAATTGCCCGATCCTTTAAAAATGTTGCCTCAAGCCTACATTGATTTGAGTTCGAATCATTTCAGTGGTCCCATACCTTACATATTGAATGGAGCGAGAGTACTTGATCTCTCCAACAATCAATTTTCTGGGCCAATCCCACCAAATTTTACATCCACAATGCAGTATTTGGAATACTTTTCTGCCAAAGGCAACCAAATCGGTGGCACGATTCCCTCATCCATAGAAGGAATGAATTCCTTGATTGCCCTTGACCTTTCTCGAAACAATATTGGTGGTATCATTCCATCGAGTTTGGGTAATTGTGTAGCCCTTGAGGCAGTTGATTTGAGCAACAACAGGTTATCAGGAGAAATACCTAGGTCTTTGGGTAAGTTGCAACGACTCCGAACGATGCACTTGAGCAACAATAGCCTATCAGGAAAAATCCCTTCATCCTTGAAGATATGTGCTAGTTTGGAGACTCTGGACCTTGGATACAATAATTTCTCAAGTCATATTCCCACTTGGATAAGTAAAAGCTTTCCAGCTTTAAGAATATTGCGCTTACGATCCAATATATTTACTGGCAACATCCCACCACAACTATTTAACCTAACTTCTCTTCAAATCCTTGATGTGGCACAAAATTATTTATCTGGTTCAATTCCTCCAAGTTTTGAAAATTTCATGGCCATGAAGAATGAGCAGAAGATAAACCATATTCTTTCCTATGGAGGAGCGGGATCATCATATTACAAGGAAAACTTGCTTGTGTCAATGAAGGGGCTAATGCTTGAATACACAAGAACAGTTTCACTGGTTACATGCATGGACCTTTCAAGAAATAACTTAACTGGAGAGATCCCTGAAGGACTCACAAGTCTTTTGGGATTGGTTGTCCTAAACTTATCTGGAAACCATTTGATCGGAAGGATCCCAAACATGATTGGTAAATTGGCATTGTTGGAGTCTCTCGATTTCTCCAAAAATCAGTTGTCAGGTACAATTCCTCTGAGCATGTCAAGTTTAACTTTTCTAAGTTACTTGAACTTGTCGTTTAACAACTTGTGGGGGAAAATTCCATCTGGAAATCAGCTCCAGACATTCCAAGATTCTTCTATTTATATGGGCAACAACGGACTTTGTGGACCTCCTCTTCTAAATAAGTGTTGGCGATGAGACTCCTCCAGGCCCTGGTGACATTGAAAAAGATGAAGAAGAGGATGAGATGCGTTGGTTTTACTCTGGGCTGGCACCAGGATTTGCAGTTGGTTTTGGACCTTATGTGGCATTTTAGTGCTCAAGAGGTCTTGGAGGATTGTCTATTACCACTTCTTTGATGAGATGAAAGATAGACTCTTTAGTAATTGTTACAGGATGTTATATTGAAGAAGTTTAATAGAAATCCAGGTAATGTGTAATGAATAATTGTTGTAATGTTGGATGCTTCACGGTGGTGGTTTTTTTTTTTTGAGTACTTTTAATGAGAGTTGTAATAGAAAGCTTTAGTGATGAATTTGGGGAGAGAATCGATCAGTATAGCCCCCTCTAATGTATATAATGATTATCAATAAAATCACAATTGGTGTGCTCCCACATTTCTTTAAAAAAATAATAATAATAATAAATATTCCTACCTTGTATAAGCCAGTTGCTCTCCTCATGGCACGCCAATAAGAGAAACTGATGCGGATTGCCTGCGAAAGCCTTACTTTGTATAGGCTAATGACATATCTCAATGGCTACCATGCAAATGTAGCATACGATCTTAAATAGGCCCCACTTAAGACTTCCACCATATGTACATGTATTATACCTTGCAAATATGCCATGTATCCATCTTAAATATAGACAATTGGTTTCATTCCTTTAAAAGGTCTATTTCTTTGTAGATGTGTGGCCCACTTGATCAGCGGATGGATAGAAAATATTCAAGTGGGAAATAAGAATTTTATCAATTTCTGATCAGGCCCAGAAGAGTCTTGGGCAGGCTCGGGGAACCAATTCTGCCGGGCTTAAACCGGGCCTGTATGGTAGGCCCATGCAAGTTCAGGCCAGGATCAGGCTCTGGGTCTTAACTTTTGGGTCGACCAGGGCCTAGCTTGGCCTGACACAAGCCTCGTCCATTGCCACCTGTACTTGGGTAACATAAATTTTTGTAGGCCTGGGTCCATTTTCAAAGAAGGCCCATACCCTACTTCGAGGTCTTTTGTAGGCCCGATCTAGACCCATATCCGGCTTGGACCCCTGACCCAATGTGAGAAGCTAGAGAAGTAATTTGCATTACTGGATGGGGCCCATATAGCTTCATGGCACAACGATCCAAACCATCCATCTGGTGGGCCCCATTCCGAATGACTATGTCCTAATAACAACGTCCATTTATGTTAGACGATCAAGATGACAGCTTGGAATTGCAAATCATATCATGTTGAAGCTAATCCAAACAAGCTGTGACCAGTGACTCTTAGGCCGTGTTTGGCTGTGCAATATCATGAAATTTTTTTATATTTAGTGCAACCAAACAAAGCCTTAATAAGAGATTGATCATGTATATACCTTCCAGCTTGAAGAGAGCTTTCCTAATCTTTGTGGCGCAGCCCTCGCAGTCGAGGTTCGGGACCCTCACCTGTATCATGACCTGCAATCGGGCCGCAGCTGCGATCAGATGTTAGCATGTGATTAGTCACTAATTACAATATAATCACTACCAAAAACTAAAATGCATACTTACAGACATGCTATTGTAGTTTAATATGATAGAACAAAATGTATGTGTGTAGGAGGATTCTTGTGTAGAAATAGAAGTGTGTTTGGGAGTCTATTTATAGAGAGAGGCATTTGAAGGTTTGATCTCGGAATGGAATGAACGGCTAGAAGTATCCTATAAGGAAATTGTGGGGAGCCTTTTTGGAGCGTTGGATTTTGAAATTTGGAGAGAGAAGTGGGCCAAGGCGTGCAATGGTAAAAAGAAAGGAGACTTTTCAGCCCTACAAAAGCACTTTTTTCTTTTATGTCCCTTGCAATGAGAAAGCTGGTTTGGAAGGCTGGGAGATGTTGGTGCACTCCCGGACACATGTGCCAGTTTTACCCAAGCAAATCTTAACCAGATCAAATGATTCTGGTCATACGATCAATCAACTACAAAATGGACAGTAGGATGCCTCGTGCAAAAATAGGTCCATTCTACAATCTGGGCCATCTATTTTTTGGGATCCATTAGTGGAACAAAAGAAGTATTTCTATCAAATGATCCAAACCATCCAATCAAATGGCCCAGGAAATGAAAGGCTACGGAAAATGAAGGGAAACTTTTGGATGGATCCGATCATCTGATCTGTGTAATTTTTACAAGGTGGCTCACGAAAGCGTTTGAGTTAATGGTTGGACAGGAGCATGGATAACTATAAGTGCTCTTAGTTGTGTTGGGACCCTTGGATAATTTGATTGCTCGATCTGTACCATTCATCAGGCCCATCACAAATTTTACGGGTTACCATAGAAAATTCACACTGTTCAGGCAATTTTAAGCATCCATCAATAGCTTACAAAATTACGGACAGCTACGATTGTTTACATAAGAATAGGTCTGATTGGATGGCTTATGTTTCTAAACGATCACTATTATCAGTCAATCCTAACCATTGCACCAATGGCCTACAAACAGATGGATATAAATTTAAAAAAGGGTAAGTATGGATTGAATCATTCAACAAATGTGATTTTTTGCATTGTAGACCCCGAAATGAATACTGGACTAATAGACGGCATAGATTGATCGGTCAGTCAGACAATCAAAGTCTCCCAATAGAACAAGGAGCACTGCAGCGTGAGTGTATGGGGGTGTGTGCGTTTGTAAATTAAAAATAAATTATTTAAAAAAAAAAAAAAAAAAAAAAAAAAAAAAAAAAAAAACAAGGAGCGCTGTAACTTATAATGATCTGAACCACTGGATCATTTCTCAATAACAAAACAATACAACCTTATCCATTGAACATTTAATTAAAAAAAAATAAAAATAAAATAAAATAAAAACGACATGATCACATGATGGTGCATGCATGTGGATTTTCATCGCTGAAAAGGGATGCCACAACTTCATCAGATGCCACAGCCACTGAGTATGTCGCTGGAGTATGAAAGAAAGTGTGTAGACTCGCCGCATCGTTGCTGGACCGTTCGTAATAGTGGTTCGCTATGTGGGCCGGGTATTATAAAATGAAGAGTAATGGGAGTAAGCTGGAAATGGCCATGGCTCGGCAGCCTTCCCAGTCCGACGGACGGTCTTGATTACCTTCTTCTCCTCCACTGCATGCCCTCTTACGGTAACCTTCTGTGTTTCCATTTCTATGTCTATTTCATCTACTCCTGCGGAGCATAGAAAGAATTGAATAAATCAACATACTAGTTATTCATCTATGATTATTATGGGGTGGCACATGTGCCAATGTAGCATACGAATTCGAGTTTCAATCAGTTAATCAAGTAGGCCCCACATAAGACTTCCACCATATGTACATGTATTATATCTTGCAAATATGCCATGTATCCATCTTAAATATAGACCATTGCAAATCTCTATTTCTTTGTACATGTGCGGCCCACTTGATCAGCGGATGGATAGAAAATATTCAAGTGGGAAATAAGAATTTTATCAATTTCTGATAAGGCCGAGAAGAGTCATGGGCAGGCTCGAGGAACCAATTCTGACGGGCTTAAACCGGTCCTGTATGGTAGGCCCATGCAAGTTCAGGCCAGGATCAGGCTCTGGGTCTTAACTTTTGGGTCGACCAGGGCCTAGCTTGGCCTGACACAAGCCTCGTCCATTGACACAAGCCTCGTCCATTGCCCATACCCTACTTCGAGGTCTTTTGTAGGCCGATCTGGACCCATATCCGGCTTGGACCCCTAACCCAATGTGGGAAGCTAGAGAAGTAATTTGCATTTTGGAAGCTAGCAACTGAATCTGCTAACAGATGACAAGGCTTTGAATATTTAGTTTGTCTATGGTGCGTTTGGTTGCTCCAAATATCACGAAATTTCATGCTTTTTGCACCAAATTAAACTGACTAATCATGAAATATCATGGTATTTGGTGCAAACAAAAACGCCCTTAGCTAACACAAGAAGCATGCTTCGGATTAGAAAATGTGCATTACTGGATGGGGCCCATATAGCTGCATGGCACAACAATCCAAACCATCCATCTGGTGGGCCCCATTCCGAATGACTATGTTCTAATAACAACGTCCATTTATGTTAGACGATCAAGATGGACAGCTTGGAATTGCAAATCATATCATGTTGAAGCTAATCCAAACAAGCTGTGACCAGCGACTCTTAGGCCGTGTTTGGCTGTGCAATATCATGAAATTTTTTTATATTTAGTGCAACCAAACAAAGCCTTAATAAGAGATTGATCATGTATATACCTTCGAGCTTGAAGAGAGCTTTCCGAATCTTTGTGGCGCAGCCCTCGCAGTCGAGGTTCGGGACCCTCACCTGTATCACCTGCAATGGGGCCGCAGCAGCGATCAGATGTTAGCATGTGATTAGTCACTAATTACAATATAATCACTACCAAAAACTAAAATGCATACTTACAGACATGCTATTGTAGTTTAATATGATAGAACAAAATGTATGTGTAGGAGGATTCTTGTGTAGAAATAGAAGTGTGTTTGGGAGTCTATTTATAGAGAGAGGCATTTGAAGGTTTGATCTCGGAATGGAACGAACGGCTAGAAGTATCCTATAAGGAAATTGTGGGGAGCCTTTTTGGAGCGTTGGATTTTGAAATTTGGAGAGAGAAGTGGGCCAAGGCGTGCAATGGTAAAAAGAAAGGAGACTTTTCAGCCCTACAAAAGCACTTTTTTCTTTATGTCCCTTGCAATGAGAAAGCTGGTTTGGAAGGCTGGGAGATGTTGGTGCACTCCCGGACACATGTGCCAGTTTTACCCAAGCTGGTCACTAGGTGGGGCCCATCATGTAGGTTCTCCCGCTCAAAAATAAGGCTGGCCCACCTGCATGGTGGTCAGTACTGGTATATTAAAATGGACATATTTACTAACTCTGTATTTTCTCTGTATTTTCTTCATCAAGGTGTATAACCCTACACACCCACACGCAAGCAAGCGGGCCAATATGGCTCATGTGTGCTAGATCTGGGCTTTTCCTGATATTACCCGTACTGTTCATATCATCAGGGAAAAAAATAAATAAATCATGTCCATTCACTCCTAAAGTGGGCCCGTGCAAAAATCAAATGTACGGTTAGAAAGACATCATTTTAGACTGTATATGGGCATGCCCTCTTACATCCAAAGCTAGTGAATCAAGCTCTTTGTTTTTTTCTTTTTGGTAAGAGATCTGAATAATATGGCCCATCTATCGTATCTAGTCCCCTCAAAAATAAGTACTGATATATTAAAATGGACATCTTTTCTAACTCTCTATTTTCTCGTGCATGGAGTGGCCCACCTAAATGAGTGGACCATTTTTTTCTTTTTCTTTTTTGGAGGGTTTGGGGGACACCTAGTGAGTGGCTTGGATCCCACAGATAGTAAGTGCGCTTGCCTAGCCCACCCTCCTCCGTGAGTGGGGAGCTACACAGTGATGATGGTTCACCACCATTTTAGAAGGTGTTTTAACTGATAATGACATGGTTACATTATTGTAATCTAGACCGTCCAAACCATGATCCCCATTATGGGTTGTGCATATGTTAAAAAATAAAAAATAAAAAATAAAAAATCACACTGATCGAGTAATGCTAGCCATGTGATTTCACCTGTTGAATTTGGAAATCTGCCCATTCTAATTCTAACCATTCATCCCCCACTCGGGTGGTTACGACTGGACGGCCAGTTAGTCCCATCCATCAGGTAGATCACGGATTGGACGATCCTGATTACCTTGCTTTTAGTTTATAGTCAATGAGTCACATCCATTTTAAAAGTGGTGGTGAACTATCACCATGAAAGGAAGGTTGGGTGATGAAGCTTGGTGGGTCCCTTTGATCATGACCATTCACGTCATGCTTTTCATGAACATGGCCCATGACATCATTAACTTCCCACTTATATCCTGTTAAGTGGAAATTACACCATCTCCCAAACGGATAAGAACCTTGCTAAGGCCTAAGGCCAGTCGGTGCCACACGTGTACATGTGTGCAAAATGTAGGTCGTTCATCAGGTGGGTGCCTAGCCCAAAAATCAGGACATGCAGTCACTGGGTGGCCACAATCTACACCCAATGTAGACGTTAGCCCATATCTTTTGACCATCCGCAATTTCGTAAATGTGTGGCCCACCCGATAATCAGACCATCCTATATCTTATCCATCGCATACTCATGGGCTGGCCCAGATTATGAATAGTGAATGTCAATTTGCTGACATGGCACGTGGAAGCTCCAACCTGTTCATCATGTGGGACCCGTGTAGATGGTCTCACCTAAAATTCACATGGGTCCAATCCTCCAGTGGACCAGCATGTGATTTGAATGTGAACCATTGGCCGCTCATATGATCTAGGCTCCTCAGCTGATGGACGCAGCATGAGTAGGATTGCAAGTGGCTGGGCATCCTATAGGCCTTGTGAGTAGGGCGCCATGCATGAATTTTTAGGCCGAATAATCAATCTGGGTGGATCATATGATGTCCTGAGCTAGACCAATCCAAGGCTATTTTCTGTGTGGTTGGCTAGTAGGTTGCGCCAAGGGCTGGCAGTTGCTTGGATTAGGGTTGCAGTCGGGTTTGAGGCTAGGCAATGTATACAATGTATTGGAGCCGATTTCAAGTGGTTCAGGACCCATCGAGTCCTACGATCCTGGCATCTGATCGGGTTAAGAAGCAAATGGATGTGGGAAATGAAGTAATTTTGATGTTGTGTAGGTTGCGAAAGAATTCACGGATGGTGAAGAAGTAGAGATTTTGGGTCCATTTTACTTCCAAACTTATTATTATTAATAAGTTTTTCTTTAGTTATTTTTCTTTTGTGTTAATGATTTTGATGTAAAATGATGCAATTAAAATCATCACTGACCACTTAATGCAACTAAGTCTAAAGTCAAACTCAAAGTCTAAAGTCTCTTTCGCTCGTATAAGGCTATTAATAGCCGCATAAACAATACTTTTCATCAATAATATCAATTTTATTTTTTTATTTTAAAAAATTTTTCATTTCTTTGTGGATTCAATAATCATCCTAGGAAGCAATGATCTGATCTCTTCTTTTTCATCCATGCAATCGCTACATCAGATTTAAGAGCCCATTTTTGTCCTGGAGTACTTGTTTAGGTTAGTTTGAGTCGTTTTCGGCATCTTTAGTAAGTTTTACTAATTTAGGAAAGTTGCATAATTTGAATACTCTAATCTTTATATATGCAAGTGTATCGATTTGATGAATGATGAATGGGTGGATAAGGAAATAGAGATTTTATAAATTTGCAGTGGACCGGTCTGGTCCAGGTTGGGCTGGAGCTTGGCCTACTGTGATAGGCCCATGATGGGCCTGTACTGGTCTTAGACCTTGGGTCTTAAGTCTCAGCCAGGCCCCGAGCCTAGCCTGGCCTGGTCCAAACTTGGTCCATTGGCACCCCCAAAACAAGTCTCAGCCTGGGCCAGGCAATTTACATTGGCCTGAGTCAAATATTCAGGTCGGATAAACAAATAGGCTGGGGCAGTTAACAGGTTTAACGGCTTTGCTACTGCGAGTTGTGGCCCAGTAGAAGCCAAGGACAATACCCGACGGGCCTGGCTTGTCTTGATTTTGAAAATAATGGGCCGGGCTTAGGATTTCATCTTGGCCAGCCAATTAACTAACCTATGCTATTTTTTTAATTTATTTTTTATTTTTTTTGGTTTGCTGGTTAGTACACCCCACTGTCAGATCACACTTCGCTGTTAGCCACCCCCACATGGGATGCCTGTGACAACGCTTTATTGGTTTCTTATTTCCATTTTTTATATATAGAGAGAGAGGAATGCTCACCTGCGCACCGTTCCACGTGAGCACCTTTACACACATGTCATGGCCCCAAATTTTCAGCTTGATCCAAAACTCTAGTTAGCCGTAGCGAAGAAAAATGCAAATCAAGGGAGAAAATTGTTTCCTTTTGCCATGGCCCACCAGAGTTTTGTATTGGGCTGAAGATTAGGCTTGTATGGTTTAAGGGGTGTCACATTACGTGGAACGTTCAAATTACATGCCCATGACACATGTGCAAAGGTGCCTACCAGTGCTCACGTAAAAAAAGGTGCACAGTAGAGCATTCCTCTACCCAGATTAGAGAGGAATGCAAATCAAAGGAGGAAAATATTTCTTTTGCCATGGCCCACCAAAGTTTTGTATCGGTCCGAAAGTTGCGCGTGCGAGATTTGAAGGAGTGACTCATCACGTGGACCGTTCAGATTCCATGCCCATGACACGTGTGCAAAGGTGCTCATGAATGCTCATATGAAAAGGTGTGAGCATTCCTATATATATAGAGAGAGAGGACACCAATGCAAGTAACAAAGGCCCAATGAGAGAGGGAAAGGCACACCATTACAAAGAGAGAGAGAGAGAGGGCCCACTGATGCAATGAGAGAGAGAAGGCACACCAATGCAGCTAAAAAAGGCCAAAAGAGGGAGGGAGAGAAGACCCTTCAATGCAATTAACATAGTCCCAATGAGTGATAGAGAAGGCCCTCCAATGCAATGAGAGAGAGAGAGGCCCACCAATTCAATTAAAGACAGTGCCTACGAATAGGGAGAGAAGTGGGGATGTTGGGAAGGAAGGATACATAGCCATTGGATGATCCTACTTTCTTTTGTTTTTACCCTCTTCTATTATATCAGCACCCTATCACCCACAAACATATCCTTCTGCCCAAATGATATGATAGAGAACAATAATGCGCCATCAAGAGAGATGAATTATTGGGCCCTGATTTTAAGTGTCCTGATCAGGTGGGGCCATAGTTCAATGGTCCAGATCATTGACTTGATGGGCCCAAGGTGGATAGGCTGTCCTGCATATCTTTGGTACTGGAAGATCCTACCCATTAATTATTTCACCTCTTTCCTAACATTGTAGATTGCTCATGACCTTCCAATCTATGGATGGATACTGCCCGAAAAAAATCTCAGATCCAAAAATTCCAACCCTAGGATTTATAGAAAACACCACAATGGTCTCATGGGATGGATGACATCATACAATCCAGACAACTTTCAAGGCATTATGCATTCACTGTGGGTCCCACCATATCAACGGTCTGAATCATCAACGCATGGTCCCCATGTGTAAAAAATGATCATGACCTGGTCTACTTTGACGGACAAGGACAAGGGACACAGCATATGGTCCTAATCATGCATACATATAAAATTTCAATTAATGTATATTTGTATGCATGGTTGGTTATTTATTTTAGGAATAAACTCCCATGTTAGTTCTGCGCAATTTAAAAAGTGATGGTGACTGGACTCCTCGCTCGTGGCACTAATTGTACAGCTATCCAGACCATCCAAACTGAGGGTCCCATCGTGGATGGATCATATCTCTAAAATATCATGGATCGAGCAATCCTGATCATCGAATTATGATGACTATCAAAGAAAGGTTAAAAGTAAAGTAGTGAATGGTCCAGATTAGAAGGGATAAATCAGATGGCTAATATTATCATCTCAGTTTTAGTTATGGCCCATCCTCTGGATTTCCTTACAACTATGCCACTTGTACGCTTGAAGTTTGGTTTAAGGAGTGGTGACCATTTTTTAGACGGTGGAAAACTAATTCAGAAGTCTTAGCTCATTTATTTTTAATGTCACTGTGCTGTTTGTTGCTACAACTGATTGGGTATGGAGACTTTTTGTTATTCATTAAAGGGAATGCATGTGATGGCATAGTAGTGTGATCTGGACCGTCCAAATTGTTGATCCGGCTGTGGATGGATTATAACCCGAAAATGACACCGAGCAGACTTACGGCCATTTGATTTTTCTAGTTGAGTTTAACTAGTTTAATAATTCATTTGGTTGTCACAATTCGACGGCTAGGATTGCCAAATCCATGATGTGAGATTCTTCATATGTGCTTCATCGGTAATGTGGGCCATATTTGCATGGTCTGGATAGCCTTAAATGTGGACCCCATACGACGATGAGTTAAATCTGGTGGTGGATTACCACTAGTATTTTCCTAGGTTTTATCCAAAATTTCGGACTCTTTGAATTGGTATTGAGACATGGAGCCATGGATTTCACGGCATACTCGGGTTTTAAGTCTCTGAAAGTGGGACTGATGGTTAAGTGATCTAAACTGTAGATATGATGGGGTCCAGCAGTTGTTGACAATTCACCGAAAGAGGAAAATGTTGCTGATTTGGCACATGTGGCATATAAGTTACATTTATTAAAACAAAACCTTTGGTATGGGTCATTCATCATGTGAGCCCACCTTTGATATTAACCTTCCATCATGTTATCTTACCTTCAATAATGTTTATCATCCATCAAGTGGCTTCCACCTTTGATGTGGGTCGTCCATCATGTGAGGCCACAATTTGATGTCGGGCATCTATTACGTCAGACCCACCTTTAATGTGATCATGCATTATTTGGGCCCACCTTGATGTGGACCATTCATCATGTTGAGCCTCGGATTATTCATCACGCAAGTCCTCCTTAAAGATATTGTAAAGAGAAGAAGATAGTAAGATAGGAATTACTTGAACAATTTAATGATAAATTTTTTTTAAAAATTAATTAAAAATTATTTACCTGCTTAAGTTAAATAAACTTTTAAAGAAAAAATTAAAAATATAAGACTTATCTCTCTACCACTCTTCTGGTATACATTAACTCTTTAGTTTAAAAACACTCTGAAAAGAGTGACCTCATCAAATGCTATGGAAACCCAGGAACAAGTCAAATGTCACAGAAATACCATGGTGGCCCTCATCAAGAAGGTATTAATGGTGGAAGTGGATTGCGTACTGGGTAACTCAGTGGCCTTAGCGTACTGGGTAAACCTTGTGGGGACCACGGTTATTTATTTATTTTATCCACTCTATTAATACATTTTAAAAAATAATTTTAAGTTTTAATGCCAAATCGAAGCATATCCAAACCTCAACTGGACCACACCATGAGAAACAGTGTGATTGAACCTCTACCATTGAAAAATTCATGGAGGCCACAGAAGTTTTGGATCAAGCTGATGTTTGTGTTTTCTCTTCATCCATGTCTTTGTGACCTTAATAACAGGTTGGATGACAAATAAACATCACTGTAGGTCCCAGGAAGGTTTCAACGATGGAAATCATTATTCCACACTGTTTCCTATGGTATGGTCCTCTCAAGCTTTGGATTTACTTAAAATTTTGGATTAACCCCTAAAATTAGCGGGAAAAATAGATGGACGGTGTGGATAAACCACATACATTCACTATGAGCCCAACTGAGTTTACTCAATAGCGTACTGAGTAAGTACTGAGTTACTCATCACGCAATCCGATTTCATTAATGGTGGGCTATTGTATCGCCATTATTTCTGTTGGTGTGTCTCATTTAAATTTTAGATTTGCCGAAATAAAGTAATGAAATAGATGAAGAATGGACATAACATAGATAACATGGTAGGCTGATAAAGCTTAGGATTACATGGGATTCCGTATATTACCGGAAAGTCTTAAACAACTGGTGGTGCTAGGAGTGTAACTTGAATCAGATTCAATTGAAGGCTATCGTCTTAACCCGGACTTCGGGTCAAGCCCGGTTGAGATCTGGTTAGAAATCCTCATCCCTAACCTAAGTTGAGTTGGGCTAGGGTCAAGGCCTTGTGCAACTTGTTGGTAGAGTCATCATTGCAGGTATTTGTGTCAATCACTACCGTTTGTATATCTAATGGACGAATCATGGATGGCCTTCTTTCAAAATTTAAACCTACAAGGACATCATTTCCCTAAAAATTTCTTCGTTTTTCCAGCACTTGACGCTGATCATTAGCTATTTTTGTTTTGAACCGTTTATTTGAAGCTCAGTGATCAGATTGATAAGATTATCAGATGTATGTCAATTTAGATAAAATATCCAGCCATAGTAAGAGATATTGACGGTCCTGATTGATACAGTGTGCTACCACGTTTACTATGTAGACATAGCGCTACCGGATTCAGGTTCTTCTCGTTGTATTGTGTAAACTCCAGGAGGGAATCCTTTCAGATTCACAGCTATTTACATTTGTTTTCTTCTATCTCTGGTTTTAATAAGCCCACACGCTTGTACATGCAGTCAGCAGCACACACGCCACCCCACATGCCAGCGTGGAAAACAGATGAAAAATCCAAGCCATTCACATAGTGGAACTCACCTTGTAGAATTCTTTCAAAAAGATAAATATGGTCCAGTAGGTTTATAAGTTGACAGATTAGAAAACTTCAGCTACTTCTTCGAAACAGTACATTTTTTCAGTTCTCTGTGGTCCATATAACTTGTGGAATGACATAATTATTGTCATATGGAATAATATGGTAGTACCCTTCTGATGGATGGCTTGGATATTTCACTTGTATGCCATACGGGGATACTTGTTGGCGTTTGCATTTGTTGATTTCTGCGCGCGCGTGGGTTAGAAAAGCCGTGGAAGGCGATATTTTGAGGAGAAATAGATAAATCCGTCTCTCGTACCACCTCATGCAGCATCTAACATTTTTTTTTCCTCTTTTAGCTTGTCACTACACAACACTGTCAGTTCACACTTCACTGTTAGCCACCCCCCTACAGGAAGGATTAAGTTTAAACTAATTATTATAGATTTTATTAATGCGGAGAACACTATGATGGGCACACCACCGTTTTCCTAAGTTCCGGCGTCTCATGAACTATCCCCTTCCTCGTGCTTGCACTTCAATCCAGACCGTCCAAACTGTAGTTCCCATTATGGATGGAGCATAGTCTAAAGTAGGTCCCCATTGTGGATGAACCATCCTAACCGTTCAATTGGTTGCTATCGAATAGATGGTTCAAATTGAAATTGCAGTGAGTCAAATTGAGCAGGCAAAAAATCGGATGGTTGATCTTCCTTGATCAGATTGATGAGATGTTTGGGCTATTCTGGATAGGCATGGGTCCACACGATTTGGCCCGTTTATGTATTTAGCATATGGGACACCACAACTTTAAAATGGTGGTGAATTATCATTTCTTATATGAATTAGAAACCATGACCTATCTTGGCCGACGCGGATTGCGTCCTACCCCTTCCGCGACGGTTGTCCGTCAGGGCAGGGCTCTGTGGGGCCTACCGTGATGTAAGTGTTTCATCCACGCCATTAAATGTATGAGACAAAAATTGAAGCACATCCACAGCTCCACTTGACCACATAAAAGGAAGCTGTAGTGATGATAACACTCACCGTTGAAACCTTTTTAGGGGCCATCGTGATGTTATTTTTACCATTCACCTATTAATAAGGTTACGTAGACGTGGATGAAGTGAAAACACAAATATCAGCTTGATCCGAAACTTGTTTAGCTCCCAAGAAGTTTTTAAAGATGGAAGTTAAATCTCCACTTTGTAGTACATTTAAGCCCTTTACATGCCTTATCTTTTGTCTTATATATTAAAATGATCGGAGAAAAATGATTAATGACATGGATGAAAAACTTACATCACGGTAGGCACCACGGAGACCTGCCTGCGTCCCTATCTTGGCATGGTATGTCGGACCGCATGCACATTCATCAGTCCACAGTATGGATGGCTAACATTTTTATATCTATCCAAACTGGCCAGAACATGGACCCACCATAGATTGGGCATTAGAAGTCAAATTGATAATTACCATTCGACCTTATCTCTTGAACTTAGATTTTTTAAATCTTTCAATCATGATAGAGTAATGATCCAATCATGGATGCCGATGGTGCAGCTTTTCCATCCAAAGAGATCGTAGGGCTGTAAGTGGTTCTCTCTTGGGTGTTGCAAACGCACATTTTTATCTTGTCCGGTCATTGCTTGCGCAGGCTCGGACGCAGGAATCCTGCGGAAGCATTCGGAGAAAATTCCTGCGCTGGTAGCTAGGTGGGGCCAATTGTGATTTTTTTAGAAATCTATCCCATCCATCCACTTTTCGAGATAAGTTTATGAAATATATGAAAAAACTAGATGGATCCAACTATCAAGTGAGCCACATTAGAGGGAAAATTGAGGAAAGAAATTCCTACCGTTGAAGGCTTCCTGGGATCTACCTTGGTGTTTACATGAAATCCAAACCGTTTGTAATGTCATTCCCAATGGGATGAACTGGAAACACAAAAATCTTATCCTGATACAAAAATTTTGTGGCCATAAGATTGTTTCAACGGTGGTTGCTCAATTCCTACTGTTTCCTCTAGTGTGGCCTACTTTAGTCTTGGATCTGGATCGTTTTTAGTCTGATGTTCTAAAATGATCTCGCGTCTGGCAAGTTCCTATTCGGCTTATGTTTTATTATTATTATTATTATTTAATTTTTATTTTACAGACGCACATACACTACCACATACTCACGCCATAGTGGGACCCTACTCGGCTAATGTTACCCATGACAACAACTCTCTTAAAAGCAATTACTTTGTTTAGTGAAAAAAAACCATTGATCCCGTTTATGAGTATGAAGATGATCCATGCACGTGCATGCATCTAATGACACGTGGCATTGATGTCCTCAATTCGAATTATATGATCTTGGAACTGATGGGCATAACCACAGATTCCAATTGATCGTATGTTCTAATTTACGAGGAATGAACATTTTTTGCTGGATTTTAATAAATTATTCGTTTTCATTCTAACCGTCCATTTGATGGCCGCGGATAGAGTAGCCGGGATATATCCTTAGTTGTAATATTTTAATTATACCTGGACCACAATGGTTCCTGCAATTTGGATGGTTTGGATTGACTTTTGATTTACATATATATGCCACTTTGGCTATGCCTGCATATGGATCACTTTACTCTTCCGATGCATCAAATAACTCATCTTCCCTTCCTAAGCTTGATTTAATACTCCACTCAAGTATCCAACAATCTAGTCCGTCCATCTCCTCCATACAAGGTAAGCTAACATGATCTCCAGATGTTTTTGGGTGGGCCACAACTTAAAAATTACACGGGTTGGTCGATCCTCAGATTACCATGGATTTGCCTCTTGATTGTAGACTGCTGGCCGTTTTCTAACCCTACATTTGCATCGTTTTCTCGTGATTCATGGGTTGCAAGATGTAACCCATTTATTTTTGGACTACTGGATAGTAGGCGAGGATTGGATATTGTGTAGGTCCACCAGACTACCGTGTGGGTTATACCTGTTCAAGTAATGCCAATCCATACCGTCCAAATCAGTGGCCATGTTGTGGATAGAACATGGACTGAAATTCATAATGAAAGGATGACCCTGAACGTCCAGCGTTGGCCTTCAAATAAACTGTTAGAAACAAAACTGTTAGCCATCCAAATTCAACTGGGCAGAAACTAATGGTTAAGATCATCCAATTAATGTGATCTCATGATTCCCGTGTGGCCACGATTTGGACAGTCTTAGATGGCTCAGATACAGGCCACTTGTAGGAGGCCCAGCATAGAAAATAAGTATAAACGCACTGTATTTGTTTGCCGCGAGCCCTTTTTCTCAGCATGCTCATTCTATGAATAGGTTCTTGATCCCACATTTCGTAAAAGTGGGGTCTATGATTCGGACATCAAGACCGTCAATCACATGGGCCCTGCTTGAATGGGGACCCCGAAAGGTTTACAATAGGCTGCCTTTTCAATGGACACGGTTAAAATTATTTATTTACAGTGTACGTGGCCATGGACAGATAGACTCGTGATGCAGGAATGAACGTGATAAATCGATCACTGCTCCAAATCCATGGAGCTTCTCTAGAATCTCACATAGATACCTCCGAATCCACAAAGAAAATTAAGAAAATATTAGGAATAAGTTTCATAATCAAACTCAAACTCTTAATTACTCAAAATATTAAAATTCTAAATCTAATAAAAATTCTAATTATAGTAAAAGTCTTCTAATGTCTAATTTTTAAAAATAAAAATTTTAAATAAACTTTTATTAGAAGAATTCTAACCTAATTACAAGTTTTTCTTAAAAAAAAACTACTAATAAAATCTAAAGGCGTGTTTGTTAACGCTAAATTTTTGTACTTAACGTGGAATTTGGAAAATTTTAGGGTATGGGAATCCTCAAACTTAATGCGGAATGAAAGATGCACTATATGATTATTATTATTTTTAATCCAAAATTATCCTTTGCAAGAGAGATTTTCTTCCTTATACACATCTCAACTTTTAACATGGGCCACTTCTCTAAGTCCACCATGATGTATGTGTTTCATCCATTCCATTCATCCATTTTAAAGACCATCTTAGGGCTTGATGCCAAAAATGAGAGGAATATAAATCTCAAGTGGACCACACCAGAGTCTAAGCCCACCATTAAAATTCTCCTAAGGCCCAATGTACTGTTTATTTGACATCCAATCTGTTGATTAGGTCGAATGGAAGAAAAACAAAGATTAGCTTGATCCAAAACTTTTATGGCCCCCAAAAAGTTTTTAATGGTCGACATTCATTCAACATTGTTTTCCTTTAATGTGGTAATGTAGTCCACTTGAGATTGGGATATACCTTATTTTTGGTCTCATATGATAAAATGATCTAGAAATATAGATGGACGGCATGGATGAAACACATACATCATGGTGGGGCCCATATAGCACCGACTACCAGGCATTAGCTGGTGGCAGGGGAGTAGCCAGTCTGTTTCCGCAGACGCGGATTCGATACTGACGGGTTGAGTAGCGATTTTGAAGTTACGTCACCAAGTTATGTGGGCCCCATCATGATATATGTTTTGTATCCACACCGTACATCCATTCGAAAATATAATTTTAGGTAAAGATCTAAAGAATGAGTCAAATCCAAAGCTCCAGTGGACTTCACCACAGAAAACAGTTGAGAGAGTAACACCCACCATTAAAAACTTAAATAGGCCACAAAAGTTTTTGATCAAGCTTATATTTGTTTTTTCCCTTCTCTCGTGTCCGTGTTAGCTTGTGAAAAGGTTGGATTGCAAATAAAAATCACGGTGAGCCTTAGGAAGGTTTCAATGGTAGGCATAAGTCTCTCCACTATATTTTGGTCAACTACATATTTGGATCTACTTCATTCTTTAACTCATGCTCTAAAATTAAATCTCCAAAAAATAGAAGGTATAGATAAAGCACATACATCATAGTGGGCCTATGGAACTTGGTGACGTCACTTCGGTGGGCCTCGATTGGATAATGACAAGGTCAGTAGCCAAATCACAATTGAAGTGACGTCACCAAACTTTGTGGACCCCACCATGATGCATGTATTGTATCTATACCGTCCAACCATTTGTAGAGATTGTTTTATGGCATTACAAAGAGAATGAGATAGATATAAATTTCAAGTGGACCCACCACAGAAAACCGTGGGAGCAGTCACACCCACTCTTGAAACATTTATAGGGCCCACCGTGATGTATTTTTGAGATACATCCTATTCATAAGTTAACATAGAGATAGATGAAGTGAAAACAAAAATATCAGCTCGATCGGAAACTACTATGGCCCCTAAGAAGTTTTGAACGGTGGATGTCACTATCCCCACTATTTTCTATGGTGGGGTCCACTTGAACTTTAGATCTATCTCATTCTCTTTGTAATGGCATAAAATGATCTCTACAAATGGTTGGACGGTATGGATACAACACATGCATCATGGTGGGGTCCACAGAGCTTCATGACATCACTTCAGTTGCGATTTGGCTATTGACCTTGTCGGTATCCAATCTGCGCCCCACTTCAGTAGTCTCACTATTCAACCTGTCAGTAGCTAATCTGCGTCCAAGTAAGATGGGGATTGGTTGGTGTACTTCACACCAGTTATATAGCAGTTGTATTGACGTCAACAAATTCTGTGGGTCCCATCATGAGGTATGTGTTATATCCAAACCGTCCATCCATTTGACCATGCTCTTATTAAAGCTTGATATGGAAAATAAGACATATCGAACTATCAAGTGGACCACACTGTAGCAAGGGATTGAACGTCTACCATTGAAACCCTTTTTGGGGTCACGAAAGTTTTGGATCAATATGATTATTTTTTCCTCTTCATACAGGTATTTGTGACCTTATGAACATATTGGATGGAAAATAAATTTAAATAGGCTACAAGTTTTGTATCAAGCTATATTTTAGGTGTTTTCACTTCATCCAACTGAGAATGACCTTATAAACGGTTTGGATAGCATATAAACATCGAGGTGGGCCTTATTTGAAAGTTTTGTTGCTACTGGTTGTTCAATCCTATACAACACGTGATAGTGACAATTTTTCCGCTAAGAGGAATTGAGGGCCTTATGATGATATTTTAATTTTCTTAAGTATTTTAGTTTATTTGAATTAAATATATTGATTTTATTTTCATTTAATAAAAAATAATTTCTTTATAATGTGAAACATTTCCAAACTGGAGATAAGGGCAAATGTGCCAAATTAACATACTTTAGACATTTAAGATGTTTGTTAACAAATAGGTTATTTCATATTCAATACATAATTCTCAAACTTCAGCCATGTTTATCAATCAAATTTTTAACTTCAGATTCAGGCTTTATATTTAGACACGGTCTCTGGAATTCAAATTTAACAAACGGGGGTAAGCCTTCAGAACGGAAACGGATTGCGTGCTGAGTAACTCATTACCCTTAGCGTATTGAGTAAACTCTGTGGGGTCCACTGTTATTTATTTATTTTATCCACTCCGTTTATCTATATTAACCGATAGTTTTAGGGCTTAATCCCAAAAGGAAACATATACAAAGATCAAGTGGAACACACCACAGGAAACAGTGTGATTGAACCTCTAGCATTGAAAAATTCTTGGAGGCCACGGAAGTTTTGGATTAAGCTGATGTTTCTAGTTTCTCTTCATCCATGTATTTGTGATCTTATGAACAGGTTGGATCAAATAAACATAACTGTGGGCCCTAGGATGGTTTCGACGGTGGAAATCATTATTCCACACTGTTCCTTGTGGCATGGTCCACTTGAGCTTTGGATTTACTTCGATTTTGGGATCAACCCTTAAAATTAACAGAAAAATGGATGGACGGTATAGATAAACCACATACATTTACAGTGGGCCCAACTGAGTTTACTCGGTACGGTAAAAGCATACTGAGTAACTCAGTACGCAATCCGATTTCCTTCAAGACAAACTATCCGCACTTAAAAGCGGATTAATGTGGCCGGCGTGGGTACGTGTCATGCGAAGATCACTAGCGTTTACGCTCCTTGTGCTCGAGTTTTACTGGCGGTTTAAAGAAGATCAAAGTTACATGGGACCCACAATGATGTATTAATTATATCCACACCGTTCATTCTTTTAAAGAGAACATTGTTGACTGTCATCCCAAAAATGAGTCTTATACAAAGCTTGAGTGGACCACGCTACAAATATCAGTGGAGACAATAATTCTCACCGTTAAAACATTTGTAGGGCCTGCGATAATGTTTATTTTCCATCCAATATGTTTATAAGGTCACACAGACCTGGATTAAGAGGAAAGAATATCATATTGATCCAAAAATTCTGTGAACCCTAAAGGGTTTCAATGGTATATGTTCAATTCCCCACTACTTTTTACAGTGTGGTCCACTTAATCTTTAGATCTATCTTAGTTTTAACCTCAAGCCTTAAGATGAGCTCTCCAAATGGATGAACGGTTTTGATATAAAACATACCTCATAATAGCACCCACGGAACTTGGTGACGTCAACACACCACCACTCGGTGGTGTGTGGTACACCAGCCAATCCGCTTCCTCGAATGGACGCGGATTTTGTCCTACCCCTGCCGTCTCCAGTTGGGAATAGGCATGAGCTTTGAGTGGCCATCGTGATGTATGGGTCTTATCCACACTGTCCATTCATTTTTTTCCTATCATTTTAGGGAAATAAACTCAAAACTGAGTTAGATCCAAGGCACAAGTTGAGCACACCACGGGAAGCAGCGGTGATAATGATTCTCACCATTGAAACTTTTCTATTGTCCACAGTAATGCTTATTTGCCATCCAACCTATTCATAAAGTTGCGTAGACCTGGATGAAGAGAAAACTCAAATATCAGCTCCATCCAAAACTTCTGTGGCCCGGGAGAAGATTTCAACTATAAAAGTTTAATCTCCCTTACATAGTCCAAATCTGTCTTGGATCTGCCTCATTTTTGGGCTTATATCCTAAAATAATATATATAAAAAATTGGACGGATGGTGTAGATAAGACCCATACATCACGGTGGCCACTCAAAGCTCCTGCCCGTTCTCAGAAAGTTGACGGGTTAGAAAACTTCAGCTGATTCTTTCCCAGCCCTACATTTGTTAAGTTAATTGTGGCCTACTTGATACCGAGACCGACCTAATTTCTTGAATTAGAAGAATCTGTAGTCGTACCCGTTTGATGAATGGCGTGGATATTTGACCTGTCTGCCAGGAACGGCCTGGGTGCATCTCTGCCAGGCTGGCATATGGGTTGGTGCGGGCATTATCTGACTTGTACACTTAGCAAAGCTGTCTTATATTTTTTCAATAATTCTTTTCCCTTTCTTTTTAACCTTTTCCCAACTGCACTCATAGACTTCAAATTTGTATTTTAGTTCTTTAAGTTTTATTTTTTATTTCTTTAGAGAAGAAAGATGACTTAGTATTCAAGGAATAAAGAAGCATTCTTTTTTCTTTGGTTTGATATTTTATTGCAAGGAGTCTTTGTTCATTCAACTAAGGAGCTATTTGGATGGGTGAAAATAATAAATTAATCAGGAAGAGAAAATCAACTTCCGCAAATGTAGTGGTTTTTGTTTTTCTAAAAGATGAGGACTTGAGAAATCAATTTTAATTTCCTAATGTCATTATGGAACATCTAACACGAAGGGTTACCACGCATCCATAAGCTAGTCTTGGTATTTTTGGGCCATGTGAAATGTTAGATTCCTGCCGTAACGATCTTTAGTCACTATAGATAGACGTTTTATATCCCCACAGACGATTTATAACCTTTTCCCTGAACTCAAAGGCTTCAAATTTGTATGTTAGTTCTTAGGTATTATTATTATTTATTTATTTAGAGGTGAAAGATGACTTAGGACTCACCTGTTTCTATCGAAGATCCCAGCACTAGAGTAATAAAGAAGCATTATTTCTTTTTTGGTTCGATATTCTTATGGCACCAAGTCTTTGTTCACCTGGTACAATTTCTTTCATTTTTCCTCTTCACCTTTCACACTTTTTATTTGATTAGTTTTCAAGCTCTTCCTTGGGACCAATTTAAGTCACCTAAGGAGCCATTTGGATAGGTGAAAATAAAAAAATTAATTAGGAAAAGAAAATCAACTTTTGAAAATGTAGTGGTTTTTGTCGTTTCCAAAAGACGAGGACTTGAGAAATCAATTTTAATTTCCTAATGTTATTTTGGAACATCTAACATAAAAGGTCTACAAAATCATTCATGTGACCGTAAAAGTCATTCTAATTGGATGCTCATGACCATTAGACACTGGACAACTAAAAAAATGGTTAGACCAATCATATACCAATACCATGCATCCATAAGTTGGTCTTGGTATTTTTGGGCCATGGGAAATGTTAGATCCCTGCCATCCAACGATCATTAGTCACCATACATAGACATTTTATATCCCCATAGACGATTTATAACCTTTTCCCTAAACTCAAAGACTTCAAATTCGTATGTTAGTTCTTAGGTATTATTATTTATTTATTTATTTAGAGGGGAAAGATGACTTACGACTCGAGTAATAAACAAGCATTATTTCTTCTTTGGTTTGATATTCTTATGGCACCAAGTCTTTGTTCACCAGCCACAATTTCTTTCATTTTTCCTCTTCACCATTCACACTTTTTATTTTATTAGTTTCCCAGCTCCTCCTTAGGACCAAGTTGAGTCACCTAAGGAGCCATTTGGATAGGTGAAAATAAAAAATTAATTAGGAAAAGAAAATGGACTTCTGAAAACATAGTGGTTTTTGTCGTTTCCAAAAGACGAGGACTTGAGAAATCAATTTTATTTTCCTAATGTTATTTCGGAACATCTAGCATGAAAGGTTTACAAAATCACTCATGTGACCGTAAAAGTCATTCTAATTGGATGCTCATGACCATTAGACATTGGACACCTAAAAAAATGGTTAGACCAATCATATATATACCAATACCATGCATCCATAAGTTGGTCTTGGTATTTTTGGGCCATGTGAAATGTTAGATCCTTGCCTTCCAACGATCATTGGTCACCATAGATAGACGATCTATACCCCCATAGACGATTTATAACCTTTTCCCCGAACTCAAAAGCTTCAAATTCGTATGTTAGTTATTAGGTATTATTATTTTCAATTATTTAGAGGGCAAAGATGACTTAGTACTCAACTAATAAAGAAGCACTATTTCTTCTTTGTTTTGATATTCTTATGGCAATGAGCCTTTGTTCACCCGTCACATTTTCTTTCATTTTTCCTCTTCACCTTTCACTCCTCTTATCTTATTAATTTCCAAGCTCCTCCTTGGGACCAAGTTGAGTCACCTAAGGAGCCACTTGGATGGATGAAAAAAAAAAATAATTTAATCAGGAATTGAAAATCAATTTCGCAAATGTGTAGTGGTTTTTTGTCGTTTCCAAAAGTCGAGGACTTGAGAAATCAATTTTAATTTCTTTATGTCATTGTGAAACATCTAACATGAAGGGTTTACAAAATTACTCACGTGACTGTAAAAATCATCCTGATTGGATGCTAATGACCATTGGACATTGGACACCTATAAAAAAAATGGTTAAACCAATCATATACCGTTACCATGCATCCATAAGCTGGTCTTGGTATTTTTGGGCAATGTGAAATGTTATATCGCTGCCTTCCAATGATCATTAATTACCATAGATAGGTGATCTATTCCCCTACAAATGATTTATAACCTTTTCCCGAAACTCAAAAGGCTTCAAATCTGTAAGTTAGTTATTAGGTTTTATTTTTCTTATTTATTTAGAGGGGAAAGATGACTTAGTACTTAAGTAATAAAGGAGCATTATTTTTTTCTTTGGTTTGATATTCTTATGGCAAAGTGTCTTTGTTCACCTGTCACAATTTCTTTAATTTTAACCCTTCTCATTTCACAGTTTTTATCTTATTAGTTTCCAAGCACCTCCTTGGGACCAAGTAGAGTCACCTAATGACCCATTGGATGGGTAAAAATAAAAAAGTAATTAGGCAAAGAAAATCGACTTCAACAAATTTAGTGTGGTTTTTGTCATTTCTAAAAGACGAGGACTTGGGAAATCAATTTTAATTTCCTTATGTCATTGTGGAACATCTAACATAAAGGGTCTACAAAATCACTCCGTAAAAATCATCCTGATTGGATACTAATGACCATTGGACATTGGACACCTTAAAAAAAGTAGTTAGACTAATAACATACTATTACCATGCATCCATAAGCTAGTCTTGGTATTTTTGGGCCATGTGAAATGATAGATCCCAGTCTTCCAATGATCATTAGTCATCATATATAGATGATCTATACACACATAGACGATTTATAACCTTTTCCCCTGAATTCAAAGGCTTTAAAATTGTATGTAACATCTTACATTTTATTTTATTTTTTATTTATTTAGAGGGGAAAGATGAGTTAGTACTCAAGTAATAAAGAATCCTTATTTCTTCTTTGGTTTGATATTCTTATGGCAACTCGTCTTTGTTCACCTGTCACTATTTCTTTCATTTTTCCTCTTCACCTTTCACACATCTTATCTTATTAGCTGAAATAACAAAATCTCTTCTAAAAACTAAAATTTTCAAAAATAAAAACGACAATCAAACCTTACAAGAGCATTCTCAGTATTATTATACATAACTTCTAAAATGAAAGATAATTCTAAAACTACAAGAATAAGGATATACAATGGAAATAAACCTTACCAAAAAAAGTAAAAAAATTTCAAACCTCAATTTTGATATAGAAGACGTTCACTTTCTCACAAAACATACATTTTTTTATTGGCATAGCGGGCCGATTGATCCAGGATGCACCATTACATAAAGATCGAAAGGTCATGTGCTATGGTTAGGGGTGTACACGGGTTGATCCGAGTCGAACTGGGCTAAACCCGGCCCGGCCTGGTCACCAGCCAAACCTAGCCCGAACTCGGCCCGGCCCGGTCACCGTGCCAACACGTCCAGCCCGAACCCTACCCGGTCAGCAATCGGACGAGTTCGGGCCAATTTCGGACCTTACTGCAAGTTCATGGGAAGGGCTTTGGCAGGTAAAGGGAAAAGGGATGGGTAGGGTTTTGAAATATATATATATATATATATATATATATATATATATATATATATATATATATATAAACACACACACACACACACCACTTGACCGAGGCGGGCCAGGTATAGTCGGGTTTCGAGTCGAGTCGGGCCAAACTGGAACATATCCGAACTCAGTTACGGGCCGAAGAAAATGGCCCGTCCCAACCCGAACTTAGTTCCGGGTCAGGCCGAGTCGAACTTTTTCGGGCCGAGTCGAGCGAGTTAACCGGGCTAGCCCGGTTCGTGTACAACCCTAGTTATGGTCCATACTTCGAACGATAATTTTTTCATATTCGGAATGAATCTTTTCGAATCAGACACGTGTAGGGCCATTTACATCATTCCTACGTACGACTAGGCTCAACTCTAATGGACTACTTCAGTTTTTTTTTTTTTTTTTTTTTTTTTTTTTTTTTTTTTTTTTTTTTAGGTTAGCTTGTTAGTACACACCCATGTCAGTACACACACTCCATGTTAGCCACCCCCGCTAGGGATCGATACCAAGACCTCAAGTGTTGAAAATAGGTATCTCCACTCAGTCTGCTGGTTGAGCTATGGATCTGGGTGTATAACTGTCCACAACCTAATAATCAGGTAAATAAATAGGAAATTGTTTATTCATTATACATCTAACTGGCACCTGAAATTTGAACTATTTAATTTGAATTACTAGTATGTTGTGTATGCAATTTCTAAGTAAAATATAACTGCCGCGCATCATTCATTACATTTTGACCGAGTATCACATTACTTACTCTATTTGAAAACCATACCAATCTTCTCCTATTAAATACTCCAACCCATCTCAATCACCCTTTTTTTTTTCTCTGTCCGTCTCTCCTCACAACTGCAATCTCTTTTGACATTTCTTGCTTGGAAGCATTGCCATTGTTCCTTTACTTAAACTATATGCTCCAACCATACTAATATTTCATCTAGAGAGAGAGACATTAATACTTTGCCACAGTTTGATGGATTAATAGAAATTGCATGCAAGTGATTGGAAATAAATTGTCCATATTATACTTTCCAGCTTAGATGCATCATGAACTAAAAATTACACCCATTTGATCATCTGGCTATTGGATTGGTGAACACTTAGTGCAGATTTAAAATGAAATTTATTTAAAGGTCCTGTTTTTACAATCTAACATACAAGAATCAGAGGCTAGGATTGTTCAACCAGTATAATCTTGGGACTGCGAATTATCAACTGCGCATGTTTGAAAATTTAGTCAGTTTAATATTGGTTAACGTGCACCCTTTCTATAATATCGGATTACATGCGCGTCAAGTGTCATGTACAGCTGCCCCTGAGTATCATATAACTACTCTTTGGAAAATAGTATCAACTCGTAAAGGAAACACATGGCAGGGTTTTACAGCTGCCCCTGCCGGCCAAATCTGTCCTGAATGTGTGGCGCACTAATAATTAATAGTAGCCATTTGAATTTTGCCCACAGCAGGTGTTTAACAGACATGTGAGATTGTTTGTTTACCCTTCATCGCCTTATGAATGGATTGGATGGCAAAGAAACATCACGGTGGCCAAGGAAGGTTTCAATGGTGAGCTTTTCCACCCCCACTGTTTCCTATGGTGTGGCGCACCTTAGACTTAAATCTTCCTCATTTTTGAGCTCACATCCTAACAAGAGCTAGGGAAGCTGATTGAAGGAGTGGATTTCACTTGGGCATCATAGTGGCCTGACGGAGCTTTCGGTTACAAGCTGTCCCTGTAACAGAGCTAGGAAACTTGCGAGCCTTATATTAGTCTGGTCTGTCATGAGCTGGAGTGCACTCGCACATTGATTTCGGAACGTCGGTCAAATTTTCAACCGTCCATTTCTTTTGCATACGTGGGCCCTACTTGAATTGTCCTCTCCCAGACAGTGTAGATGTTATAAAATAAATGATTTTTAAAATATATTTAAAATAAAATAAAATATAATATATTAAAAAGTTTTGTAAAAAACTTTTTTGGGGTTTTAACAATAGTCCTACATGGGACTGGGAAGAGAAAATTTCTTGCTTTAAATGAAAACAGTGGAGTATCTTATTATTTGCCTACATAGTTCATGGACCATAGAACTTGCGTGTTCCAGTGTTTAGCACGCCCGGCCTCGGTTACGGGCTCGGTGCGAGGACATATGCATGTGAGGCAGTGTGGTTGTGTGGCTGTAGAGGCACTAGTGACACAATTTGCACTTACACGAACTGGAGCGAGACGTGTGCGAGTTGCGATGCGACTAAGTGGCTAAGATGGATGGCTGACTGGAAGAAAAACTAGAGGACTGAATGAGAGTCCCTCATTATATATAGATGCTAGAATATGGTTGTTGCAACAGATGTGTAACAGCTGTGCCATTATTGCAGATACCATGTTGTAACTGCTGCATGGCTACCCTAACAACTAGAAAACGGCTAGCCAGCTCTCACAACAGTCAGCATACAACAGCTGTTATGAGCCATGCACAACAGCTAGAAAACGATTAGTTTTCCAACAGCTAGAATTGGCTTAATGGGAGTTATTTCCCTGGACCATAACCTCCAGCCACAAATGCCTATATAAATAGTGCCTGGATGGGTTTTCAATCCATCTCTCAACCCACTCCAGCAGACTCGTACGAACTGAGCTATAGCTACTCCTCTCCTATACTCCAGTGACTCCAACAAGATAGCAAGGTTGAACAATTGCCTGAAGATGAGATCAGCGGTGTGGTCTAGAACTGTTCAACTGAACCAATAGCTGAAAAACAGACCAGTGCAGTGTTCTAAATCACAAATCTTCTTATCTCTTTTCTTTCTGGGATTTTTCTTTTATGTATTTCTGCCAGACTGTGTAACAAAGTTCCAGTAGTGGGCCTTAGTGGTTACTAAACGCAGACTCACATCAGGCTCATCGTATCTTAGAAGTTGTTTGCCTATAACGTTTCAGCATACTCAATTCACTTAAGTAGGGGCAAATAACGCTTTAAGGACAACGTCCCAGATGTGCTTTAGCCTGTCTTTATTCCAGATCACTTGGATTTTTGGTTTTCATATTTTACAGAAAAAAAATTTATTCTATAAATTTTTCATAACAGTAAACAAAACACTAAAAGCCAACTCCTGTAGTTGCTATTGTTTACACTTATCCTAACACAGTGCACATCAAACAACAAAAAGCCGCCATGTGTTGGGATACTATTACAAAAGATGAGAAGAAACACAATTTTCACTAGGGGAGACTGTCATCCAAACCTATTATCCTACCAAAAGATTCGGATAATGGGAGTCATATACGTAACCGGACTGATAAAAAAAAGGCAATCGTTTCTCACATGTCACGTGACCAATGGACATAAAGCATTGATTGATGCAATCTTAAATCTGTAATGTTAATAGGTTTGTTAATGACAGGTTTGATGCCATCGAGCATACTTCGATGCCATCGAAGGCTACTTGATGCCACATCGTAAAAATCTGAAATTTATCGTGTTAGTTGTTGGACACTTTAGGTGTCCTGCTTGATACTATTGAAGTTTGTTCGATGCAATCGAAGGTTGTTCGATAATATTGAATACCTGATCAATGACATCGGTAAAATCTGCAAAATTCATGTTTAGTCGGTGTAACATTTTGGCCTTTAGTTCAATGACATTGAAAGGGGTTTGATGACATCGACAGTCTGTCGAGACCATCAAAGTCCCATCAAATGTGTCATCAAATTATCGGACAGAGTTACACATAGTTGCATATATATGGGATTTGTTTCCAATTCCAATTGTGATTCTCCTATATGCCATCGAACTATCTCTAGTCTATCTTTGTCATGAAAGTGTCCACAACCCGCTCTACATCGCATATGGAGCTCTTCTGTAAGGTGAATGCAGATGCGCCTTTACAAATAGCAATCCTTATGGTGGTGCTCACCATTAAGTGATTACTCAGTGATTAAGCCATTGAAATTATCTGTCCCACTGCAAGTGGTCCATGCACAAAAAAAATCACTAAGAACTTTCCCAGCCCCTTCAATACGTAAACAATTAAGGAAAGAAAATGCATACATTGCACACGAGGCATACAAGTAGTCAAATTTAACTGTCCAAATTAGGGTATCCAATGTAGATGTACTCTTAACAAAAATTAAGCTTATTTGATTAAAAATTAAAAAATAAATAAATTATCAATCTTATTAATTTCAACAAACAAGCCACCAGGAATCAGAGGTTAGGATGGTTCGACCAATATAATCTTGAGATTGTAACTTTGCTACGGTAGGCTGCATAATCCTGTTATTTTATTTGATTTAATGTATGCTACGTGTACAATTTTTGAGTGCTTATGTATCAACTGCAGCCTGAGTTTCATGTAATATCTCTTCTATTATACCGTTGAAAGTTGAGCCACACACATTTGGAAGTTTATAAAAAATGACCAATGGTATATAAGACTAATCAGGTACAGGAAAGGGTTTGAGTCGTTTCCTCAGTAGACTAGCTAGGAAGAGTTTCAACGCGAGGTCTTGGGTTCAAAACTCATGCGTAGTGAAATTCCACTACGGCCTGCGTGGCTGCGTGGGTGTGTGTCAGGTTTCAGAGAATATCCTTATGAACAGTATGGATGCAACATAAATGTTACGGTGGACCACAGTGCTTATTTTATTCCATGGTCCCAAAAATGAAGAAGATAAAAGTTTCGGGTGGACCACATCCTTTTGTGGGCTACAAATGTTTTATATTTGTTTCTGTATTTCATCTATATCTTTTATCGGTGGAAGTTCAATCACTATTGTGTCCTGTGGTGTAGTCCACCTGAAACTTTTATTGCCTTCATTTTTAGGACTATATTCTAAAATAATCTGCAAAAACAGATGGACGGCATGGATCAATGCAAAGTTTGAGGTGTGCCCTACCGTTAGTGTCTCACCCACATCACTGGCTCCAGTGAATCCCACTGTAGGCCCCCATGAGTATGCATGTATTTTCCTTACATCCGCTCTGCCCATCCATTTTGAAATCTCATTTTATAACATGGTACAAAAGATGAAGTAGATCCAAATCTCACGTGGAACACACCACATGAAATAATCTTGATTGAATCCCCACCATTAAAAGCTTCATGGGGTCCACCAAAATGCTTATTTTCGATCCAACTTGTTGATAAGGTCACAAAGACTTGATGAAGAGGCTACACAAATACCACCTCGATCCAAAACTTTGACGCCATCTAGTCCGCAAGCAATGTGGAGACGGTGGGCCGTACCATGAAGATCACCTGAAATAAAATAAAAATAAAAATCAATCCCATCCACTAATTAGGCAGACGTACCATTTAGATCAACAGTTTGGATGAAGAAGGCATGGCCCCAGTTGTACAGACAAAGGCGTAAGGAGACTCTGTATGTCCTCGTTTTAAGGACCAGATCAGTGGCACTGTTTCTCAGAAATCGTACATACAGCTTTCGACCTTTCCGTACTATGGACCTGTTACAAGATGTCTTAAATCTGAGTCCTTTCGCAACTGGGATGCGGAAAGGAGTTTCACGGATTTCGTATCGCAAGTCCTTTCGCAACTGGGATGCGAAAGGAGTTTTGCGGATTTTGTGACGCAAGGCCTTTCGCAACTGGAATACGAAAGGGAAGTTGCCAAAACTATAAATTGGGGTCCCTAGGGATATTCTAATGTGATTCCAAGACTTCCTAAAGGTATTCTAAAGGGTTCTAGGGTTATCAAAGGGTGTAGCAAGGGTGAGATTCGAGGTTGTTCGAATCGGGTAAGTCTTTTCTCTTTGTAATTGATGCTTTCATAGTGGTGATCTGTCGCTTTGTGCCGTGGTTTTTTCCCACAAGGGTTTTCCACGTTAAATCTGTGTGTTCTCTTTTCTTGTGTGTGTGTTTGGTGTCATTGGATTGCTATCCTAGATCTAGATCTGTGTGATTCTGCAGGCCAAAAAATCCCAACAAGTGGTATTAAAGCTAAAGTTGGGGCACAGATCTGAATCTGAGGGATTAGTAATAATGGCGAGTGTCAGCTATGAGATTGAGAAGTACTCAGGGAAAAATAATTTTGAGTTATGGAAGATCAAGATGATGAGTTCCTTAATCAAACAAGGCGAAGATGGTGCTCTTGAGGAGCGGAAGTCCACTATGACTGATGGTGATTGGAATACTCTTGATAAGAAGGCTTTATCATCGATCCGTTTATGTCTCACGGATGAGGTTCTCTACAACGTCATGAGGGAAAAAACTGCGGCTAAGTTATGGGCGAAGTTAGAGGATGTCTATGCGAAGAAATCCTCTGAAAATCGCCTACACTTGAAGCGACAGTGGTATAACTTCAAGATGGCAGAGGGTGGAGATCTGGAGGCTCACATCAGCAACTTTAATAAATTGGTTTGCAAATTACTAGATATGGAGGAAGTGATGAAAGATGAAGAACAAGCATGTATGTTGCTGAATTCTCTCCCGGCGTCCTATGAGTCATTCAAGGACACTATGTGCAGCATGAATAAAACCCTGAGTGTCGACACTATTATCTCAGCCCTTCAAGGGAAGGCTATGAGACAGCTAGACAGCAACATGGGGACATCTTCTGATGCACTGTTTACAGTGGGTAGGAATTCTAAACAAGGTACAGCTTCTTCAGGTTCTAGATCCAAATCCAAAGGCAAGGGCAAAGGAAAGGTAAAGTGCTGGAATTGTGGGAAGGAAGGACATGTGAAGAGGGATTGTGAAAATCCTAAATCTAAGAGGGAAGATTCTGAGGCTTCATGCAGGGAGGCTAACACTGCCACGTCAGATGAATCGAGTGGATGTGATGGTGATGTTTTGTCTATGTCTTCGCTCAGACGGTCATATGATGATCGTAAGGACGAGTGGATGCTAGACACAGGGGCATCTATTCACATGACTCCTCATCGGAGTTGGTTCACCAGCTATAGGGAGTGCGATGGTGGACAGGTGTTTATGGGCAATGGCTTTCCCTGTAATGTTGTGGCTGTTGGTACGGTGCACATCAGGATGTTTGATGGGGTGGAGCGTACTTTGACAGATGTGAGGCACGTTTCTGATTTGAAGCAAAATCTGATTTCTCTTGGTGTACTTGAGGCAAAAGGATGCAAGTACACATGTATTGATGGTGTTCTTAAAGTATCTAAGGGGGCACGGGTAATCATGAAAGCGCAACGACTCGATCATGTTTACAGGTTGATCGGGAGCACTTCAAAAGGTGGAGCTACAGTGGATGTAGCGGATTCCACCTCTGCACGCGTGTGGCATGATGGGCATGGCCACATGAGCGGGCAGGGCAGGAAGGCTGAGACGTGTGGACAGGGATACAGAGCAGGTGGAGCAGCCACCTGTGTGAAGAATCATACGGCATGATCGCAGGATATCGGCATGGTACATGGACGACTCTAATATCATAGAGGATTCATCTTCTATTCTGATGGATCTAGGTGAGTCTAGTGCTGAGAAGTGGAAGATGACTATGGGCCATGTGATGGATTCGTTGTACCAGACTGACATATGGGAGCAGGTGGAGCTTCCAGTGGGCCGGTGAGCGGTTGGATGCAGGTGGACCTTCAGGAGGATACAATATAGATACAGGGCGAGGTTGGTAGCGAGGGTTATTCTCAGAGAGAAGAGATCGGCTTCTCAGAGATATTCGCGCCGACGGTATAGCAGGTATCTATCAGATCCGTGATTGGCGCTGGTTGGCCAATGTGATCTTGAGCTATGATGTGATGCAGAAATAAGAGAAGAGGTCAAGAAGCTACACGGTTGAAGATTGAAGACATGGTGGAGATTGTTACGAGATGTCTTAAATCTGAGTCCTTTCGCAACTGGGATGCGGAAAGGAGTTTCGCGGATTTCGTGTCGCAAGTCCTTTCGCAACTGGAATGCGAAAGGAGTTTCGCGGATTTTGTGACGCAAGTCCTTTCGCAACTGAGATACGAAAGGGAAGTTGCCAAAACTATAAATTGGGGTCCCTAGGGCTATTCTAATATTATTTCAAGACTTCCTAAAGGTATTCTAAAGGGTTCTAGGGTTATCAAAGGGTGTAGCAAGGGTGAGATTCGAGGTTGTTCGAATCGGGTAAGTCTTTTCTCTTTGTAATTGATGTTTTCATAGTGGTGATCTGTCGCTTTGTGCGTGGTTTTTTCCCGCAAGGGTTTTCCACGTTAAATTTGTGTGTTCTCTTTTCTTGTGTGTGTGCTTGGTGTCATTGGATTGCTATCCTAGATCTAGATCTGTGTGATTCCGCACGCTAAAAATCCCCAACAAGACCCTGAAATGGGTGGACGATGATCCTTGTCCCCAAAAGTCTCTACCCCAAGATGTGCTAGGGAACTTGATTAACGATTTGGATGTCTTAGCTAGACGATCAAGATGCGAGAGACTCGCCTTGTCGAGAGCGGAAACGGATTGGTTAGGATTGCTTGATCAGTGTTAAGAGAAAATGGTGGTGAACTAGCATGATGGATGTGTGCGGTCTTCAGATCTTATAAATTAAGGAGAGCGGAAGGAGAAATCAGCGAAGAAGCAATTTTCCTTTTTCTAGAGCAGAGAAAGTGAAGGAATGGAGAGTTGTTATTCTCAGCAGAGAGGCTTTGTTATTTCTCTGTTTCTTTTAAATGTATTAATATATTGGGGAGGATAAGGTGAGTGGTTGCTTGGATTCGGAGAGAAAAGCTCCGACTACCTTTTGGAAGGCTCTCAACGACCCCTCCAATCTTCTCTCTTCATGGGATGATGATGCCTCCGAGTGCTGCAAATGGAGAGGAATTACCTGCCACAACATAACTGGGTACGTTGTTAAACTCGACCTCCACACAAACCTCTCAAATCAGCTAAGACATTCAGCATTTAGTGGCATAATTGATCCAGCTCTGGTTCAACTGAAGCATCTCTAGCTCTTGGACTTGAGCGGTAATGATTTTAATGGCGCACCAATTCCAGATTTCCTGGGTTCAATGAAGGAGTTGAGGCATTTGGACTTGTAAGATGTAGGGTTCAGTGGGAGAATCCCTCGTTAGCTTGGAAACCTCACCAAACTCATTTCCCTGAAGCTTTATTCATCTTCTTTGAGTGCCAAAAACCTTTGGTGGTTGACAACCATACCTTCTCTAAAGTACCTCGACATGTCTTTCGTGAACCTTTCCATGGTAAGCCATGATTGGGTGCACGTAATGAAAAACTGTCCTTCCCTCGTTGCGCTACACTTATTCGGATGTGGTCTTTCATATATTTCTCCAACTCTTCCTGTTGGGATTTTTGGCCTGCAGAATCACACAGATCTAGATCTAGGATAGCAATCCAATGGCACCAAGCACACACACAACAAAAGAGAACACACAAATTTAACGTGGAAAACCCTTGCGGGAAAAAACCACGGCACAAAGCGACAGATCACCACTATGAAAGCATCAATTACAAAGAGAAAAGACTTACCCGATTCGAACAACCTCGAATCTCACCCTTGCTACACCCTTTGATAACCCTAGAACCCTTTAGAATACCTTTAGGAAGTCTTGAAATAATATTAGAATAGCCCTAGGGACCCCAATTTATAGTTTTGGCAACTTCCCTTTCGTATCCCAGTTGCGAAAGGACTTGCGTCACAAAATCCGCAAAACTCCTTTCCGCATCCCAGTTGCGAAAGGACTCAGATTTAAGACATCTTGCAACAATCTCTCCCATGTCTTCAATCTTCAACCGTGTAGCTTCTTGACCTCTTCTCTTATTTCTGCATCACATCATAGCTCAAGATCACATTGGCCAACCAGCGTCAATCACGGATCTGATAGATACCTGCTATACCGTCGGCGCGAATATCTCTGAGAAGCCGATCTCTTCTCTCTGAGAATAACCCCTCGCTACCAACCTCACCCTATATCTATATTGTATCCTCTTGAAGGTCCACCTGCATCCAACTGCTCACCGGCCCACTGGAAGCTCCACCCGCTCCCATATGTCGGTCTGGTACAATGAATCCATCTCATCTCCCATAGTCACCTTCCACTTCTCAGCACCAGGCTCACCTAGAGCCATCAGAATAGAAGATGAATCCTCTGTGATATTAGACTCGTACATGTACCACGCTGATATCCTGCGATCATGCGGTATGATTCTTCACACAGGTGGCTGCTCCACCTGCTCTGTATCCCTGTCCACTCTCAGCCTTCCTGCCTGCCCGCTCATGTGGCCATGCCCATCATGCCACACACGTGCAGAGGTGGAATCCGCTACATCCACTGTAGCTCCACCTTTTGAAGTGCTCCGATCAACCTGTAAACATGATCGAGTCGTTGCGCTTTCATGATTACCCATGCCCCCTTAGATACTTTAAGTGCACCATCAATGCCTGTGTACTTGCATCCTTTTGCCTCAAGCACACCAAGAGAAATCAGATTCAGCTTCAAATCAGGAACGTGCCTGACATCAGTCAAGGTACGCTCCACCCCATCAAACATCTTGATACGCACAGAACCAACAGCCACAACATTATATGCAAATCCATTGCCCATAAACACCTGTCCACCATCGCACTCCCTGTAGCTGGTGAACCAACTCCGATGAGGAGTCATGTGAAAAGATGCCCCTGTGTCTAGCATCCACTCGTCCTTACGATCATCGTATGACCGTCTGAGCGAAGACATAGACAAAACATCACCATCACATCCACTCGATTCATCTGACGTGGCAGTGTTAGCCTCCCTGCATGAAGCCTCAGAATCTTCCCTCTTAGATTTAGGATTTTCACAATCCCTCTTCACATGTCCTTCTTTCCCACAATTCCAGCACTTTACCTTTCATTTGCCCTTGCCCTTGGATTTGGATCGAGAACCTGAAGAACTTGTACCTTGTTCACAATTCCTACCCGCTGTAAACAGTGCATCAGAAGATGTCTCCATGTTGCTGTCTAATTGTCTCATAGCCTTCCTTGAAGGGCTGAGATAACAGTGTCGACACTCAGGGTTTTCATGCTGCACATAGTGTCCTTGAATGCCTCATAGGACACCGAGAGAGACACATGTGTATGACGATGATCAGTAATATACATCATTGACTCATATTCAGCTTTCCTCCGTCCTATCCTCATATCTAGTAATTTGTCAAACCAATTTATTAAAGTTGCTGATGTGAGCCTCCAAGTCTCCACCTTCTGCTACTTGAAGTTATACCACTGCACTGCCGCTTCAAGTAGGCGATTTTCTCGAGAATTTCTTCGCATAGACATCCTCTACTACTTCGCCCATAACTTAGCCGCAATTTCCTCCCTCATGACGTTGTAGAGAACCTCATCCGTGAGACATAACGGATCGATGATAAAGCCTTCTTATCAAGAGTATTCCATTCTTCATCATCAGTCATAGTAGAATTTCGCTCTTCAAGAGCACCATCCTCGCCGCCTTGCTTGGTTAACAGGCTAATCATCTTAACCTTCCATAACTCAAAATTTTTTTCCTTGAGTACTTCTCAAACTCATACCTGGTGCTGCGCCGCCATTATTACTATCCCTCATATTCAGATTTGTGCCCCAACCGAACTCAAGCTCTGATACCACTTATTGGGATTTTTGGCCTGCGGAATCACACAGATCTAGATCTAGGATAGCAATCCAATGGCACACCAAGCACAACACAAGAAAAGAGAACATACAGATTTACGTGGAAAACCCTTGCGGGAAAAACCACGGCACAAAGCAACAGATCACCACTATAAAAGCATCAATTACAAGAGAAAGGACTTACCCAATTCGAAACCTCGAATCTCACCACCTTGCTACACCCTTTGATAACCCTTTGATAACCCTAGAACCCTTTAGAATACCTTTAGGAAGTCTTGGAATAATTAGAATAGCCCTAGGGACCCCAATTTATAGTTTTGGCAACTTTCCTTTCGTATCCCAGTTGCGAAAGGACTTCGGTCCAAACAAAATCCGCGAAACTCCTTTCGCATCCCAGTTGCGAAAGGACTTGCGACACGAAATCCGCGAAACTCCTTTCTGCATCCCAGTTGCGAAAGAACTCAAATTTAAGACATCTCGCAACACTTCCTTCTGTTAATTTCACATCTCTCCGTGTCCTTAATCTCCGTTTTAACAACTTCGATTCTACCATTCCAAACTGGATAGCTAACATTAGTAGCCTCATGTCCTTGTGTCTCTCAGGTAACAACTTTCATGGTGAGGTTCCTCATTGATTTTCACAACTTCCTAACTTGGAAGAGTTGGGGTTGGGATCAACTGATGATAACCTCAGGGTTGATTGGTCAGAATTCCTTGAAGGCGGCTTGAGGAAGTTGAAGATACTTGATTTATCTTTCAGTCAGTTGAATGGAGGAATCCCCAAGTCTATTTGGAATATGACGATCACTTGAGTATCTCTTTTTGATATTCAATGAGAATATAACAGGTAGCATTCCAAGAGCCATAACTAAGCTTATCAAGTTAGAAATCCTGTCTTTGTATGGATATTATATGAGCTCAAAAATCTCAAACACCTTTCTCTCCAAGATTGCATTCTGACAGTCCCAATCCCTGCAGCTCATCTTGGAGGATTGTCTTCCTTAGAACGATTAGATCTCTCTCTGAATCAGTTTAATGGGAATATCCCAACAACTTTAGGACAACTTTCTAACTTGTATTCGGTTGACCTCTCTGACAACTCCTTGACAGGAAACGTGTCTGAGAGTGTTTTTGAAAACCTCAAAAAGTTGACGTACTTGGATTTGTCTTCCAATTCTTTGGTTTTTCATCCACAGTCTGATTGGGCCCCTCCATTTCAGCTTTACAGTATTTACCTAAGATCGTGTCATTTAGGTCCTCGATTTCCTCTCTGGCTGCAAACACAAAAATATGTAGGAGAGTTGGATCTCTCTGACACAATCATCTCTGACATCATTCCCACCTGGTTTTGGGATTTAACACCCCAACTTCTTTCCCTGAACCTTTCAAATAATCAAATTTTTGGCCAATTGCCAAACCCTTTAAAAATGCATCCTCAAGCCCGGTACATTAATTTGAATTCGAATAATTTCAGTGGTCCTATACCCTGCATTTTGAATGGAGCCTCTTTTCTCGATCTCTCCAACAATCAATTTTCTAGGCCAATCCCACCAAAATTTACATCCACAGTGCAGTATTTAAATTACTTTTCTGCCAGAGGTAACAAAATCAGTGGCGTGATTCCCTCATTCATAGAAGGAATGAACTCCTTGACTGTCCTTGACCTTTCCCGAAACAATATAGGTGGTATCATTCCATTGAGATTGGGTAATTGCATAGCACTTGAGGCACTTGATTTGAGCAAGAACAGGTTATCGGGAGGAATACCCATGTCTTTAGGTCTGTTACGTCAACTCCGATCAATGCACCTGAGCAACAATAACCTATCGGGAGAAATCCCTTCATCTTTGAAGAAATGTACTGGTCTGGAGACTCTCGACCTTGGACACAATAATTTCTCAGGTTATATTCCCACTTGGATTGACAAAAACTTTCCAGCTTTAAGAATTCTGAGTTTACGATCAAATATGTTTACTGACAACATCCCGGCACAAATATCGAACCTGACTTCTCTTCAGATCCTCGATGTGGGACAAAATTGTTTATCTGGTTCAATTCCCCCAAAGTTTTGAAGATCTCATAGCCATGAAGAAGACAAACCTCAATCTTTCCTATGGAGGGATAGGAACATCATATTACAAGGAAAACTTGTTTTTATCAATGAAGGGGCTAATGCTTGAATACACTAGAACAGTTTCACTTGTTACATGCATGGACCTTTCAAGAAATAACTTATCTGGAGATATCTCAAAAGGACTCACAAATCTTTTGGGATTGCGTGTCTTAAACTTTTCGGGAAACCATTTAACCGGAAAGATCCTAGGCAAAATTGGTAAATTGGCATTGCTAGAGTCTCTTGATTTCTCAAAAAATCAGCTTTCAGGTACAATTTCTCTGAGCATGTCAAATTTAACTTTTCTAAGTTACTTGAACTTGTCATTTAACAACTTGTGGGGGAGAATTCCAACTGGAAATCAACTCCCGACACTTCCATATCCTTCAATTTATATGGGCAACAGTGGACTTTGTGGATCTCCTCTTCCAAATAAGTGTGTTGATGATGAGACACCTCACGCTCCAATGCCTGTTGGTGGTGACTTAGAAAAAGACAAAGAAGAGTATGAAATGTGTTGGTTTTACTCTGCGATTGGACCAGGATTTGCCATGGGATTTCGGGCCTTCTATGGTGTTCTCAAGAAGCATGGAGGATTGCTTACTACCGCTTCTTCGATGATATGGAAATAGATTGTGCTTCAATTGTCATTGTACATGATGCTAGGTTGAAAAAGTTTGATTGAAACCAGGTCATGAATGATGAATAATTGTTTGTAACCTAGGTTGCCTTGCCTCACAGTGGATCTTTTTTTCTCTTTTTTTTTTCTTCTGTCGGTTGAATGGCTTGGCCACTCATCAAGCAGGCTCGAAGGTGAGTGTTATTCGGCCTACAATCCAGACTGTTCACTCATATGTTGAGCCAAATATGAATAGAATGTCGAACGGATAGGAAAATGTAGCCAGCAGTTTACAGTCATGGCACATGTGTGGCCCACCTGATGGGTGGGCCTGAGCCAACTTGATTTTTTGGCTGCAACGCATCTTCGAGTGAACCTGACTGTTGACCGTCCTAGATCTTTCATGTGCATTTCTCATTAGGGTGATGATAATCTCTAAATTAAAATACAAACAAATACTCATAGTTTTGAAATGGGATTGAGTACCGAGGCTTTATCATACTTAGTAAACTATGTTGGGCCCACCATGAATGTTTGTGTTTTATCCCTGCTGTCCATCCATTTTTCCAGCTCATTTTAAGATTGGGCCTAAAATTGAAGTATATCCAAAGCTCAAGTGGACCACAACCGTAAGTAAATAGTGGGAATAATGATTTCCAGGTTGAAACCTTCCTAGGGCCCACAGTGATGTTTATTTGTCATCCAACCTATTCATGAGATCACACAAATGTGAATAAAGGAAAAACACAAATATCAGCTTGACCCAATACTTTTGTGGCCCCCAAGAATTTTTCAACGGTAGATGTTCAAATCAAATTGTTTCTTGTGGTGTGATCCACATGAGCTTTAGATATGCTTTATTTTTGGACTCAATCCCTAAAATTATCTAGTAAAATGGATAGATGTAGCGGATAAGATACAAAAATTAGGGTAGGCCCCACAGAGTTTACTTGGTACGCAAATTGCTTCCCCAGTCTTGAAGTTACAATGCTACCAGCTTCAGCTGGTCACTTCTAATCAAATGAATCAATCTAGACCATCCATCCAATCCCACCCACTGTTCAAGTGACACTAAAAAAGCCATACAATCTAAAAAACTAATTACTGAATGATTAAAAGATTGGGATGTATAATTCTGTCATGTGCGTCCCAACTGTTGATCATATTTTCCTGATTTTATGTGAACATTATCTAAACAGCAATGATTGCATGATGAGCCAGTCCTATCATCATTTTTTACATAAGTGTACATACAATTTCAATGTGGTCAATGCTTCACTTGTGTGAATGATATTGATACAGCCACTGTGATTCCTCATCCCTCACATTCCTCATTCGGTGGGCTAGTAAGAAATCATAATAAGATTCATGTTTAGAATAGATAT
Source organism: Magnolia officinalis (assembly GCA_021015155.1). Classification (NCBI taxonomy): domain Eukaryota; kingdom Viridiplantae; phylum Streptophyta; class Magnoliopsida; order Magnoliales; family Magnoliaceae; genus Magnolia; species Magnolia officinalis. Next base: position 61,683,303 of record JAJHSJ010000013.1, on the reverse strand, counting down.
ATCACACAGTTCACATGATGATCCACCTAAGGGCCTGTGTGATGATCATCCTAGATCCTGCAATTTGTTATGTGTTACATATTCATGTAGAGAAGGACGTGATGAGGTTGATCACTGTCTCCTTAGGGAGTAACTACTCCAAATCTGGAAATCTCGACTCCTCATAGAGTTTTCTTGAATTCACGGGGGATAAAAATAGAAATTATTTCTAATAATTTGAAATAAATTAATTGATGATATAAAATAAAATTACATTCCTTTAAATAATGAGCTCCAACCTATGATGAACTTTTAGACTCAAACTTTCTAAAAATGTGGCTTACTATAAATAATAAACTTACCATTTATAAATAGTCATGATTCCTACTAGACTTCATGGTTTTCAGCTAAAAATAGTAAGTGTCCAAATTGGCCTAACCATCTTGTTCTCTTAATTTTTCTAAGCCATTTGCATGTTGGGCAAACTCTTAAAATTAAAAGGATCAAAAGTTATGATAGAACTAAAACTTACTATTTATAGTAAAAACGAAAATAAAATGAACTTTTGACCATCGATGGGATGAAATCTTACAAATCCGGCATGGAAACTAAGTGTAGCAGGTTGGTTGGCTAAAGTAGCTTCTCCTGCCCCAAAATCATATATGATACGTCAAAAAACTTATTTAGGTTTGTGAGATACAACTGTTTTAAGGTTTTGACGAACCTATTCACTTTCACCTCCTATCGGGCCTTCTCTAGGCCATCTTTGTCATGAAAGTACCTGCGACCCGCTCTACATCGTATATGGAGCTCTTCTGTAAGGTGAATGCAGATGTGCCTCTGCAAACCATTAAGTGATGACTCGGTGATTAAGCCACTGAAATTATTTGTCCCACTGCAAGTGGCCCATGCACAAAAGAAATCACTGAGAACTTTTCCAGCCCCTTCAATATCTAGAAAATTAAGGAAAGAAAATGCATACATTGCACACGTGGCATACAAGTAGTCAAATTAAACGGTCCAAATTGGGGTATCCAATGTAGACGTACTCTTAACAAAAATTATGCTTATTTGATTAAAAAAAATTAATTATCAATCTTATTAATTTTCACAATCAAGCCTACAGGAATCAAAGGTTAGGATGGTTCAACCAATATAATCTTGGGATTGTAACTTTACTACAGTAGGCTGCATAATCCTGTTATTTTATTTGATTTAATGTATGCCACGTGTACAATTTTTGAGTGCTTATGTATCAAGCTCAACCGCAGCCTGAGTTTCATGTAATTTCTCTTCTTCTAGACCGTTAAGATGGTGGGCAGCTGTACCATGAAGATCACCTAAAATAAAATAAAAAAATCAATCCCGTCCACTCTGCCCATTTGAGGTGGGCCCCGGTGAATCCCACTGTAGGCCCCCATGAGTATGATGTATTTTCATTACATCTACTCTGCCCATCCATGTTGAAAGCTCATTTTATAAAATGGTACAAAAAATGAAGTAGATCCAAATCTCATGCGGAACACACCACATGAAATAATCTTGATTGAATCCCCACCATTAAAAGCTTCATAGGGTCCACCAAAATGCTTATTGTCGATCCAGCATGTTGATAAGGTCACAAATACCTGGATGAAGAGGCTACACAAATATCACCTTTATCCATAACTTTGACGCCAGCTAGTCCGCAAGATCACCTGAAAAATAATAATAATAATAATAATAATAATAATAATAATATAATTTAAAAAAAATCAATCCGGTCCACTAATTAGGCAGACGTACCATTTAGATCAACGGTTAGGATGAAGAAGGCATGGCCCCAGTTGTACAGACAAAGGCGTAAGGAGAGACTGTATGTCCTCGTTTTGAGGACCAGACTGGCACTTCCCTCCTCTGTTTCTCAGAAATCGTACATACAGCTGTCGACCTTTCCGTACAATGGACCCCAAAATGGATGGACGATGATCCTTGTCCCCAAAAGCCTCTATCCCAGGATGTGCTAAGGAACTTGATTAACGGTTTGGATGTCTTAGACGATCAAGATGCCAGACACTCGCCTTCTCAAGAGCGGAAACGGATTGGTTAGGATTGCTTGATCAGTGTTAAGATAAAATGGTGGTGAACTAGCATGATTGATGTGTGCGGTCTTCAGATCTTATAAATTAAGGAGAGCGGAAGGAGAAATCAGCAAAGAATCAATTTCCCTTTTCTAGAGCAGAGAGAAAAGGAATGGAGATCAGTTGTTATTCTCAGCAGAGAAGCTTTCTTATTTCTGTCTTTCTTTTAAATGTATTAATATATTGGGGAGGATATTGGAAGGCGAGTGGTTGCTTGCATTCGGAGAGAAAAGCTCTCACCACCTTTCGGAACTCTCTCAACGATTCCTTCAATATTCTCTCTTCATGGGATGATGGTGCGTCTAACTGCTGCAAATGGAGAGGAATTACCTGCCACAACATAACTGGGTACGTTGTTAAACTCGACCTCTTCGATGGTAACTACAGGCTAGGTGGCAGAATTGATCCAGCTCTGGTTCAACTGAAGCATCTTCAGTTCTTGGACTTGAGCTTTAATGCATTTGATGCTGCACCAATTCCAGATTTCTTGGGTGAAATGAAGGAGTTGAGGCATTTGAACTTGTCATCGGCAGGATTCAGCGGGAGTATCCCTCATCAGCTTGGAAACCTCACCAAACTCATTTCCCTGAAGCTTTCTTCACCTTCTTTGAGTGCCAAAAACCTTTGGTGGTTGACAAGTCTACCTTCTCTCAAGTACCTCCACATGTCTTATGTGGACCTTTCCATGGCAAGCCATGATTGGGTCCACGTAATGAACATGTCTCCTTCCCTTGTTGAGCTAAGCTTATTCCAATGTGGTCTTTCATATATTTCTCCAACTCTTCCTTCTGTTAATTTCACATCTCTCCTTGTCCTTGATCTCTCTTTTAACATCTTCAACTCTACCATTCCAAACTGGATAGCTAACATTAGTAGCCTCGTGTCCTTGGATCTCTCAAATAACAACTTTCGTGGTGAGGCTCCTTGTCAATTTTCACAACTTCCTAACTTGGAAGTGTTGGGGTTGGGATCAACTGATGATAACCTCAGGGTTGATTGGTCAGAGTTCCTTGAAGGCAGCTGGATCAGGAAGCTGAAGATACTTGATCTATCTTTCAGTCAGCTGCATGGAGGAATCCCCAACTCTATTTGGAATATGACATCACTTGAGTCTCTCTCTTTGTCATTCAGTGAGAATATAACAGGTAGCATTCCAAGAGCCATAACTAAGCTTATCAATTTAGAGAGCCTGTCTTTGTATAGATACCATATGCATGCGGCCATTCCTGATTGGCTACACGAGCTCAAAAATCTTAAATGCCTTGTTTTCTTCAATTGCACACTGACAGGCCCAATCCCTGCAGCTCTTCTTGGAGGATTGTCTTCCTTAGAAGAACTAGATCTCTCATGGAATCAGTTGAATGGGAATATCCCTGCAGCTCTTGGAGGATTGTCTTCCTTACAAAGTTTATCTCTCCGTGGGAATCAGTTGA
>JAJHSJ010000013.1:61622770-61679671 GCA_021015155.1 Magnolia officinalis | reverse complement strand
CTAGTGACCGGGCCAGGCCAGGCCGGGTTTAGCCCAGTTCGACTCGATCAACCCGTGTACACCCCTAACCATAACACATGACCTTTCGATCTTATGTAATGGTGCATCTTGGATCAATCGGCCCGCTATGCCAATAAAAAAATGTATGTTTTGTGAGAAAGTGAACGTCTTCTATATCAAAATTGAGGTTTGAAATTTTTTTACTTCTTTTGCTAAGGTTTATATCCATTGTATATCCTTATTCTTGTAGTTTTAGAATTATCTTTCATTTTAGAAGTTACGTATAATAATACTGAGAATGCTCTTGTAAGGTTTGATTGTCGTTTTTATTTTTGAAAATTTTAGTTTTTAGAAGAGATTTTGTTATTTCAGCTATTAAGATAAGATGTGTGAAAGGTGAAGAGGAAAAATGAAAGAAATAGTGACAGGTGAACAAAGACGAGTTGCCATAAGAATATCAAACCAAAGAAGAAATAAGGATTCTTTATTACTTGAGTACTAACTCATCTTTCCCCTCTAAATAAATATAAAATAAAATAAAATGTAAGATGTTACATACAATTTTAAAGCCTTTGAGTTCAGGGGAAAAGGTTATAAATCGTCTATGTGTGTATAGATCATCTATATATGATGACTAATGATCATTGGAAGACTGGGATCTATCATTTCACATGGCCCAAAAATACCAAGACTAGCTTATGGATGCATGGTAACAGTATGTAATTAGTCTAACTACTTTTTTTAAGGTGTCCAATGTCCAATGGTCATTAGTATCCAATCAGGATGATTTTTACGAAGTGATTTTGTAGACCCTTTATGTTAGATGTTCCACAATGACATAAGGAAATTAAAATTGATTTCCCAAGACCTCGTCTTTTGGAAATGACAAAAACCACGCTACATTTGTTGAAGTCGATTTTCTTTGCCTAATTACTTTTTTATTTTTACCCATCCAATGGGTCCTTAGGTGACTCTACTTGGTCCCAAGGAGGTGCTTGGAAACTAATAAGATAAAAACTGTGAAATGAGAAGGGTTAAAATTAAAGAAATTTGTGACAGGTGAACAATGACACTTTGCCATAAGAATATCAAACCAAAGAAAAAATAATGCTCCTTTATTACTTAAGTACTAAGTCATCTTTCCCCTCTTAAAAAAAAAAAAAAAAAAACTAATAACTAACTTACAGATTTGAAGCCTTTTGAGTTCAGGGAAAAGGTTATAAATCATTTGTAGGGGAATAGATCATCTATCTATGGTAATTAATGATCATTGGAAGGCAGCGATCTAACATTTCACATTGCCCAAAAATACCAAAACCAGCTTATGGATGCATGGTAACGGTATATGATTGGTTTAACCACTTTTTTTATAGGTGTCCAATGTCCAATGGTCATTAGCATCCAATCAGGCTGATTTTTACAGTCACGTGAGGGATTTTGTAAACCCTTCATGTTAGATGTTTCACAATGACATAAAGAAATTAAAATTGATTTCTCAAGTCCTCGACTTTTGGAAACGACAAAAAACCACTACACATTTGCGAAATTGATTTTCAATTCCTGATTAAATTTATTTTTTTTTCATCCATCCAAATGGCTCCTTAGGTGACTCAACTTGGTCCCAAGGAGGAGCTTGGAAATTAATAAGATAAGAAGAGTGAAAGGTGAAGAGGAAAAATGAAAGAAAATGTGACAGGTGAACAAAGGCTCATTGCCATAAGAATATCAAAACAAAGAAGAAATAGTGCTTCTTTATTAGTTGGGTACTAAGTCATCTTTGCCCTCTAAATAAAGAAAAAATAATAATACCTAATAACTAACATACGAATTTGAAGCTTTTGAGTTCAGGGAAAAGGTTATAAATCGTCTATGGAGGTATAGATCGTCTATCTATGGTGACCAATGATCGTTGGAAGGCAAGGATCTAACATTTCACATGGCCCAAAAATACCAAGACCAACTTATGGATGCATGGTATTGGTATATATATGATTGGTCTAACCATTTTTTTAGGTGTCCAATGTCTAATGGTCATGAGCATCCAATTAGAATGACTTTTACGGTCACATGAGTGATTTTGTAAACCTTTCATGTTAGATGTTCCGAAATAACATTAGGAAATTAAAATTGATTTCTCAAGTCCTCGTCTTTTGGAAACGACAAAAACCACTACGTTTTCAGAAGTCCATTTTCTTTTCCTGATTAATTTTTTATTTTCAACTATCCAAATGGCTCCTTAGGTGACTCAACTTGGTCCTAATTAAGGAGGAGCTGGGAAACTAATAAAATAAAAAGTGTGAAAGGTGAAGAGGAAAAATGAAAGAAATTGTGGCCGGTGAACAAAGACTTGGTGCCACAAGAATATCAAACCAAAGAAGAAATAATGCTTGTTTATTACTCGAGTCGTAAGTCATCTTTCCCCTCTAAATAAATAAATAATACCTAAGAACTAACATACGAATTTGAAGCCTTTGAGTTTAGGGAAAAGGTTATAAATCATCTATGGGGATATAAAATATCTATGTATGGTGACTAACGATCGTTGGATGGCAGGGATCTAACATTTCACATGGCCCAAAAATACCAAGACCAACTTATGGATGCATGGTATTGGTATATGATTGGTCTAACCATTTTTTTAGTTGTCCAATGTCTAATGGTCATGAGCATCCAATTAGAATGACTTTTACGGTCACATGAATGATTTTGTAGACCTTTTATGTTAGATGTTCCAAAATAACATTAGGAAATTAAAATTGATTTCTCAAGTCCTCGTCTTTTGGAAACGACAAAAACCGCTACATTTTCAGAAGTTGATTTTCTTTTCCTAATTAATTTTTTTATTTTCACCTATCCAAATGGCTCCTTATGTGACTTAAATTGGTCCCAAGGAAGAGCTTGAAAACTAATAAAATAAAAAGTGTGAAAGGTGAAGAGGAAAAAGGAAAGAAATTGTAGCAGGTGAACAAAGACTTGGTGCCATAAGAATATCAAACCAAAGAAGAAATAATGCTTCTTTATTACTCTGATGCTGGTATCTTCGATAGAAACAGGTGAGTCCTAAGTCATCTTTCACCTCTAAATAAATAAATAATAATAATACCTAAGAACTAACATACAAATTTGAAGCCTTTGAGTTCAGGGAAAAGGTTATAAATCGTCTATGGGGATATAAAACGTCTATCTATAGTGACTAAAGATCGTTACGGCAGGAATCTAACATTTCACATGGCCCAAAAATACCAAGACTAGCTTATGGATGCGTGGTAACCCTTTGTGTTAGATGTTCTATAATGACATTAGGAAATTAAAATTGATTTTTCAAGTCCTCATCTTTTAAAAAAACAAAAACCACTACATTTGCGGAAGTTGATTTTCTCTTCCTGATTAATTTATTATTTTCACCCATCCAAATAGCTCCTTAGTTGAATGAACAAAGACTCCTTGCAATAAAATATCAAACCAAATAAAAAAGAATGCTTCTTTATTCCTTGAATACTAAGTCATCTTTCTTCTCTAAAGAAATAAAAAATAAGACTTAAAGAACTAAAATACAAATTTGAAGTCTATGAGTGCAGTCGGGAAAAGGTTAAAAAGAAAGAGAAAAGAATTATTGAAAAAATATAAGACAGCTTTGCTAAGTGTACAAGTCAGATAATGCCCACACCAACCCATATGCCAGCTTGGCAGAGATGCACCTAGGCCGTTCCTGGCAGACAGGTCAAATATCCACGCCATTCATCAAACAGGTATGTCTACAGATTCTTCTGATTCAAGAAATTGGGTTGGTCTCGGTATCAAGTAGGCCACAATTAACTTAACAAATGTAGGGCTGGGAAAGAATCAGCTGAAGTTTTCTAACCCATCAACTTTCTGGGAACGGGCAGGAGCTTTGAGTGGCCACCGTGATGTATGGGTCTTATCTACACCATCCATCTAAGTTTTTTTTATATATTATTTTAGGATATAAGCCCAAAAATGAGGCAGATCCAAGACAGATTTGGACGGAGATTAAACTTTTATAGTTGATATCTTCTTCGGGGCCACAGAAGTTTTGGATGGAGCTGATATTTGAGTTTTCTCTTCATCCAGGTATATGTAACTTTATGAATAGGTTGGATGGCAAATAGGCATTACTGTGGACACTAGAAAAGTTTCAATGGTGAGAATCATTATCACCGCTACTTCCCGTGGTGTGCTCAACTTGTGCCTTGGATCTAACTGAGTTTTGAGTTTTTTTTCCTAAAATGATAAGAAAAAAATAAATGGACGGTGTGGATAAGACCCATACATCACGATGGCACTCAAAGCTCATGCCTATTCCCAACTGGAGACGCCAGGGGTAGGACAAAATCCGCGTCCATTCGAGGAAGCGGATTGGCTGGTGTACCACACACCACCGAGTGGTGTGTGTTGACGTCACCAAGTTCCGTGGGTGCTATTATGAGGTATGTGTTATATCAAAACCGTTCATCCATTTGGAGAGCTCATCTTAAGGCTTGAGGTTAAAACTAAGATAGATCTAAAGATTAAGTGGACCACACTGTAAAAAGTAGTGGGGAATTGAACATATACCATTGAAACCCTTTAGGGGTCACAGAATTTTTGGATCAATATGATATTCTTTCCTCTTAATCCAGGTCTGTGTGACCTTATAAACATATTGGATGGAAAATAAACATTATCGCAGGCCCTACAAATGTTTTAACGGTGAGAATTATTGTCTCCACTGATATTTGTAGCGTGGTCCACTCAAGATTTGTATATGACTCATTTTTGGGATGACAGTCAACAATGTTCTCTTCAAAAGAATGAACGGTGTGGATATAATTAACACATCATTGTGGGTCCCATGTAACTTTGATCTTCTTTAAACCGCTAGTCTTCGCATGACACGTACCCACGCCGGCCACATTAATCCACTTTTAAGTGCGGATAGTTTGTCTTGAAGGAAATCGGATTGCCTACTGAGTTACTCAGTATGCTTTTACCGTACCGAGTAAACTCGGTTGGGCCCACTGTAAATGTATGTGGTTTATCTATACTGTCCATCCATTTTTCTGTTAATTTTAAGGGTTGATCCCAAAATCGAAGTAAATCCAAAGCTCAAGTGGACCATGCCACAAGGAACAGTGTGGAATAATGATTTCCACCGTCGAAACCATCCTAAGGCCCACAGTAATGTTTATTTGATCCAACCTGTTCATAAGATCACAAATACATGGATGAAGAGAAACTAGAAACATCAACTTGATCCAAAACTTCCGTGGCCTCCAAGAATTTTTCAATGCTAGAGGTTCAATCACACTGTTTCCTGTGGTGTGTTCCACTTGATCTTTGTATATGTTTCCTTTTTGTGATTAAGCCCTAAAACTATCGGTTAATATAGATAAACGGAGTGGATAAAATAAATAAATAACAGTGGACCCCACAGAGTTTACTCAATACGCTAAGGGTAATGAGTTACTCAGTACGCAATCCGTTTCCGTGTTGAAGGCTTACTTCCGTTTGTTAATTTTGAATTCCAGAGACCGTGTCTAAATATAAAGCGTGAATCTGAAGTTAAAAATTTGATTGATAAACATGGCTGAAGTTTGAGAATTATGTATTGAATATAAAATAACCTATTTGTTAACAAACATCTTAAATGTCTAAAATATGTTAATTTGGCACATTTGCCCTTATCTCTCGTTTGGAAATGTTTCACGTAATAAAGAAATTATTTTTTATTAAATGAAAATAAAATCAATATATTTAATTCAAATAAACTAAAATACTTAAGAAAACTAAAATATCATCATAAGGCCCTCAATTCCTCTTAGCGGAAAAATTGTCACTATCATGTGTTGTATAGGATTGAACACCAGTAGCAACAAAACCTTCAAATAAGGCCCACCTTGATGTTTATATGCTATCCAAACCGTTTATAAGGTCATTCCCAGTTGGATGAAGTGAAAACACCTAAAATATAGCTTGATACAAAACTTGTAGCCTATTTAAATTTATTTTCCATCCAATATGTTCATAAGGTCACAAATACCTGTATGAAGAGGAAAAAATAATCATATTGATCCAAAACTTTCATGACCCCAAAAAGGGTTTCAATGGTAGACGTTCAATCCCTTGCTACAATGTGGTCCACTTGATAGTTCGATATGTCTTATTTTCCGTATCAAGCTTTAATAAGAGCATGGTCAAATGGATGGACCGTTTGGATATAACACATACCTCATGATGGGACCCACAGAATTTGTTGACGTCAATACAACTGCTATATAGCTGGTGTGAAGTACACCAACCAATCCCCATCTTACTTGGACGCAGATTAGCTACTGACAGGTTGAATAGTGAGACTACTGAAGTGGGGCGCAGATTGGATACTGACAAGGTCAATAGCCAAATCGCAACTGAAGTGATGTCATGAAGCTTTGTGGACCCCACCATGATGCATGTGTTGTATCCATACCGTCCAACCATTTGTAGAGATCATTTTATGCCATTACAAAGAGAATGAGATAGATCTAAAGTTCAAGTGGACCCCACCATAGAAAATAGTGGGGATAGTGACATCCACCGTTCAAAACTTCTTAGGGGCCATAGTAGTTTCCAATCGAGCTGATATTTTTGTTTTCACTTCATCTATCTCTATGTTAACTTATGAATAGGATGTATCTCAAAAATACATCACGGTGGGCCCTATAAATGTTTCAACAGTGGGTGTGACTGCTCCCACGGTTTTCTGTGGTGGGTCCACTTGAAATTTATATCTATCTCATTCTCTTTGTAATGCCATAAAACAATCTCTACAAATGGTTGGACGGTATAGATACAATACATGCATCATGGTGGGGTCCACAGAGTTTGGTGACGTCACTTCAATTGTGATTTGGCTACTGACCTTGTCATTATCCAATCGAGGCCCACCGAAGTGACGTCACCAAGTTCCATAGGCCCACTATGATGTATGTGCTTTATCTACACCTTCTATTTTTTGGAGATTTAATTTTAGAGCATGAGTTAAAGAATGAAGTAGATCCAAATATGTAGTTGACCAAAATACAGTGGAGAGACTTATGCCTACCATTGAAACCTTCCTAAGGCTCACCGTGATTTTTATTTGCAATCCAACCTTTTCACAAGCTAACACGGACACGAGAGAAGGGAAAAAACAAATATAAGCTTGATCAAAAACTTTTGTGGCCTATTTAAGTTTTTAATGGTGGGTGTTACTCTCTCAACTGTTTTCTGTGGTGAGGTCCACTGGAGCTTTGGATTTGACTCATTCTTTAGATCTTTACCTAAAATTATATTTCCAAATGGATGTACGGTGTGGATACAAAACATATATCATGATGGGGCCCACATAACTTGGTGACGTAACTTCAAAGTCGCTACTCAACCCGTCGGTATCGAATCCGCGTCCGCGGAAACAGACTGGCTACTCCCCTGCCACCAGCTAATGCCTGGTAGTCGGTGCTATATGGGCCCCACCATGATGTATGTGTTTCATCCATGCCGTCCATCTATGTTTCTAGATCATTTTATCATATGAGACCAAAAATAAGGTATATCCCAATCTCAAGTGGACTACATTACCACATTAAAGGAAAACAATGTTGAATGAATGTCGACCATTAAAAACTTTTTGGGGGCCATAAAAGTTTTGGATCAAGCTAATCTTTGTTTTTTTTTTCCATTCGACCTAATCAACAGATTGGATGTCAAATAAACAGTACATTGGGCCTTAGGAGAATTTTAATGGTGGGCTTAGACTCTGGTGTGGTCCACTTGAGATTTATATTCCTCTCATTTTTGGCATCAAGCCCTAAGATGGTCTTTAAAATTAGATGAATGGAATGGATGAAACACATACATCATGGTGGGCTTAGAGAAGTGGCCCATGTTAAAAGTTGAGATGTGTATAAGGAAGAAAATCTCTCTTGCAAAGGATAATTTTGGATTAAAAATAATAATAATCATATAGTGCATTTTTCATTCCGCATTAAGTTTGTGGATTCCCATCCCGTAAAATTTTCCAAATTCCACGTTAAGTACAAAAATTTAGCGTTAACAAACACGCCTTTAGATTTTATTAGTAGTTTTTTTTTTTTTAAGAAAAACTTGTAATTAGGTTAGAGTTCTTCTAATAAAAGTTTATTTAAAATTTTTATTTTTAAAAATTAGACATTAGAAGACCTTTACTATAATTAGAATTTTTATTAGATTTAGAATTTTAATATTTTGAGTAATTAAGAGTTTGAGTTTGATTATGAAACTTATTCCTAATATTTTCTTAATTTTCTTTGTGGATTCGGAGGTATCTATGTGAGATTCTAGAGAAGCTCCATGGATTTGGAGCAGTGATCGATTTATCACGTCCATTCCTGCTAACAGTGAAGTGTGAACTGACAGTGTTGTGTAGAGACAAGCTAACAGAGGAAAAAAAACAAAATGTTAGATGCTGCATGAGGTGGTACGAGAGAAGGATTTATCTATTTCTCTTCAAAATATCGGCTACGACGGCTTTTCTAACCCCACGCGCGCGCGCAGAAATCAACAAATGCAAACGCCAACAAGTATGCCCGCATGGCATACAAGTGAAATATCCAAGCCATCCATCAGAAGGGTACTACCATATTATTCCATATGACAATAATTATGTCATTCCATAAGTTATATGGACCACAGAGAACTGAAAAAATGTACGGTTTCGAAGAAGTAGCTGAAGTTTTCTAATCTGTCAACTTATAAACCTACTGGACCATATTTATCTTTTTGAAAGAATTCTACAAGGTGAGTTCCACTATGTGAATGGCTTGGATTTTTCATCTGTTTTCCACGCTGGCATGTGGGGTGGCGTGTGTGCTGCTGACTGCATGTACAAGCGTGTGGGCTTATTAAAACCAGAGATAGAAGAAAACAAATGTAAATAGCTGTGAATCTGAAAGGATTCCCTCCTGGAGTTTACACAATACAACGAGAAGAACCTGAATCCGGTAGCGCTATGCCTACATAGTAAACGTGGTAGCACACTGTATCAATCAGGACCGTCAATATCTCTTACTATGGCTGGATATTTTATCTAAATTGACATACATCTGATAATCTTATCAATCTGATCACTGAGCTTCAAATAAACGGTTCAAAACAAAAATAGCTAATGATCAGCGTCAAGTGCTGGAAAAACGAAGAAATTTTTAGGGAAATGATGTCCTTGTAGGTTTAAATTTTGAAAGAAGGCCATCCATGATTCGTCCATTAGATATATAAACGGTAGTGATTGACACAAATACCTGCAATGATGACTCTACCAACAAGTTGCACAAGGCCTTGACCCTAGCCCAACTCAACTTAGGTTAGGGATGAGGATTTCTAACTAGATCTCAACCGGGCTTGACCCGAAGTCCGGGTTAATTGATAGCCTTCAATTGAATCTGATTCAAGTTACACTCCTAGCACCACCAGTTGTTTAAGACTTTCCGGTAATATACGGAATCCCATGTAATCCTAAGCTTTATAAGCCTACCATGTTATCTATGTTATGCCCATTCGTCATCTATTTCATTACTTTATTTCGGCAAATCTAAAATTTAAATGAGATACCAACAGAAATAATGGGGATACAATAGCCCACCATTAATGAAATCGGATTGCGTACTGAGTAACTCAGTATGCTATTGAGTAAACTCAGTTGGGCTCATCATGAATGTATGTGGTTTATCCACACCGTCCATAGGAAACAGTGTGGAATAAATCCAAAATTTTAGGGGTTAATCCAAAATAGCGTAAACTCAGTACGCTATTTTTCCTGCTAATTTTAGGGGTTAATCCAAAATTTTAAGTAAATCCAAAGCTTGAGAGGACCATACCATAGGAAACAGTGTGGAATAATGATTTCCATCGTTGAAACCTTCCTGGGACCTATAGTGATGTTTATTTGTCATCCAACCTGTTATTAAGGTCACAAAGACATGGATGAAGAGAAAACACAAACATCAGCTTGATCCAAAACTTATGTGGCCTCCATGAATTTTTCAATGGTAGAGGTTCAATTACACTGTTTCTCATGGTGTGGTCCAGTTGAGGTTTGTATATGCTTCGATTTTGCCATTAAAACTTTAAATTATTTTTTTAAATGTATTAATAGAATGGATAAAATAAATAAATAACCGTGGTCCTCACAAGGTTTACTCAGTACGCTAAGGCCCTGTTTGGGCAACGGGATTAGAAGGGATTAGGTGGGATTGGATTCAAAAAAACATCATTATTACCCATGGCAGGGATTGTCCCCTGATTTGGATTAGATTAATGCTTTGCTTTGTTGGTAATATGGTGGTACATTGAATGGATATACCCACCATCATTTGAAATTACCAGAATAACATACATGTATTATATTTAAACCGTTCATTTGTTTTGTAACCTCATTTTATGGTATGGGCCGAAAAATGAGGTAGATCCAAAACTTATGTGGCCCCAAAGAAGTTTTCAACCGTAAGTATTCAATCTCCGTTGCTTTCAGTGGTGGATCCACTTGACCTTTATAATTACCTGATTTTTGGCCCATGCTCTAAAATAATCTCAAAAAATGGGTGGACGGTGTGGATATAGCCTACACATCAGGGTGGGACCTACATAACTTGCTAGCATTGAGTGAAATTGGCACGGGACCCAATGCAATTCCATCCGATCTAATTCCAAGCTTTTCCAAACATGGAGTGGAATTGGCACGGAACCAGATGAATCCAATCCCACCTAATCCTTTCTAATCCCGTTTCCCAAACAGGGCCTAAGGGCACTGAGTTACTCAGAGTTACTCAGTACGCAGTCCGCTTCCACCATTAATACCTTCTTGATGAGCGCCACCATGATATTTCTATGACATGTGACTTGTTCCTGAGGTTTCCATAGCATATGATGAGGTCATTTTCGAGTGTTTTTAAGCTAAAGAGTTATTGTATAACAGAAGAGTGGTAGAGAGATAAGTCTTATATTTTTAAATTTTTTTTTTGAAAGTTTATTTAACTTAAGTGGGTAAATAATTTTTAATCAATTTTTAAAAAAATTTATCATTAAATTGTTCAAGTAATTCTTATCTTACTATCTTCTTCTCTTTACAATCTCTTTAAGGAAGACTTGCGGAATGAATAATCCATATTGTAAGTGAGGCTCAACATGATGAATGGTCCACATCAAGGTGGGCCCAAATAATGCATGATCACATTAAAGGTGGGTCTGACATAATAGATGCCTGACATCAAATCGTGGCCTCACATTATGGACGACCCACATCAAAGGTGGAAGCCACTTGATGGATGATAAACATTATTGAAGGTAAGATCACATGATGGAAGGTTAATATCAAAGGTGGGCTCCCATGATGAATGACCCATACCAAAGGTTTTGTTTTAATAAATGTAATTTATATGCCACATGTGCCAAATCAGCAACATTTTCCTCTTTCGGTGAATTGTCAACAACTGCTGGACCCCATCATATCTACGGTTTAGATCACTTAACCATCAGTCCCACTTTCAGAGACTTAAAACCCGAGTATGCCGTGAAAACCATGGCTCCATGTCTCAATACCAAATCAAAGAGTCCGAAATTTTGGATAAAACCTCGGAAAATACTAGTGGTAATCCACCACCAGATTTAAGTCATCGTCGTATGGGGTCCACATTTAAGGCTATCCAGACCATGCAAATATGGCCCACATTACCGATGAAGCACATATGAAGAATCTCACATCATGGATTTGGCAATCCTAGCCGTCGAATTGTGACAACCAAATGAATTATTAAACTAGTTAAACTCAACTAGAAAAATCAAATGGACGTACGTCTGCTCGGTGTCATTTTCGGGTTATAATCCATCCACAGCTGGATCAACAATTTGGACGGTCCAGATCACACTACTATGCCATCACATGCATTCCCTTTAATGAATAACAAAAAGTCTCCATACCCAATCAGTTGTGGCAACAAACAGCACAGTGGAATTAAAAATAAATGAGTTAAGACTTCTATATTAGTTTTCAACAGTCTAAAAAATGGTCACCACTCTTTAAACCAAACTTCAAGCGTACACGTGGCTTGGTTGTAAGGAAATCCAGAGGATGGACCATAAATAAAACTGAGATGATAATATTAACCATCTGATTTATACATTCTAATTTGGACCACTCACTAATTTACTTTTAACCGTTCTTTGATAGTCATCAGAATTCGATGATTAGGACTGCTCGATCCATTATATTTTAGAGATATGATCCATCCACCATGGGACCCACAGTTTGGATGGTCTGGATAGATGTACAATTAGTGCCACGAGCGAGGAGTCCACTCACCATCACTTTTTAAATTGTGCAGAACTGCTAACATGGGAGTTTATTCCTAAAAATACATAACCAACCATGCATACATATATACATTAATTGAAATTTTATATGTATGCATGATTAGGACCATATGCTGTATCCCTTGTCCTTGTGCGTCAAAGTAGACCAGGTCATGATCATTTTTTACACGTGGGGACCATGTGTTGATGATTCAGACCGTTGATATGGTGGGACCCTCATGGAATGCATAATGCCTTGAAAGTTGTCTGGATTGTATGATGTCATGATCCATCCCATGAGACCATTGTGGCGTTTTCTACAAATCCAAGGGTTGGAATTTTTGGATCTGAGATTTTTTTTTTTTTTGGGCAGTATCCATCCATAGATTGGAAGGTCCTGAGCAATATACAATGTTAGGAAAGAGGTGAAATAATTAATGGGTAGGATCTTCCAGTACTAAAGATATGCAGGCCAGCCTATCCATCTTGGGCCCATCAAGTCAATGATCTGGACCATTGAACTATGGCCCCACCTGATCAGGACACTTAAAATCAGGGCCCAATAAGTCCTCTCTCTTGATGGCGCATTATTGTTCCCTATCATTTAGGCAGATGAATATGTTTGTGGGTGATAGGGTGCTCATATAATAGAAGAGGGTAAAAACAAAAGAAAGTAGGATAATCCAATGGCTATGTATCCTTCCTTCCCAACATCCGATCCCCACTTCTCTCCCTATTCGTAGGCACCGTCTTTAATTGAACTCTCATTGCATTGGAGAGCCTTCTCTGTCACTCATTGGGACTATGTTAATTGCATTGAAGGGTCTTCTCTCCCTCCTTTGGCCTTTTTTAGCTGCATTGGTGTGCCTTCTCTCTCTCATTGCAACGGTGGGTCCTCTCTCTCTTTGTAACGGCGTGCCTTTCCCACTCTCATTGGGCCTTTGTTAATTGCATTGGTGCACCTTTTTACGTGAGCACCCATGAGCACCTTTGCACACGGGCACGGAATCTGAACGGTCCACGTGATGAGTTACTCCTTAAAACCTTACTTGCCCAACTTTCAGCCCGATACAAAACTTTGGTGGGCCATGGCAAAAGGAAACATTTTCCTCCTTTGATTTGATTTGCATTCCTCTCTCTATGCAGGAATGCTCAACTGTACACCTTTTAACGTGAGCACCAAGGTGAACCTTTGCACGTGTTTCATGGGCATATAATCTGAACGGTCCACGTAATGCGGCACCCCTTAAAACCATGTAAGCCTAATTTTCATCCCGATACAAAACTCTGGTGGGCCATGGCAAAAGGAAACAATTTCCTCAATGGATTAACATTTCTCTTCGCAATGGCCCATTAGAGTTTTGGATCAGTCTGGAAATTTGGGCCCATGACATGTGTGCAGGTGAGCATTCCTCTCTCTCTATATATATATATGGAAAAGGTACTATGCGCTCGAGCTCACGGAAAGCTTATCGTGAGGTCGAGTTGTGTGAGCCCCACCGTGATGCGTGTCGACCATCAATACCGTGCATTTGATGGGTACCCTTTAAATTATGGGATATCTCAAAAATCAGCCGTATACGGAACTCAGGTGGGCCATACCATCTAAAATTATGTGAAGACACCGTTAAAACATATAAAAGCACTTGGTGGGGCCCACCTGAGTTTTTCATGTGCCTGCAACTTGGTCTGAACCCTCATTCAAGTGGGACACACATAATGGATGGGCTGGATTTGCAAACCACATCTCGGTGGGCCCTAAAAAATGGTTATGAATGTTTTAATGGTGTACGGTCCCTCTCCACTTCTGTATCTGGTGTGGCCAACAAAAGTCACGGATTGACTTGATTTTTGGGACCTAGGCCCACGATGGAATGGTGCATCTAACTGATGGGGTAGATGTTCGAAACGCATCACGGTGGGGCCACACAGCTCGACTTGATGGGACGTTAAAATTAGCTCGAGCGCATAGTACCTTTTCCATATACATATATATATATATATATATATATATATATATATATATATATATATATATATATATATATATATATATATATATATATATATATACAATGCGCTAGAGCTCACGGGTCCTTCCTATGAGGTCCAGCTGTGTGGGCCCCACCGTGATACATTTCGAACATTAACACTGTGCATTTTATGCATCCCATTTAAATTATAGGATATCCCAAAAATCAGCCGTGTATGGATCTCAGGTGGGCCACAACATCTAAAATCATGTGAAGACATGCCAAAAATGTATAAAAGCACTTGGTAGGGCCCACCTAAAATTTGCATGCGTCTGAAACTTGGTGCGAACCCTCATCCAAGTGGGACACACATAATGGATGGGCTGGATTTGCAAACCACATCTCGGTGGGCCCCAAGAAATGATTATGAATGTTTTAATGGTGCACAACCCCTCTCAACTTCTGTATGTGGTGTGGCCCACAAAAGTCATGGATTGACTTGATTTTTGAGACCTAGGCCCATGATGGAATTGTGCATCTGACTTATGGGGTAGATGTTTGAAACGTATCACGGTGGGGACCACACAGCTCGACCTCATGGGGCGTTAAAATCAGGGAGAGCCCATTGTACCTTTTCCCATATATATATATATATGTGTGTGTGTGTGTGTGTGTGGTAATCAGCATCGTCCAATCCGTGATCCACCTGGTGGATGAAACACACTGACCGTCCAGGCCTAACCACCCGAGTGGGGGATGAATGGTTAGAATTAGAATGGGCAGATTTCCAAATTCAACGGGTGAAATCAGATGGCTAGCATTACTCGATCAGTGTGATTTTTTTATTTAACATATGCACAACCCACAATGGGGATCATAGTTTGGACGGTCTAGATTACAATAATGTAACCATGTCATTATTGGTTAAATCACCTTCTAAAATGGTGGTGAACCATCATCACCGTATAGCTCCCCACTCACGGAGGAGGGTGGGCTTGGCAAGCGTACTTACCATCTGTGGGATCCAAGCCACTCACTAGGTGCCCCCCAAACCCTCCAAAAGAGAAAAAAAAAAAAAAAAAATGGTCCACTCATTTTGGTGGGCCACTCCATGCACAAGAAAATAGAGACTTACAAAAGATGTCCATTTTAATATACAAGTACTGATCACCAAGCAGGTGGGCCAGCCTGATTTTTGAGCGGGAGAACCTACCTGGTGGGCCCCACCTAGTGACCAGCTTGGGTAAAACTGGCACATGTGTCCGGGAGTGCACCAACATCTCCCAGCCTTCCAAACCAGCTTTCTCATTGCAAGGGACATAAAAGAAAACAAGTGCTTTTGTAGGGCTGAAAAGTCTCCCTTCTTTTTACCATTGCACGCCTTGGCCCACTTCTCTCTCCAAATTTCAAAATCCAACGCTCCAAAAAGGCTCTCCACAATTTCCTTATAGGATACTTCTAGCCGATCATTCCATTCCGAGATCAAACCTTCAAATGCCTCTCTATAAATAGGCTCCCAAACACACTTCTATTTCTACATAAGAATCCTCCTACACACATACATTTTGTTCTATCATATTGAACTACAAAAGAATGTCCGTAAGTATATATGCATTTTTGTTTTTGGTAGTGATTATATTGTAATCAGTGACTAATCACATGCTAACATCTGATCGATGCCGTGGCCCGGTTGCAGGTGATACAGGTGAGGGTACCGAACCTCGACTGCGAGGGCTGCACCACAAAGATTCGAAGATCTTCAAGCTCGAAGGTATATACATGATAAATGATCTCTTATTCAGGCTTTGTTTGGTTGCACCAAATATCAAAAATTTTATGATATTGCGCAGCCAAACATGGCCTAAGAGTTTGTATTAGTATTGCTTGTGCTGGTCACAGCTTGTTTGGATTATCTGCAACATGATATGATTTGCAATTCCAAGCTGTCCATCTTGTCGAGCATGAAAAATACACCAGTTGGATATCATATGACACAACAGGCTTTTTTGTTTTCCTCTTCTTGATCATCTAACATAAATGGACGTAGTTCTTAGACCATAGTCATTCGGAATCGGGCCCACCAAATGGATGGTTGGGATTGTTGAGCCATGCAGCTATATGAGCCCCATCCAGTAACGCACATTTTCTAATCCTAAGTATGCTTCTTGTGTTAACTAATGGCGTGTTTGTTTGCACCAAATACCATGATATTTCATGATTAGTCAGTCTAATTTGGTGCAACATACAATGAAATTTCGTGATATTTGGTGCAACCAAACCCACTATAAACAAACTCAATATTCAAAGCCGTGTCATCTGTTAGCAGATTCAGTTGCTAGCTTCCAAAATGCAAATTACTTCTCTAGCTTCTCACGTTGGGTTAGGGGTCCAACCCGGATATGGGTCCGGATTGGGCCTACAAAAGACCTCGAAGTTAGGTACGGGCCTTATTTGAAAATGGAGCCAGGCCTACAAAAATTTATGTTACCCAAGTACAAGTGGCAATGGAAGAGGCTTGTGTCAGGCCAAGCTAGGCCCTGGTCGACCCAACAGTTAAGACCCAGAGCCTGATCCTGGCCTGAACTTGCATGGGCCTACCACACAGGCCCGGTTTCAGCCCAGAAGAATTGGTTTCCCACTTAAATATTTTCTATCCATCCACTGATCAAGTGGGCCACACATGCACAAAGAAATAGACATTTTAAAGGAATGAAGCCAATGGTCTATATTTAAGATAGATCCATGGCATATTTGTAATATATAACACATGTACATATGGTGCAAGTCTTAACTGATTGAATCTTAAACACGTATGCCACCCATTATAAACATAGATGAATAACACATGTACATATGTCGATTTATTCAGTTCTTTCCGTGCTACGCAGGAGTAGATGAAATAGACATAGAAATGGAAACACATAAGGTTACCGTAAGAGCGCATGCAGTGGAGGAGAAGAAGGTAATCAAGACCGTCCGTCGGACCGGGAAGGCAGCCGAGCCATGGCCATTCCCATCTTACTCCCATTTTTCATCATTTTATAAATACCCGGCCCACATAGCGAACCACTATTACGAACGGTCCAGCAACAATGTGGCGAGTGTACACACTTAATTTCTTCCATACTCCCGCGACCTACTCAGTGGCTGTGGCATCTGATGAAGCTGTGGCATCCCTTTTCAGCGATGAAAATCCACATGCATGCACCATCATGTGATCATGTGGTTATTTTATTTTATTTTTATTAAATGTTCAATGGATAAGGTTGTATTGTTTTGTTACTGAGAAATGATCCAGTGGTTCAGATCATTATAAGTTACAGTGCTCCTTGTTCTATTGGGAGACTTTGATAGTCTGACTGATCGATCAATCTATGCCGTCCATTAGTCCAGTATTCATTTCAGGGTCTACAATGCAAAAAATCACATTTGTTGAATGATTCAATCCATATATACCCTTTTTTCAATTTATATCCATCTGTTTGTAGGCCATTGGTGCAATGGTTAGGATTGACTGATAATAGTGATAGTTTAGAAACATAAGCCATCCAATCGGACTTATTCTTATGTAAACAATGGTAGCTGTCCATTTTGTAAGCTGTTGATGGATGCTTAGAATTGTCTGAACAGTGTGAATTTTCTATGGTAGCCCGTAAAATTTGTGATGGGTCTGATGAATGGTACAGATCGAGCAATAAAATTATCCAAGGGTCCCAACACAACTAGGAGCACTTATAGTTATCCATGCTCCTGAACAACCATTAACTCAAACGCCTTTGTGAGCCACCTTGTAAAAATTACACAGATCAGATGATCAGATCCAGGCAAAAGTTTCCCTTCTTTTTCCGTAGCCTTCCATTTCCTGGGCCATTTGATTGGATGGTACGGTTTGGATCATTTGATAGAAATACTTCTTTTGTTCCACTAACCGATCCCAAAAAATAGATGGCCCAAAAATAGTAAGAATACTTATTATTTTTAATTTTTTAAAAAAGAAATGTGGGAGCACATCAATTGTAATTTTATTGATAATTATTATATACATTAGAGGGGGCTATACTGACCGATTATCTCCCCAAATCCATCACTAAAGCTTTCTATTACAACCTCTCATTAAAAGTACCAAAAAAAAAAAAAAAAAAAAAACCCTTCCGGTGAAGCATCCAATATTACAACAATTATTATTCATTACACGTGGCCTAAATTTCTATCAAACTTCTTCACTATAACATCCTATAACAATTATTAAAAGAGTCTATCTTTCATCTCATCAAAGAAGCGTAATAGACAATCCTCCAAGACCTCTTGAGCACTAAAATGCCACATAAGGCCCAAATCCCAACTGCAAATCCTGGTCCCAACCCAGAGTAAAACCAACGCATCTCATCCTCTTCTTCATCTTTTTCAAAGTCATCAGGACTTGGAGGAGTCTCATCGCTAACACACTTATCTAGAAGAGGAGGTCCACAAAGTCCGTTGTTGCCCATATAAATAGAAGGATCTTGGAATGTTTGGAGTTGATTTTTCCATATGAAAATTTCCCCCACAAGTTGTTAAACGACAAGTTCAAGCAACTTAAAAAAGTTAAATTTGACATGCTTAGAGGAATTGTACCTGAAAGCTGATTTTCAGAGAAATCAAGAGACTCTAGCAATACCAATTTACCAATCTTGTCTGGAATCTTTCCAGTCAAATGGTTTCCAGATAAGTTTAAAGCACGGAATCCCAAAAGTCCTGTGAGTCCTTCAGGGATCTCTCCAGATAAGCTATTTCTTGAAAGGTCAATGCATGTAACCAACGAAATTATTTTTGTGTATTCAAGCATTTGCCCCTTCACTGACACAAGCAAGTTTTTCTTGTAATATGATGATCTCGCTCTTCCATAGGAAAGAACAAGGTTTATCTTCTGTTCAGTCTTCATCACCAAGAGATTTTCAAAACTTTGGGGAATTGAACCAGATAAACAATTTTGTGGCGCCACATCAAGGAGCTGCTGAAGAGAAGTTATGTTTAATAGTTGTGGTGGGATGTTGCCAGCAAACATATTGGATTGTAAGCGTAGAATTCTTAAAGCTGGAAAGCTTTTGCTAATCCAAGTGGGAATGTGACCTGAGAAATTGTTGTATCCAAGTTCCATAGTCTCCAAACCAGCACGTTTCTTCAAGGAGAAAGGGATTTTTCTTGATAGTCTATTGTTGCTCAAGTGCATTGTTCGGAGTCGACACAATTGACCCAAGGACCTGGGTATTTCTCCTGATAATCTGTTGTTGCTCAAATCAACTGCCTCAAGGGCTACACAATTACCCAAACTCAATGGAATGATACCACCAATATTGTTTTGAGAAAGGTCAAGGGCAGTCAAGGAATTCATTCCTTCTATGGATGAGGGAATCGTGCCGCCGATTTGGTTACCTTTGACAGAAAAGTATTCTAAATATTGCATTGTGGATGTAAAATTGGGTGGGATTGGCCCAAAAAATTGATTGTTGGAGAGATCAAGTACTGTGGCTCCATTCAATATGCAGGGTATGAGACCACTGAAATTATTTGAACTCAAATCAATGTACCAGGCTTGAGGCTGCATTTTTAAAGGGTTTGGCAATTGGCCAAAAATCTGGTTATTTGAAAGGTTCAGCTGAGAAAGTTGGGGTGTTAAATCCCAAAACCAGGTGGGGATGATGCCAGAGATGGTTGTGTTAGAGAGATCTAAAATCCATATGTATTTTTGTGTTCGCAACCACAGAGGAAATTGAGGACCTAAATGACACGATCTTAGCCCAATTCTATAAAGCTGAAATGGAGGGGCCCAATTAGAGCGTGGATAAAAAACCAAAGAATTGGAAGACAAATATAAGTACGTCAACTTTTTGAGGTTTTCAACAACACTTTCGGACACGTTTCCTGTCAAGGAGTTGTTTGAGAGGTCAAGCAAAAACAAGTTAGAAAGTTGTCCTAAAGTTGTTGGGATTGTCCCATTCAATTGATTCCATGAGAGATCTAATTCTTCCAAGGAAGACAATCCTCCAAGACGAGCTGCAAAGATTGGGCCTGTCAGCATGCAATTGGATAGAGAAAGGCATTTAAAATTTTTGAGCTCATATAACCAATCAGGAATGGCCGCATGCATTTTGCATGCATTTAAAAACAGAGACTCAAGTGATGTTATATTCCCAATAGAGTTGGGATTCCTCCATGCAGCTGACTGAAAGATAGATTAAGTATCTTCAGCTTCCTCCAGCTGCCTTCAAGGAACTCTGACCAATCAACCCTGAGGTTATCATCAGTTGATCCCAACCACAACTCTTCTAAGTTAGGAATAGTGAAAATTGATAAGGAACCTCACCATGAAAGTTGTTTTATGAGAGATCCAAGGACACGAGGCTACTAATGTTAGCTATCCAGTTTGGAATGTTAGAATTGAAGTCGTTCCAATTGAGAGCAAGGACATGGAGAGATATGAAATTAACAGAAGGAAGAGTTGGAGAAATATATGAAAGACCACACTGGAATAACTTTAGCTCAATGAGGGAAGGAGACATGTTCATTACGTGCACCCTGTTGGGGGCCTTACACAAAACCTTAGGCTCTAGCCTCCCGAAACAAACCAAAATTATGGAATAATAATGTAATGAACTAAATCAAAACATAAACCACACCACACCAGGGATTTTTACGTGGAAAACCCTCGAAGAGGTAAAAACCACGGGACCTCGTCTAGATCAACAATCTACTATAAAGCAGAACATTACAACCGATCACAAGCACACACCGCTTGGATCAAACCTTCTTCACTCACGCAGGAGTGGATAAAAAATAAGAGAAATAAAAGAAAAACGGAGAGATCTCACCGACTACGAGGACGTGGAAGCGCTGAAATATGGTAGATCACCTCTACGAGCATAGCCTCCCTTACAAAGCTTTAAGAAACTTTAGAATACCTTGGAATACACCCCAATCCCACATACACCCCTTGATATAAGAATAGAAAGAGGTAGAATCCAAATAGGAAATAAAATCCGCAGAATCCACGTTTTCGCAATTGCATCTGCGTAGCTTTTCGATTATATCGAAGGTCTCTTGATGACAGCTTCGATATCATCGAAGGTCTCTCGATGATATCGGAACAGGATAAAACTTGTCCAGTGACCAGGGGTGAAAAATCCAACAATTATCGATGTCATCGAAGGTCTCTCGATGACAGCTTCGATATCATTTAAAGGTCTCTCAATGATATCGGAACAGGACAAAAACCGTCCACCGACCAGCGGTGAAAAATCCTACAATTATCAATGATATCGAAACTGGTTCGATTTCATCGATTCCAGCAATGAGGAGAAAAATTCCATCGAATCTCTCCCTTTTCGACTCAGGAGTAATCCACCTTCTTCAAGCCAGCCCGGTTTCTACAAACCTCTAACTTGCCCTTGAGCAAAGCCTTGGTCATCATGTCTGACCCATTGTCGTCCGTATGGACCTTCTCAAGCTGTAACACCTTTTGTTCCAGTATCTCTGATCTAGTGATACCGAATCTCTATGTGCTTCGACTTGGAATGCTGACTTGAATTTTTGCTTAAGTGTATAGCACTTTGGCTATCGTAATAGACCACGTGCTGCTCCTGCTTCAGGCTAAGTTCTTGTAGGAACCTCTTCATCCAAAGCATCTCTTTACATGCCTCTGTGATTGCAATGTACTCGGCATTTGTCGTCGATAATGCTACGACATTCTGTAGCTTGCTCTGCCAAGAGACCGCTCTCCCTGCAAACGTGAACATGAACCCCGATGTAGACTTCCTGGAGTCTATATCGCTTGCCATATCTGCATCTGTGTAGCCCTCTAACACAAGTTTTTCGTCATCATAGTATAAGCTCAACCTGGATGAGGCTCTTAGATACCGCAGTATCCATTACACCGCTGTCCAATGCTCTTTACTAGGATTGGCAAGATACCAGCTAACAACACCAACCCCATATGCTATGTCTGGGCATGTACACACCATAGCATACATCAAACTTCTTACTGCTGACGCGTAGGGTATCTTCTGCATCTCTTCCACCTTTGTCTTCGTCTTGGATACTGCCTGTCGCTTAATCTGAAGTGACCATCCAGTGGAGTACTGACCAGCTTTGCTGTATTCATATTGAACAGCTATAGGACTTTTTCAATATACAGCTTTTGTGATAGCTAAAGCTTCCTGCTGCTTCTGTCACGAGTTATTTCCATTCCTAGGATTTATATAGCTCCCCTCTCACGGAGGAGGGTGGGCTTGGCGAGCGCATTTACCATCTGTGGGATCCAAGCCACTCATTTTGGTGCATGCACGAGAAAATAGAGAGTTAGAAAAGATGTCCATTTTAATATACCAGTACTGACCACCAAGCAGGTGGGCTAGCCTGATTTTTGAGCGGGAGAACCTACATGGTGGGCCCAACTAATGACCAGCTTGGGTAAAACTCGCACATGTGTCCAGGAGTGCACCAACATCTCCCAGCCTTCCAAATCGGCTTTCTCATTGCAAGGGACATAAAAGAAAAAAAGTGCTTTTGTAGGGCTGAAAAGTCTCCTTTCTTTTTACCATTGCACGCCTTGGCCCACTTCTCTCTCCAAATTTCAAAATCCAACGCTCTAAAAAGGCTCCCCACAATTTCCTTATATGATATTTCTAGCCGTTCATTCCATTCCGAGATCAAACCTTCAAATGCCTCTCTCTATAAATAAGCTCCCAAACACATTTCTATTTCTACATAAGAATCCTCCTGCACACATACATTTTGTTCTATCATATTAAACTACAAAAGAATGTCTGTAAGTATGCATTTTGGTTTTTGATTGTGATTATATTGTAATTAGTGACTAATCACAGGCTAATGTCCGATCGATGCCGTGGCCCGGTTGCAGGTGATACAGGTGAGGGTCCCGAACCTCGACTGCGAGGGTTGCGCCACAAAGATTCGGAAAGCTCTCTTCAAGCTCGAAGGTATATACATGATCAATCTCTTATTAAGGCTTTGTTTGGTTGCACCAAATATCAAAAAATTTCATGATATTGCACAACCAAACAAGGCCTAAGAGTTTGTATTAGTATGACTAACTTGTGCTGGTCACAACTTGTTTGGATTATCTGTAACATGATATGATTTGCAATTCCAAGCTGTCCATCTTGTTCGTCTAACATAAATAGATGTGGTTCTTAGAACATAGTCATTTGGAACGGGGCCCACCAGATGGATGGTTTGGATTGTTGAGCCATGCAGCTATATGGACCCCATCCAGTAATGCACATTTTCTAATCCTAAGCATGCTTCTTATGTTAATTAATGGCGCATTTGTTTGCACCAAATAGTACCATGATATTTCATGATTAGTCAGTCTAAATATTTGGTGCAACATATCATGAAATTTCATGTTATTTGGTGCAACCAAACGCACCATGAACAAACTCAATATTCAAAGCCTTGTTATCTGTTAGCAGATTCAGTTGCTAGCTTCCAAAATGCAAATTACTTCTCTAGCTTCTCACATTGGGTGACGCAGGGGAGGACGTGAGGTCGAGCACCATCTTCCTCAAGAGGATAACTATTCCGAATCCACGGAACTTCTCTGGACTCCTCACAGAGACTTTCTCGAATCCACGAGAAAAGAGAGCAGAAAATAGAAATAAATTCTAATAAATTCGAAATAGATTAATCAATGCATAAAAACGAGTCCACAGCCCTTTAAATAAGGGTACTAAGCAATGGGAAAGAAATCATAATTAAACTACAACTAAAACTCCTAGAATTCGCGACTTACTATAAATAGTAAACTTACTATTTATAGACGGTCGTGATGTCTACTAGTGAGCAAGGTTTTCGGCCAAAAATAGTAAGTGTCCTATTTGGCTTCACCAAACCGTTCCCCTAATTATTCTAAGCTCTTTTCATGTTGGGCGCAACTCCTAAAGCTCGATGGATGAAGAGTTATAGTCAAACTAAAACTTACTATTTATAGTAAAAACGAAATTGAAACAGGGAAACGACTGTCGAATCAGGGGTTTCTCGCAATTCCGAGCGTCGCAACCCGCATAGCTGTGTTGGTTGGCTAAAGTAGCTCGTTCTACCCCAAAATCATATATTTTACGTCGGCTAACTCACCCGGATTGCGAGATACGCCTGGTTGAAGGTTTGATGGTCCAGATCACTTCTGTCGCCGACCGGGCCTTTTCTGATCCATCTTTGCCATATAATTGTCCACGACCCGCTCTACCTCAGTCTCCTCCACTTCAAAAGAACTCGTCCTCGAGTTATCATTATGCGCTGGTTTATGATACTCGGTCAGGTCCGCGACATTGAAAGTCCGTGAGATCGCCATATCATCTGGAAGATCAACAACATAAGTGTTGTCATTGATCTTTCGGATGATTGGTACCGGTCCAATCTTTTTATTCTTCAACTTGTTGTACGTTCCGGTCGGAAATCTTTCTTTGCGCAGATGGACCATTACTTGGTCACCCACCTAGAACACTTTCTGTCGCTGATGCTTGTTCGCTTGCTCCTTGTACTTTTCGTTCGAAGCATGTAGCTTGTTCTGTACCTCCGCATGAATGCCCATGATTTTGTCTGCCATATGTTCTGCTGCAATGCTCATGCTTGGGAGCTTGGGCAGAGGGACCAAGTCTAGTGTGTGGCGAGGTACTCGTCCATAAATAACCTGGAACGGGGATTTTCCTGTCGAACGGTTCACCATGTTGTTGAATGTAAACTCCGCTTGAGACAAGGCCAAATCCCACTACTTCGGATTTTCTCCTGAAATACATCGAAGGAGGTTTCCCAACGTGCGATTCACAACCTCAGTTTGACTGTCAGTCTGTGGATGGTACGCGCTGCTGAACTGAAGGCATGTATCGAATCGAGTCCACAAAGTTCGCCAAAAGTAGCTTATGAACTTCGTGTCATGGTCGGAAGTAATAGTCTTGGGAACCCCGTGTAGCCGCACAATTTCTCTGAAGAATAGATTCGCCACGTGTGTTGCATTGAGAGTCTTCTTGCACGGAATAAAGTGCCCCATCTTGGAAAAATGATCTACTACCACAAACACCGAATCCATGCCGCGTTGTGTTCGTGGGAGACCAAGCACAAAGTCCATAGATAAATCCTCCCAAGGGCCGTAGGCACGGGTAACGGGGTGCAGAGGCCCGTATTATGAGATTGCCCCTTGGAAGTCTGAAAAATATAACAGCGTTGGACTGCCTTTCCCACATCACGTACCAATTGTGACCAGTAATACCGTTCTTCCACAAGAGCTCGCGTCTTGTTTCGTCCAAGGTGTCCACTGAGGCCACCTCCATGTAGCTCTTGGATTATCTGTTCCCTTAGCGAACTCTTTGGGATACATAGTCAATTTTCCTTGAAAAAGAACCCGTCTTGTATATGTAAGTCACCGGGGTGACCTTCCTGATATCTAACCCATGCGTCCTTGAAGTCGTCGTCGTCGGCATATATGTCTTTGAGGCGATCGAACCCGACAACTTCATTACTCATAGTGACTAACAAAGTTGCACGGCGACTCAGCGCATCGGCTACTTTGTTCTGTTGCCCTGAATTATGCTTTAGTACAAATGTGAATTCCTGCAAAAACGAGATTCATCTAGCATGCACACGGTTAATGTTAGCTTGACTATTAATAAATTTGAGGGCTTGATGGTCCGTGTAAAGTATGAATTCCCTTTGAATCAAATAACGTCGCCAGTGTCGCAGTGCCTGGACCACCGCGTACAACTCAATCTCATATGTAGACCACTTCTTGCTTGCATCACTAAGTTTCTCACTGTAGAAGGCTACCGGCCTACCTTCTTGAGACAAAACTCCCCAATCCCGACATATGAGGCATCACATTCGACTTCAAACAGTTTGTCGAAGTTGGGAAGTACAAGAACCGGGGTCGTGGATAATCTGCGCTTGATTTCGGCAAAGCTCCTGTCGGCTTCGTCGGTCCACTGAAACTGCTCTTTCTTCATGCAATCTGTGATCGGTGACACAATGGTACTAAAATTTTTCACGAACCGACGATAGAATGTCGCTAGTCCATGGAAACTTCGCACTTCGTAAATATTTTTGGGAACCGGCCATTCTCTGATTGTCTTCACCTTTTCCTCATCCACTCGAATGCCCGTGGATGTAACCACAAAACCTAGAAACAATAGGCTATCAGTCATGAAGCTACACTTTTTTAAATTGAGGTACAATTTATTTTCAGTGAGCACTTGAAAGACCTTCTTGAGGTGCTCCATATGGGTGGTTTCGTCTTGACTGTATATCAAAATATCATCAAAATAAACCACAACGAACCGCCCAATAAAAGGTTTCAGAACTTGGTTCATCAACCTCATGAATGTACTAGGCGTATTAGAAAGACCGAAAGGCATGACCATCCATTTGTACAATCCTTCATTGGTCTTAAAGGTTGTTTTTCACTCATCATCCGGCCGTATTCGAATCTGATGGTAGTTGCTCCTTAAGTCCAATTTAGAGAATATTTTTGCGCCCTCTAGCATATCCAACATATCATCTAACCATGGTATAGGAAACCTGTATTTTATGGTGATCTTGTTGATGGCTGGGCTGTCGACACACATGTGCCAACTCCCATCTTTCTTTGGAGTTAGCAAAGCTGGTACAGCACATGAGCTCATGCTTTCTCGAATAAGACCCTTACGGATCAGTTCCTCCACTTGTCCCTACAGAATCTCGCACTCATTCGGGCTTATTCGATAATGAGGACGATTAGGTAAACTGGACCCAGGGACAAAGTCGATATGGTGTTGGATATCTCGCATAGGGGGTAACCCATCAGGAAGGTCCTCAGGCCAAATTTCTTGGAATTCATGTAACAAGGGCCTTAGTCTTTCAGGGATGATGGTGGGCTCGAGTTCTTCCCCTTTCACAATTAATGTATAAGTCTGTCCTGTTTCTTTGGATTCTTCCACGAAGTCTCGAATGGTTAAGAGAAATCGACCCTCCACTTTAGAAGTTTCAGGTGGTCCTTCTGGATCCATAGGGGCCAATATGGTCTTCCGGCCGTCCTTGACGAAGATATATATGTTATCTCGCCCTTTATGAGTGGCGTCACGGTCAGATTGCTAGGGTTGACCGAGTAGTATGTGACATGCTTCCATATCAACCACATCGCATACTACTTCATCCTTATAATGTTTGCCAATTGAAAAAGATATGGTACACCGTTCAGTTACCTTTGTTTCACTGACCTTCTTGATCCAACCGATTGTATATGGAGAGGGATGACGCTCTGTTTTCAATTGCAATTTTTCCACCATGCCCCTGGAGACGATGTTCTCGCTGCTTCCACTGTCAATGATCATGTCACAAACCTTTCGATTCATCGTACACCTAGTGCAGAAGATGTTATGCCACTGTGGATGCACTTCTTTTCTTGGTGCATATAATAGCCACCTCATGACGAGCGACTTGCCGTGATCTTGCTGAACCCAATTTGAATCATCTACCTCGTCCTCGGCGGTATGCTCCTGTTCTTCAATATCTAGATCTTCATAAACATTATCAGCACTACCATCATTAATGGCGAGGTTTGCCACTTTTCGCTGGGGACAAGTATTTGATAGGTGGCCGGGCTGGCCACAACGATATCAGCTATCGGGCCTTGGCCGAGCATAAGGGTTCGGAATTCTACTTGTACCACCAGCAGTCGAGACGCCCCTTTGGGGTCTAGCTAGCCCGCTTCCCTGATCTCGGTTCTCAGACGTAGGAGGTTGAGTGCGTGCTCCTACGGGCTCTTTCCCCTTAGGCTGTGGAGCTCCCTGAGGTGGACCTGTCGCAGTAATCTTTGCAGTAGGATAAGTCCGTGTGTTAGGACGTTCAAGTTACACTTCTGCCCGAGTAGCCAACTTGATCGCATCATTCATCGTCCAGACGGACTGCATCTGGACCCGATCCTGAATTGCCATACGCAATCTACCGTTGAATCGGGTGACTTGCTGCGATTCAGTCTCGACCAAATCGTTACGCGCCGCCAGGCGGTAAAATTCTTCTGCGTACTCTCTCACCGACCGACTACCCTGTCGACAATTTTGGTATGTTGGAATAATACTTGATCGTAATCGCTAGGGAGGAATCGGGCGCGTAATAGCTGCTTCATCTGCTACCATGTGCGGATTGATGCTTTCATCTGCTTGGTTCGTGCGAGTTGCAATTGTTCCCACTAAGCTGACGCTCCTCCTTTCAACTTATAGGCCACCAGCTTGACCTTCTTTTCTTTAGGGATGTCCATATAGTCAAAAAATCGCTCAACTTCAGAAAGCCAATCGAGGAAATCCTCAATGTGTAGTTGGCCATTGAAGTTAGGAATATCAACCCGTATCTTGAATTCTCGATCTACTCGATTGCCACCTGGTCTGGGGTGTTGGAAGATTATATCGTCAATCTCCTCCTCACTGGAGCCCCCGTCCTTAGGCATGACCCTTGGATGCACTACCGGTATTATCCTGCGATCAAGCCGATTACGAGCCTCAGCAATTGGTGGTGGAGGATTACCACCAGGAACACAGAGTTGCCCTAGGGTTTCTGCCAAGAGATTCGCTATGCAGTCCATGGAAGCCTGCAGCCCTTGCATGGCTTGCCGATTCTCTTGCTGCGCTGCTTGAAAAGTTGCCGCTGTTAAAGGCAAATTTCCTAGAGCACCGCCTATGGGATTGTTGCCCGACCCGTCGTTAGAAGTCATCGATCCGAGGAGAAACCTCGCTTTGATACCAAACTGACGCAGGGGAGGACGTGAGGTCGAGCACCGTCTTCCTCAAGAGGATAACTATTCCGAATCCACAGAACTTCTCTGGACTCACAGAGACTTTCTCGAATCCACGAGAAAAGAGAGTAGAAAATAGAAATAAATTCTAATAAATTCGAAATAGATTAATCAATGCATAAAAACGAGTCCACAACCCTTTAAATAAGGGTACTAAGCAATGGGAAAGAAATCATAATCAAACTACAACTAAAACTCCTAGAATTCGTGACTTACTATAGTAAACTTACTATTTATAGACGGTCGTGATGTCTACTAGTGCGCAAGGCTTTCAGCCAAAAATAGTAAGTGTCCTATTTGGCTTCACCAAACTGTTCCCCTAATTATTCTAAGCTCTTTTCACGTTGGGCGCAACTCCTAAGGCTCGACGGATGAAGAGTTATAGTCAAACTAAAACTTACTATTTATAGTAAAAACGAAAGTGAAACAGGGAAACGACCGTCGAATTAGGGGTTTCTCGCAATTCCGAGCGTCGCATCGTAGCTGGGTTGGTTGGCTAAAGTAGCTCGTTCTACCCCAAAATCATATATTTTACGTCGGCTAACTCATCCCGGATTGCGTGATACGCCTGATTGAAGGTCTGATGGTCCAGATCACTTCTGTCACCGACCGGGCCTTTTCTGATCCATCTTTGCCATGTAATTGTCTGCGACCCGCTTTACATCATTGGGTTAGGGGTCCAAGCCGGATATGGGTCCAGATTGGGCCTACGAAAGACCTCCAAGTCGGTATGGGACTGATTTTAAAGTGGACCCAGGCCTATAACAAGTATACGTGGCAACGGGCGAGTCTTGTGTCAGGCCAAGCTAGGCCCGGGCCTGATCCTGGCCTGATCCAGCATGGGCCTACCACACAGGCCCGGTTAAGCCCAGAAGAATTGGTTGCCCCAACTCGCCCAAGAACGACCCGACCTGACCAGAAATTGATAAAATCCTTATTTCCCACTTGAATATTTTTTATCCATCCGTTGATCAAGTGGGCCACACATGTACAAAGAAATAAACATTTAAAGGAATGAAATCATGTGGGGCCTGCTTAAAGAACTGATTGAATCTTGAACACGTATGCCACATTGGCACATGTGCCACCCCATGATATTCATAGATGAATGACTAGCATGTTATTTATTTGGTTCTTTCCGTGCTCCGCAGGAGTAGATGAAATATATAGACATAGAAATGGAAACACAGAAGGTTACCATCAGAGGACATGCAGTGGAGGAGAAGAAGGTAATCAAGACCGTCCGTCGGACTGGGAAGGCTGCCCAGCCATGGCCATTCCCAGCTTACTCCCATTTTTCATCATTTTATAAATACCCGGCCCACATAGCGAACCACTATTACGAACGGTCCAGCAACGATGTGGCGAGTGTACACACTTTCTTTCATACTCCAGCGACCTACTCAGTGGCTGTGGCATCTGATGAAGCTGTGGCATCTCTTTTCAGCGATGAAAATCCACATGCATGCACCATCATGTGATCATGTGGTTTTTTATTTTATTTTTATTTTTTTATATTAAATGTTCAATGGATAAGGTTGTATTGTTTTGTTATTTAGAAATGATCCAGTGGTTCAGATCATTATAAGTTACAGTGCTCCTTGTTCTATTGGGAGACTTTGATAGTCTGACTGATCGATCAATCTATGCCGTCCATTAGTCCAGTATTCATTTCAGGGTATACAATGCAAAAAATCACATTTGTTGAATGATTCAATCCATACTTACCCCTTTTTCCAATTTATATCCATCTGTTTGTAGGCCATTGGTGCAATGGTTTAGATTGACTGATAATAGTGATCGTTTAGAAACATAAGCCATCCAATCAGACCTATTCTTATGTAAACAATCGTAGCTGTCCATTTTGTAAGCTGTTGATGGATGCTTAGAATTGACTGAACAGTGTGAATTTTCTATGGTAGCCCGTAAAATTTGTGATGGGCCTGATGAATGGTACAGATCGAGCAATCAAATTATCCAAGGGTCCCAACACAACTAAGAGCACTTATAGTTATCCATGCTCCTGACCAACCATTAACTCAAACGCTTTCGTGAGCCACCTTGTAAAAATTACACAGATCAGATGATCAGATCCATCCAAAAGTTTCCTTCATTTTCCGTAGCCTTCATTTCCTGGGTCATTTGATTGGATGGTTTGGATCATTTGATAGAAATACTTCTTTCGTTCCACTAATGGATCCCAAAAACTAGATGGCCCAAATTGTAGAATGAACCTATTTTTGCACGAGGCATCCTACTGTCCATTTTCTAGTTAATTGATCGTATGACCAGAATCATTTGATCTGGTTAAGATTTGCATGGTAGCCATTGAAATATGTCATTAGCCTATACAAAGGCTTTCGTAGGCAATCCGCATCAGTTTCACTTATGCAAAGTAGGAATATTTATTATTTTTAATTTTTAAAAAAAGAAATGTGGAGCACACCAGTTGTAATTTTATTGATAATTATTATATACATTAGAGGGGGACTATACTGAATGATTCTCTCCCCAAATTCATCACTAAAGCTTTCTATTACAACTCTCATTAAAAGTACTCAAAAAGAAGAAAAGAAAGAAAACCCACCATGAAGCATCCAACATTACAGCAATTATTTATTACACATTACCTGGATTAATTTCTATCAAACTTCTTCAATATAACATCCCGTAACAGTTACTAAAATAGTTTATCTTTCATCTCATCAAAGAAGCGGTAATAGACAATCCTCCAAGACCTCTTGAGTACTAAAATGCCACATAAGGCCCAAAACCCAACTGCAAATCCTGGTCCCAGCCCAGAGTAAAACCAACGCATCTCATCCTCTTCTTCATCTTTTTCAACATCACCACTAATAGTTATTGGACCTGGAGGAGTCTCATCGCCAACACACTTATCCGGAAGAGGAGGTCCACAAAGTCCGTTGTTGCCCATATAAATAGAAGGATCTTGAAATGTCTGAAGCTGATTTCCAGATGGAATTTTCCCCCACAAGTTGTTAAATGACAAGTTCAACCAACTTAGAAAAGTTAAATTTGACATGCTCGAAGGAATTGTACCTGAAAGCTGATTTTCAGAGAAATCAAGAGACTCTAGCAATGTCAATTTACCAATCTTGTCTAGAATCTTTCCGGTCAAATGATTTCCAGATAAGTTTAAAGCACGCAATCCCAAAAGTCCTGTGAGTCCTTCAGGGATCTCTCCAGATAAGTTATTTCTTGAAAGGTCTATGCATGTAACCAGCGAAATCGTTCTTGTGTATTCAAGCATTTGCCCCTTCACTGACACAAGCAAGTTTTCCATGTAATATGATGATCCCGCCCCTCCATAGGAAAGAACATGGTTTATCTTCTGCTCATTCTTCATCGCCAAGAGATTTTCAAAAGTTTCAGGAATTGAACCAGATAAACAATTTTGTGCCACATCAAGGAGCTGAAGAGAAGTTAGGTTTAATAGTTGTGGTGGGATGTTGCCAGTAAACATATTGGATCGTAAGCGCAGAATTCTTAAAGCTGGAAAGCTTTCGCTAATCCAAGTGGGAATATCACCTGAAAAATTGTTGTATCCAAGGTCCATAGTCTCCAAACCAGCACATTTCTTCAGGGACAAAGGGATTTTTCCTGATAGTCTATTGTTGCTCAAGTGCATTGTTCGGAGTCGATGCAACTGACCCAAGGACCTGGGTATTTCTCCTGATAACCTGTTATTGCTCAAATCAACTGCCTCAAGCAATACACAATTACCTAAACTCAATGGAATGATACCACTGAT
This sequence comes from Magnolia officinalis, assembly GCA_021015155.1. Taxonomy (NCBI): domain Eukaryota; kingdom Viridiplantae; phylum Streptophyta; class Magnoliopsida; order Magnoliales; family Magnoliaceae; genus Magnolia; species Magnolia officinalis. Next base: position 61,646,775 of record JAJHSJ010000013.1, on the reverse strand, counting down.
ATTGTTTCGAGAAAGGTCAAGGGCAATCAAGGAATTCATTTCTTCTATGGATGAGGGAATCGTGCCACCCATTTGGTTACCTTTGGCAGAAAAGTATTCTAAATACTGCATTGTGGATGTAAAATTGGGTGGGAGTGGCCCAGAAAATTGATTGTTGGAGAGATCAAGTACTCTGGCTCCATTCAATATGTAGGGTATGGGACCACTGAAATTATTTGAACTCAAATCAATGTAGGAGGCTTGAGGCTGCATTTTGAAAGAGTTGGGCAATTGACCAAAAATCTGGTTATTTGAAAGGTTCAGGGAAAGAAGTTGGGGTGTTAAATCCCAAAACCAGGTGGGGATGATGTCAGAGATGGTTGCGTTAGAGAGATCCAACATTACTACAGATTTTTGTGTTCGTAGCCAGAGAGGAAATCGAGGACCTAAATGACATGATCCTAGGTTAACGTAAGAAAGCTGAAATGGAGGGGCCCAATCAGAGTGTGGATCAAAAACCAAAGAATTGGAAGACAAATTCAAGACGTCCAACTTTTTGAGGTTTTCAAAAAGACTTTCAGACACGTTTCCTGTCAAGGAGTTGTAAGAGAGGTCAAGCCAAGACAAGTTGGAAAGTTGTCCTAAAGTTGTTGGGATTGTCCCATTCAACTGATTCCCACGGAGAAATAAATCTTGTAAGGAAGACAATCCTCCAAGAGCTGCAGGGATATTTCCATTCAACTGATTCCCTGAGAGATCTAATTCTTTTAAGGAAGACAATCCTCCAAGAGCTGCAGGGATATTCCCATTCAACTGATTCCCACGGAGAAATAAATATATTAAGGAATATAATCCTCCAAGAGCTGCAGGGATATTCCCATTCAACTGATTCTCCGAGAGAAATAATTCTTCCAAGAAAGACAATCCTCCAAGACGAGCTGCAGGGATTGGGCCTGTCAGCATGCATTCGGATAGAGAAAGGCGTTTAAGATTTTGGAGCTCATATAACCAATCAGGAATGGCCGCATGCATATGGTATCCATCCAAATCCAGGCTCTCTAAATTGATAAGCTTAGTTATGGCTTTTGGAATGCTACCTGTTATATTCTCACCAAATGATAAATAAAGATCCACAAGTGAGGTAATATTCCCAATAGAGTTGGGGATTCCTCCATGCAGCTGACTGAAAGATAGATCAAGTATCTTCAGCTTCCTCCAGCTGCCTTCAAGGAACTCTGACCAATCAACCCTCAGGTAATCATCAGTTGATCCCAACCCCAACACTTCCAAGTTAGGAAGTTGTGAAAATTGATAAGGAACCTCACCATGAAAGTTGTTACCCGAGAGATACAAGGACACGAGGCTACTAATGTTAGCTATCCAGTTTGGAATGGTAGAGTTGAAGTTGTTAAAAAAGAGATCAAGGACACGGAGAGATGTGAAATTAACAGAAGGAAGAGTTGGAGAAATATATGAAAGACCACAATCGATCAACCTTAGCTCAACAAGGGAAGGAGACATGTTCATTACGTGCACCCAATCATGGCTTGCCATGGAAAGGTTCACTTCAGACATGTAGAGGTACTTGAGAGAAGGAAGACTTGTCAACCACCAAAGGTTTTTGGCACTCAAAGAAGATGAAGAAAGCTTCAGGGAAATGAGTTTGGTGAGGTTTCCAAGCTGATGAGGGATTCTCCCACTGAACCCTGCATCTGACAAGTTCAAATGCCTCAACTCCTTCATTGAACCCAGGAAATCTGGAATTGGTGCGCCATTAAAAGCATTCCAGCTCAAGTCCAACAACTGAAGATGCTTCAGTTGAACCAGAGCTGGATCAATTCTGCCACCTAGCCTGTAGGAAGGTGGACCATCCAAAGAAGTATGGAGGTCGAGTTTAACAACGTACCCAGTCATGTTGTGGCAGGTAATTCCTCTCCATTTGCAGCAGTCAGAGGCTTCATCATCCCATGAAGAGAGCATATTGGAAGGGTCGTTGAGAGCCTTCCGAAAGGTAGTCAGAGCTTCTCTCTCGGAATCGAAGCAACCACTCACCTTCCCATATCCTCCCCAATATATTAATACATTTAAAAGAAACAGAGAAATAAGAAAGCCTCTCTGCTGAGAATAACAACTCTCCATTACTTCTCTCTCTCCTTTAGAAAGGGAAAATAGCTTCTTTGCTGATTTCTCCTTCCGCTCTCCTTAATTTATAAGATCTGAAGACCGCACACATCAATCATGCTAGTTCACCACCATTTTATCTTAACACTGATCAAGCAATCCTAACCATCAAGTTAAAATGGTTAAATGGTGGTGGACTGATCAAGCAATCCTTCTTCATCCAAACCGTTTATCTAAATGGTACGTCTGCCTAATTAGGGGACGGGATTGATTTTTAATTTTTTTTATATTTTATTTCAGGTGATCTTCATGGTACGGCCCACCGTCTCCACAGTGTTTGCGGACTAGCTGGCGTCAAAGTATTGTATTTTATTTTATTTAAGGTGATCAACCACCCACTTTGATGTTTGTATTTTCTCCGCACACACCGTACATACATTTTGCCAGCGCATTTACAGGCTACAAAATAGGGAGATTCAAAGCTCAAGGAGTGGTGATTGTACGGTCATCCCTTGAAAACTTGTTGGTTCCTACTCCAATGTTTATTTACCATCCAACTGTTGGCTATCCTATTCTAACTAGGGTGGATTTGGACGAGCCCATCCCGTGGGGTGGATGGCATGTAATGATGACTGTGTCAGTGGATTGGAATTCACCACCGAGTATGTTTGGCTCGCCTGGCCAATCCCGGGATTATGTCAGCCAATCTCGGGATTGCTCCGTCTAACCAAACATGTCCCAATCAAAATAGATGGGATTAAGAGCGATTGGGTGGATTTCAAGGTAATGATGGTGATGTCAGTGGATTGCTGGGGGATTGCTATATCCAACTTCTGCCTGTTTGGCACGCTTGGCCAAATCCTGGGATTGCTCCTTCCAATCCATCCTAATACAACCTAATCCCATCCACCCTGCCCGTCCAAACAGGCCCTAATTCTTATTATATTCTTATTGGCCCACCAAATGAGGGGTGCTTGATTAATGTTCTGGTTCCCACACAAGTGACACTTTTTTTTTTATATTACACACGCACACACCCCCACACACTCACGCCACACGCACACACCCCACACACGCACGCCGTGGGATTTCACCACCGTGGGTACTTGAACCCTTGACCCGGTGTTGAAACTCCAGCGAGTCTACCACCCGGATAAGAGTAAGGACCCTTCAAAGTGCACTTGAGCAACTAGTATTATCAGTATTACTATCCTCTTATGCTATCTACCGGACATGTTACATTATATATGTATACCATAAGCATAAAATTTCCCTCCAATTCAAGAATTAGGAGTGGGCATTTCCAAGCCATTCAACTTGCATTAGTTCTTGTGGATGGACCATGTCCCCAAATATCCCACATTAGAAGATCCTAGCCATAAATCTAATGTGAATGTTGAACAACCCTACCAAGTCCAATTGATTCTAATTGTATGTCCCACTAATGAGTGGATGGACCTGAATTTTATTTTATGTGATTTTCTTGGTAGATGTTGTTGATGTCTTGCCCAAGTGGCTGTCAACCAGAGAGATGACACCATACCATAAATTGTGGTACCTTGACGTATCGTCTTGGCATGGTCAGTTTTCTTATCTTCCAATTGCCCTTGCACAACACGGCTAAGCTGTCATCAGACTAACTTTCAATTTTGGAAATTTATGTTTAAAAGTGACTTGATTAATTAGAACTCTATTGTTTGTTCTACACCATTTAAAAACTGGTGGTGTATTCTCGATCATATATATGCCACTAATAAAATCATAGCTTAAGAAATGTTAATCACTCATTTAAGGTCCACTGAAAGTAAAGTAGAAAAGTATAATTACCGGATACGAAAATTTAAACTTCATTATTTTTTGTAATAGCTCAAGAAATGTGAATAACTTATTTTGCCTATCTTATTATTATTATTATTATTGTTTTTAAGTCTTTATATTGTAATAGCTCAAGAAACGTGAATAACTTATTTTGCATCCATTGCAAGTAAAGTAAAAACGTATAGTCAACTAATAAAAAGAATCTCATTTGGCATCTATTTTGTTGCCCGTCCCATCCTTTATATATAATAGCTTACGAAATGATAACCACTTCTTTAGCATTCATGACAAGTATAGTCACTGGATAAGAAAATTCTTATTTAACATCTCTTTTATTGCATGTCCCATTCTTTGGAGAAGTCTTTGTATATTAATAGCGAAATGCTAACCACTCATTTAGCATCCACGAGAAGTAGAAAAGTATGGTCATTGGAAAAGAAAAGTCTCAATTTGCATCTCTTTTATTGCATGTCCCATTCTTCCGACAAGTCATTATAGTGCATTGAAGCCCAAGTGGAACATGAAACGACTTATAATTCCAAGTCAAGTCCATGATAATATAGAATTAAGACATGAAGATGACTCTTCTTTTTTTTTCAATAACTTTCTCTACAGTTAAATAAAATGGTGAAAGGTCTAAATTTTGTGTTTTCAATTAATTTAATAAATTTCCTTTAAGTGGAACATTTTAAGTTCACATGTGCGAAGGTAATTTAGGACATGTAAAAGTTAGAAATGGACTTGAATTAGGCACTTGGGCCAATCATCGCATGATTTGGTGGCTTTTTCCTAGTTGGGTCAGCTGGCTCAAAACTCAACTGTTTTTTAAACTAGGTGTTAGCGTGTTGTTCTTTTGGTTCATTGGGTTCATCTGCCATAGGCGACACTGGTACTAAACCATGGGCTCCACTTGCACAATCTTACAAGTCTAGTAGTATTGGAAACTGAAATTACCATTGGTGCATATATAGGATCCATAGGCATTTTAATTTAATTTTATTTTTTTAAGCTTGTTAGTACGCCCACTGTCAGTTCACACTTCACTATTAGCCACCCCCACTAGGGATCGATGCCAAGACCTCAGTGTTGAACCTTTATCTTTCACTCAGTCTACCACTTGAGCTATGGATATGGGTATTCTTGGTGGGACGGCTGTAATCCAAGGATCAGATTGTATGGCTTTCTAAGTGTCACTTGAACAGTACGGGTGGGATTGGATGGATGGTCTGGATTGATTCATTTGATTAGCATTGTAACTTAAAATCCGAGGGAAGCAGATTGCCTTCCCAGTAACTCTTAGCATACTGAGTAAACTCTGTGGGGCCTACCATGATTCATATATTTTATCTACTATGTCTATCTATTTTACCAGGTAATTTTTGGGCTTAAGCCCAAAAATAAAGCATATCCAAAGCTCATGTGGACCGCACCACAAGAAACAGTGTGATTTGAACATCTACCATTGAAATATTCATGGGGGCCACAGAAGTTTTGGATCAAGCTGATATTTGTGTTTTTCCTTTATTCATGTTTGTGTGATCTTATGAATAGGTTGGATGACAAATAAACATCACCATGGGCCCTAGGAAGGCTTCAACATGGAAATCATTATTTCCACTATTTCCCTATGCAGTTGTGGTCCACTTGAGCTTTGGATATACTTCAATTTTGGGCTCAATCCTAAAATGAACTGGAAAAATGGATGGACAGTATGGATAAACCACAAACATTCACAGTGGGCCCCAACAGTTTTTGCTAGTACAATAAAGCCTACTTAAGTTACTCAGTACTCAATCCCATTTCAAAACTATGAATGTTTTTGTTTGTATTTTCATTTAGAGATTATTATTTTTATATTTAGAAATGCATATGAAAGATCTAGGATGGTCAACAGTCAGGTTCCCTCCAAGGTGTGTTTCGGCCAAAACCTCAAGCTAGCTCAGGCCCACCCATCAGCTGGGCCACACATGTGCCATGACTCTGAACTGCTGGCTACATTTTTCTATCTGTTTGACATTCTATTCATATTTGGCTCTACAGATGACTGAGTAGTTTGGATTGTAGGCTGAAGAATACTCACCTTCGAGCCTGCTTGATGAGTGGCCAAGCCATTCAATCTGAAATGATATATATTCATTAGTTCTAGAAGGTGTGGCAAATAGAGTGGGCTCGGGTGAAGCATCCAGCCCATATCCACATACTACACTGTAGCCCAGCCCATGAGTTAAGTAATTTCTCTCTGGCCCGGCCAGGCACGTAAGTGAAATTTCTCAGCCCAACAATGTAAAAATACTCTATTTTAATGTAGACCGTGTGTGCCCTACCTTCCAAGTGGGCAGTCTAGCATGCTGCCTCACTTCAAATGTGGGTCATTCATCATTAAGGGGCCGACCTTTAATGTGGACCGTCTATAATGTGGGCCTGTTTTTTTTCATTTCACATGATTATTTTAAGGTACACAACAATGTTTATTAGTCATACAACCTGTTCATAAGTTGACACTAATCAGATAGAGGGAAAACACAAAATATCAGCTTATCTAAAACTACTGAGGCCTCAGAAAGTTTTCAATTGTGTGGTGTACATGGTTCATGGTTTAAAATGTTCTGGCAAAATAGATGAAGGGCATGGATACAACAAAAAAATCACTCGGCCACATATAGCATCTTATTTTAGGGTGTGGTCCCAAAAAATTATGAAGGTAAAACTTTCAGATGGACCACACCACAGGAAATAGTGCTCATTGAGTGTTTATTATTAAAAATTAATTTCTCTTAAGGTCTACTGTATTGTTTGTTGACCATCCAACCTGTTGATATGGTCCAACTGACTTGAACGAAAGAAAAATATAAATATCAGGCTGATCCAAAACTTTTCTGGCCCACAAATATTAAGCTGATATTTGTGTGGTCCGTCTATATGACCTTATCAACGGATTAGATGAGAAGTAAACATTTTAGTGGCCCTCAAAAAATTTTAATGGTGGGCATTTAATCAACATTATTTCTTGTGGTGTTGTCCACCTGACATTTGAATCTACTGAATTTTGGACTCAATGACATGGGAATATAATACAAATACTTAACGGTGACCCGTTAGCCAAGGATCTACCGACCTGGGTGGATGTGGGACTCATTGGGTATGTTTTTCAAAAGATATTAGGACCTCTGTCAACTTCACAAAGGGAGGATGACAGCTCCCTATAACACCTTGTAATTACCATACAATGGATAAATGGGATGGATTTCTCACAGAAATCAGAGTGGCCCCACCTAGCTTCTCAGTGGCAGGAAAATCATGTCAACGGCTTTCGCTAATTTGTACGGTAGCAAAAATGGTGACCTTTCCTGTATGTACCTGATGAGTCTGATACACTATTATTAGTCATTTTTTTATCAACAAATGTACATGTGTGGCTCATCTGTCAACAGTCTATAAGAAAAGGAATTACTTGAAATTCAGACTGCGGTTGAACTTGACACGCACGCACTCAGAAATTGTACACGTGGCATACATTAACTCAAATCAAATAAAAGGATTAATAGGATTGATAAATTCTTTTTTATTTTTAATCATCTAATAAGTATACACCAATCTGATAGTTAGATAATCAAATAAGCTTAACTTTTGTTCAGTGTACATCTATATTGGATACCCTAATTTGGACAGTTTACTTTGACTACGTGTATGCCACACGTGTGCAATGTATGTATTAATTTTCTATGTAATTACATAGTGCCTGGTTATCATCCAACACACGCTGCCAGAGTATCAAAGTTTTTCTCCGGAGGATATAATGAATCCGGATCACTCAATCCTAACAATATCAGTGATGACATGGGCCAATCAATACACAGGAAAGTAGTATTTTCATCCTGTGGCAAGCAGAGGATCCAGAGTCGTGTATAAAGCAGTATTTTCCTTGCCTGTGGCAAGCAAAGAATCTGGACTCCACGGGTATAACACCGGAAGTGGACTATCTCGGACCTACCACTGGGGTTATCCCTTGCGACGGTGTTGTGGGCTTAATATGGTGGATGCGTTGTGTCCCGCCGTCCATTCGCATTGTCGGCTCATTGAAGGGCATCATCCCAAAAAAAGCAGATTCAAAGCTCAAGTGGAGCACACCACAAGAAACAATGGTGATTGAATGCTTACCATTAGAAAATTTTTGTGGGACATAGAAGTTTTGGATGAAGCTGATATTTGTGTTTCCCTTCATCCAGTTATGTGTGACCTAGTGAACAGGTTGGATGGCAAATAAACATCTCAGCAGGCACTACAAAGGTTTCAACGGTGGTGTCATCTCCAAGGTTTCCTGCGGTGTAGTTCACTTCAGCTTAGGATCTTTTCCATTTTTGGGCTGAACTGGCAAAATAGATGGACAGCAATGATATAAAACACACATCATGGTGAGTCCCACAGTGCCACAAATATGAGAGGTCACCACGAATCCTGCCACAAATAATATGGTGGCATGTTTTTGGAAGATTGGGTACTACCCTTACTTGTGCTAAAGTCCATATAGGCCTGACCATGGTAGGATTTGATTAGATAATAGGGTTGTCATTGGAGAATGACCCATTAAAGCAATTGAAAGTTATTTGATCGCATTCTCAACTGGGCGACAGTGGCTGCAGTCATACCCCGCTGGGTACTCAAACTATGTCCCTATGCAAATGGTGTGCATTGCAAATAAAATAAATTAATGGGTCGAGGAGGTACTTAGTTGTCTAAACATTATAACCCAACATCAATGAATCACACCGGTGTGATGGTTCACATACATCCATTCACATAGAATAAATGGTGCAAATAGAAAATACCCTAGGGCTGGGCATAATTGGACTTTGAGTGGATTTGTTGGCTCACAAATCTTGTAGTAAATATATGGTTTGTTAATTGCATAGAAAGATTCAGCATATGGGTCCACATGATTCTATTATTGAGAGCAGTTGACAGAGTTCTCACCAAAATTGAGTTATTTGTGGTTAGGATGATGTCTGGTCAAGTCTGACTCTCAATTGGGAGATCTTTTTTTCAGAGATTCAAACATGGTTCAAAATTAGGGTGGCAATAGGTTTTCGTTAGGCCAGGCTAGGTCCTTGAACTGCCCGAACACTTAAAACTTGTAGCATATAATGCGTTTACATAAAAGGTCAGGTATATTAAAATCAATTTAGCTTAGCCCCACCTGCAAAATTGATTGAGCCATGCATGGGAAGCCACATTTGGTCCATGAGTCTTAGATAGTAGTTCCAAACTGAGCCATAGCTAGGTTAAGCTTGTTGGGTTGTGTCGGGTTAGGTAGGCTGTCCAACCTGTTGCTACCCTTTGTTCAAAATGGTATTTATATATCCATTCTTTGGATAAGGAAAATGCAAACACCATTCGAAACATGCATATAGGTTGTCACGGTCTTGGCCTTGATTTTGAGTTGTTACCAGGGCCTGTTTGCCCCGATAAATTTAGAACTTTTGATTTTAGCTGGCCGATGTCGGTCTAGCCCATTAATTGCCTTGTCAGTGTATGAACTGGTCATGAATCAGACCATGAATTAAAATTGGTTCAAGCTCAATATTCAATACAAATAATTGATGGCAAGGATGTTCCCTTTGATTGATTTTCAACTAAGAGTCATAAATGATTGTTGAGTTTCCACATTTCAATTACCGGTGACAACACCCTTTTCATCAGGCACAGGTTGTCCAAACTTGCTTAAATGGTCATGGATATTTTGAGGTCTTCAATTTGTGTAGAGGGGGTTGAAACCATTCATATAATGGGCCTCACAGATCCACCAGATCATGGGATTTGGGTTGCAGAATTTATGGCCTTTTATGGTCGAGTATGAACCTGGCTATATTTTCTTTCCTTAGCTGTTAAGTTGGTGGCCACACCTATAGAGGGAGCCGGAAAAGTTCTTAGTTATCTTTTGGTGTATAGGTCACCTTCAGTGGGATAGATAATTTCGGTGGCTTAAACCCCTGAACAGTGATTGCTATTTGCAACTGCACATCTATATTCACCTAACAGAAAAGCTTCATATGTAACCACATAACAAATATTTACAAGATCTAGAATGATCGTCCCACATGCCCCTAGGTGGACCATCAATGTGAACTGTTGGCTATTCTATTCTAACTGATTCTTATTATGTTCCTACTGGCCCTTTGAATGAGTGGATTAATGGTTGAATTTTGTGGTAATTAATGTTCACTGTGTGGCCTGGTTGCTTAATGTTTTGGTTCGCACAAATGCAACACATTGTACATTTACTACACTTGTGTAAGATTGGACAAGCTCTTCAGGCAATCATTGTTGTTTACATTATGTGCACATAAAAATCAGGCAAATATGATAAGTAGGTGGCCGACACATGACAAACATTTACGTACTTTCCAATCTCCTAATCATTTATTTAGTTTTTACAGTTGTGGTCCATCTAATGATCTCATAGGCTTAGCATCTATGTCACTGGATTGCTAGTTGAGAGGCTCTGATCCTACATTCATGTGCCTCATTTTCCACCAGTAAGGCGGCTGCACATTCAAAGGGCACTTGAGCAACTATCCACCGGACATGCATGCTATATTACGTACACCGTTGAAGCATAAGACTTCTCTCTTCAAGAATTGGGAGTGGGCATTTCCAAGCCATTCAACCCACATTAGCTCTCATGGATGGACCGCGTCTCCAAATATCCTACAAATCTTACATGAATGTTAAACAATCCTACCTGACCGAATTGATTCCAAATGTATATCCCACTAATGTGTGGATTAGCTTGATTTTTATTTTATGTGATTTTCATGGTAGGGCTCATTGTCTCCATGGTGCCGATGTCATGCACAAGCAATGCCTATCAGCTAGAGAGATGGCACTGGACCATAAATTATGGTACCTTGATGTATTTGATCAATTTTGACAGACAACCAGTTATTTTTTTATCCTCCTGTTGTACTTGCACAACATGGCTAAGCTGTCGTCATATATACTAGCTTTCATTTGTGAAAAATTATGTTTAAAAGGGATTTGATTAACACTATTGTTTGTTCCACACCATTTAAAAACTGGTGGAGTATTCTTGAATGTATACATGCTATTAATAAAATGACAACTTAAGAAATGCTAACCACTCATTTTAAGTCCATTGGAAGCGAAGCAGAAAAGTATAATCACTTGACAAGAAAAATCTTGTTTCACATCTCTTTGATTGCCTATCTTATTCTCAATAGAAGTCTTTATATTATAATAGCTCAAGAAATTCCAATCACTCATTTAGTATCAATTAGAAGTCAAGAAGTATATTCACTAAATAAGAAAAATCTCATTTTGCATCCCTTTCATTCTGTCCTATTCTTTAGAAAAGTCATTATATTGTAATAATTCAAGAAATGCTAACCACTTATTTAGAGTCCATGGGAAGAATAGTCACCAAAGAAGAAAAAATCTTATTTCATATTTCTTTTATTACCTATCATGTTCTTCGTCCAAAAAGTCCTTGTATTGTAATAGGTCAAGAAATGCTAAACACTCATTTAGTGTCCATGGTGAGCAGAAAAGTATGGTCATCGGTGCAAAAAATCTCATTTCACATCTCCTCTATTATGTCCTAATCTTCATAGAAGTCCTTGTATTGCGTGGAAGATCAAGTGGAACACGGAACTAGCTTATAATTCTAAGTTATGACTAAGATAATATAACTTTCTAAGATATAGAGATGACTCTTCGTACTCACCGATCTATGGCTCAAGTGGTAGACTAAGTGAACAACATTGAGGTTTTGTCAACAATTCCCAAAATCACATGCAAATCGCTAACCACTTGGGTTCCAAAAATCAAAATTTCTATTTTAAGAAATCACATCTTTTATGTGACTATAACCTTCAGCTCTAATATCAATTTGTTAATTGAAAAATGCTAACTAAAGCATGTACAACGAAGTATAAAAAATAAAAATAAAATTGCAGATGCATGTCCTTAGCTATGTGAAGCTCCTTCATTAGAAGCGACCTTTCATCAAAAAAAAAACTTTTATACTGTATTGAAATATACTTGTTACCACTTTCACAACAAATGCTAATCCTACACTTTCTCTTTTCTACTCTACTTTCACCTATACTTATAAACAACCTATTTATTATAAGAAGTAAAATATTAATTAGGAGTATACATTTTTCTATAATTCTTTTTATATCCCCATGTATATAAAGTTATTTTTTCATATTCCTAAAAAGTTTAAATACACGGGTCAACATAATTATTTTATTTAAAATTAATTTTCAACAGAACTAAATGTTGTAAACATATGCAAGATCTAGGTGATTGGATTATGTTCTGCCTACATTGACCAATCCCCGCGTTAAGAAATTCTGCAACTTGTCCATCATGTGTCCACACGGGCAAGTTCATTTTCTCATATCCATCTATATTGGCAATTTCACTCATTGGACCTAAGGTTTTAATATTCTTCTGAGGGAGGGACCAACTAATGAATCGACTTGAAACTGACGGGACCCGGTGATGCACGGCATAGAATTCTATAACCATGCTCTTTGGCAGACACGTTAATGTTGGAAATGGACCCATTTCAGGGACAAACATGAGCTGCCATCAATTCAGTGAGCAAGGATTCTAAGTCAAGGGGATAAAAACAATCCCATCTATCAAGAATCAGGGCCAATGTGGAAAATTCTATGACAATGAGTGGTCTGTATCACCACCATTTTTCCAGAAGTGGTTGCGTAACGAAAGGTTTTTAAGTCTGATGTTGCATGTAGTCCTTCAATAATGGACAAGGCTTATGTCGGTGGATCCCTGAATGTAACTCAATGTTATGTATGTTTCTTATATCCAAGCCGTCCATCCATATAGGGAGATCATTTTAGGGTATTAGCCTAAAAATGCAGAAGATTCAAATATCAGGTGGACCACGCCACAGGAAAAAGTAGTCATTGACCATTAAAAACTTACTAAGAGCCACAAAAGTTTTGGACCAAGCTGATATTTGTGTGGTCCTTTCATGCACATCGTTGTGACCTTACCAACCGGGTAGATGGAAAATAAATATTCTGGTGGACCCAAGAAGTTTGTAATGGTGGGCGTTTAATTACCACTGTTTTCTGTGGTGTGGTCCACTTGAGATTCGGATTTTCTGTATTTTTGAGCTCCTAACATAAAATGATCTGAAGATATAGATGGACGACGTAGATTTAAGAGGTGGAACCATAATATGGGATCCACGGAAGCTACGTCTGTAAGTTATGGACTTTAGATGGGCACGCAGTTAGCCTGCAACCACCGACCTCCGCGTTGGCCGGAGACTCAAGTCAACCGCGCGTGGTGGATGTGTTTTATCAACGCAGTCTATCCTTTTGCCAAACCCTTCAAATGGTCCACAACGATGTTTATGACTCATCCAAACTTATTGATGAAGTGACACTGACATCAAGGAAAACACAAATACCGGCTTATCCGAAACTTCTGTGCCTTCACATAGGCTTGCACATGAAAATGGGGGTATTCTGGTCTTTAAAAAAATAGATTTAGATAATCTACCAAAGAGTTAAGATCCCTTTGTGGCCAATCTTGATCCATGTGTCTTATATCAATGCCATACATCCAATTCTCTTGATCATTTAGTATTAACCCATGAACACAGAGTACAAAAATATAATGTGGACCACACCATAGGAAACGTTGTGATTAAGCAACCACCATTAAAAACTTCGTGGGACCCAAGAAAGTTTTGGATCAAGCTGATATTAGTGTGGTCCCTTCATCCAGTCATGTATGACCCTATCAACAGGTTCGATGGTAAATAAACATTCTAGTAGCCCTTAAAAAGTTTTTAATGGTGGGCGTTTAATCACCACTATTTCCTCTGGTGCGCACTGCCTGACATTTGAATCTGCTAAATTTTTGGCCGGCTCATTTTATTAATGGTCTGGAAAGCAGATATACATTGTAGGCTTAATACAAATACACCAACGTGGCCCACACACCAGGATCTGCCGTCATCGGTCGTGGATCCAGAGATCCACTGAAGCCATATAATATCATGCAGAGTACATGAGACAATTATATACACTACAATTGGTTCCATTTATACACATGGGATCCAGGTATGTCAATCCGGAAGCTGCATCCTACCCTCACCATCTCTAGCCAGGAACGGACAGATCTGTGTAGACCCTACCATGATGTATTTCTTTATCCACGCAGTCCATCCATTTTCTCAAATATTTTCAGGTTGGGGCCTAAAAATAAGGTAGATCCAATGCTCAAGTAAACCACACCAAATAGTAAGCTTGGGTTGCATTAAATGCAAGTCATCTTTGGTTGTATCAAATGCAATAGTCATCTGCGGTGTGGTCCACTTGAGTGTTGGATCTATCTATATATTTTTGTGTTTATAATTTAAAATGATCTGAAAAAAGGGATGAAAGGTGTGGATAAACAAATACATCACAATAGGTCGCACACAGTTGTGTCTGTTCTTGGCTAGAGACAGACGGGTGGAAAGTGATCCACTTACTATCAATCCAAACCGATGAAATGAAAGCACAATTGAGTCATATATGCAGAATAGCCATGACCTTAAGGGTGGTCCACAGTTGTTGAATGTATAATTTATAAAATGACATTGTTTTCATCCGTTGCCCACTTGAGCTTTTAAGGGATTTAAATTTTGTGAATGCATAGTAAAATCTTAATATGAGGGATTTAACCCCATAGTTGAACTGGATGCTCCACAAAAGTGTGTAAGCTCAATGTAAGTGTAATTTGAACAGAGACTCATTAGGTATCACCTTTGCAGATGATGTAGGTGAAGACGTGATGAGGTTGATCACCTTCTTCCTCAATCGATAATATGGTGGGTAGGTTTTTGGAAGATTGGGTACTACCCTTGTGCTAAAGTCTATATAAGCCTGATGATGGCAGGATTTGATTAGATAATAAGGTTGCCATTGGAGAATGACCAATTAAAGCATGATTGAAAGTTATTTGATCCCATTCTGAACTGGGCCATCTTGGACAGTGGCATGCTAGCTCTGCAGTCATATCCTGCTGGGTACTCAATCCATGTCCCTGTGCAAATGGTGTGCCTCGCAAATAAAATAAATTAATGGGTTGAGGACAGGTACTTAATTAGTTGTCTAAACATTATAAACCAACGTCAATGAATCACACCGGTGTGATATGGTTCACATACATCCATTCACATAGAATAAATGGTGCAAATAGAAAATACCCTGGGGGCTGGGCATAATAGGACTTTGAGTGGATTTGTTGGCTCACAAATCTTATAGTAAATATATGGTTTGTTAATAACATGGAAAGATTCAGCATATGGGTCCACATGATTCTATTATTGAGAGTGGTTGATAGAGTTCTCACCAAAATTGAGTTATTTGTGGTTTGGATGGTGTCTGGTCAAGTCTGACTCTCAATTGGGAGATCTTTTTTTAAGATATTCAAACATGGTTCAAAATTAGGGTGGCAATAAGTTTTTGCTAGGCCAGGCTAGGTCCTTGAACTGCCCGAACACTTAAAACTTGCAGCATATAATGCATTTACATAAAAGGTCAGGTATATTAAAATCAATTTAGCTTAGCCCCACCTGCAAAATTGAATGAGCCATGCATGGGAGGCCACATTTGGTCCATAAGCTCAGATAGTAGTTTCAAGCTCAGCCATAGCTAGGTTCGGCTTGTTGGGTCGTGTCGGGTTAGGTCCGCTGCCCAACCTGTTGCTACTCTTTGTTCAAAATGGTATTTATATCCATTATTTGAATATGGGAAAGGCTAACACCATCAAAACATGCATATAGGTTGTCACATTCTAGGCCATGATTTTGAGTTGTTTTCAGGGCCTGTTTGCCCCCGATAAATTTAGAACTTTTGGTTTTAGTTGGCCCATGTCGGCCTAGCCCATTAATTGCCTTGTCAGTGTGTGAACTGGGTCATGAATCAGACCATGAATTAAAATTGGTTCAAGCTCAATATTCAATACAAATAATTGATGGCAAGGATGTTCCCTTCGATTGATTTTCAACTAAGAGCCATAAATGATTGTTGAGTTTCTGCATTTCAATTACTGGTGACAACACCCTTTTCATCAGGCACAGGTTGTCCAAACTTGCTTAAATGGTCATGGATATTTTGGGGTCTTCAATTTGTGTAGAGGGGGTCGAAACCATGCATTCATATAATGGGCCTCACAGATCCACCAGATCATGGAATTTGGGCTGCAGAATTTATTGCCTTTTATGGTTAAGTATGAACCTGACTATATTTTCTTTCCTTAGCTGTTTAGTTGGTGGCCACACCTATTGAGGGAGCCAGCAAAGTTCTTAGTTATTTTTTGGTGTATGGGCCACCTTCAATGGGATAGATAATTGCGGTGGCTTAAACTACTGAATGGTGAGCCCCATCATAAGGATTGTTATTTGCAACTGCACATCTATGTTCACCTAACAGAAAAGCTCTGTATGTAACCACAACAAATATTTGCAAGATCTAGAATGATCATCCCACAGGCCCCTAGGTGGACCATCAATGTGAACTATTGGCTATTATATTCTAAATGATTCTTATTATGTTCCTACTGGCTCTCTGAATGAGTGTTTTAATGGCTGAATTTTGTGGTAATCAATGTTCACTGTGTGGCTTGGTTGATTAATGTTCTGGTTCACACAAATGCAACACATTACTACACTTGTGTAAGATTGGACATGCTCTTCAGGCAATCATTGCTGTTTAAATTATGTGCACATAAAAATCATGCAAATATGATAAGTAAGTGGCCGACACATGACAAACATTTACATACTTTCCAATCTCTTAATCATTTATTTAGTTTTTACAACTGTGGTCCATCTAATAATCTCATAGGCTTGGCATCTATGTCACTGGATTTCTAGTTGAGAGGCTCTGATCCCACATTCATGTGCCTCATTTTCCACCAGCGAGGCGGCTGCACATTCAAAGGGCACTTGAGCAACTATCCATCGGACATGCATGTTACATTAAGTACACCGTTGAAGCATAAGACTTCTCTCTTCAAGAATTGGGAGTAGGCATTTCCAAGCCTTTCAACCCACATTAGCTCTCATGGATGGACCATGTCTCTAAATATCCTACAAATCTTATGTGAATGTTAAACAATCCTACCTGGCCGAATTGATTCCAATTAGATATCCCACTACTGTGTGGATGAGCCTGATTTTTATTTTATGTGATTTTTATGGTAGGGCTCATTGTCTCCATGGTGCCGATGTCATGCACAAGCGGCGCCTGTCAGCTAGAGAGATGACATTGGACCATAAATTATGGTACCTTGATGTATCTGATCAATTTTGACAGACAACTAGTCATTTTTCTTATTCTCTTGTTGTCCTTGCACAACATGGCTTAACTATCCTCATACTAGCTTTCAATTGTGAAAATTTATGTTTAAAAGGGATTTGATTAACACTATTGTTTGTTCCACACCATTTAAAAATTGGTAGAGTATTCTTGAACGTATACATGCTATTAATAAAAGCATAGCTTAAGAAATGCTAACCACTCATTTTATGTTCATTGGAAGTAAAGCAGAAAAGTATCGTCACTTAACAAGAAAAATCTTGTTTCACATCTCTTTGATTGCCTATCCTATTCTCAATAGAAGTCCTTATATTGTAATAGCTCAAGAAATTCTAATCACTCATTTAATATCAATTAGAAGTAAAGTCAAGAAGTATATTTGCTAAATAAGAAAAATCTCCTTTTGCATCCCTTTCATTTTGTCCTATTCTTTGGAAAAGTCATTGTATTGTAATAATTCAAGAAATATTAACCACTTATTTAGTGTCCATAGGAAGAATAGTCACCAGAGAAGAAAAAAATCTTATTTCATATTTCTTTTATTACCTGTCATGTTCTTCCAAAAGTCCTTATATTGTAATAGGTCAAGAAGTGCTCACCACTCATTTAGTGCTCACCAAAAGTCATTTAGAATAGTCATGATCTTAAGGGTGGTCCACACTTGTTGAATGTATAATTTATAAAGGCATTGTTTTCATCCGTTGCCCACTTGAGCTTTTAAGGGATTTAAATTTTGTGAATGCATAGTAAAATCTTAATATGAGGGATTTAACCCCATAGTTGAATGGGATGCTGCACAAAAGTGTGTAATCTCAATGTAAGCGTAATTTGAAAAGGGACTCATTTGGTATCACCTTTGCAGATGATGTAGGTGAAGACGTGATGAGGTCGATCACCTTCTTTCTCAATCGATAAATACCACTCTTGAATTCATAAGAAGTTTCTCAAATTCATGAGAGAATAAAAAATTTCTAAGAAGTTTATTGATTGAATAATGATTAATTGTCTTCGAAAATGATTTAACATGATTAAATAAACCTAAACAAACTCTAAAACATGATATAAAAAAAAGGCCTAATTGAATAAGGAAATAAATTTCAAAAAACGTGTAAATTTCTTTCATATGTCGGCCAGTCAAGTAGATTGGTTGAACAGGCTCAAAAATGTCTAAAGATTAAAACAAAAAATTTAGTGAATTTCGACCTGTCGAAACTAGCAGAAATTATCCAGCAACCAATTAGGAATTTCTAGCGGATTTTCAACATGGTGATTGGATCTATCGATCAGTTGAACTATGCTAATTTTTGTTGATTTCTCTTTGAGCTTCTTCCGGTCCATTTGTATTATGAATGTGACTGGTCCACATCCTACATCAACGGAGGATTTGCTTTGGAAAACATATTATGACCTCTGTGAGTTCATACCTTATAATATAAAGGGTTAATGATGGCTTGCTCCCCAACCCTTACCATACAATGGATGTGTGCCTGACCCACGAGCGTGCAATGTGTTGGTGGAAATGAAATTGTACATGTTGTGAACAGTATGTTCTAAAAACCATGTGTGTGACAAATCATGCCTATAGAGTAAGGGGAACATTTTGATAAGAATTTTTATAAAGCAGTAGCTCTCTAATTAAGTTCTTGCATTCTATTACTTTTGTTAATCAACTTCATAAGGAGGTATCTGGCATTTCAGTTTTTTTCATCAAATTTCTCTAACAGCTATTAAATTGGAAGAATCTTTTCTTGTAATTATGAAAATACCCCCAAGGGCAGGGCATGATAAGAGGACTGTGTGGATTTGTTGGCTTACAGACCCTATGGTAAGTGTATAGCTTGTTAATGGCATGGCAAGATTGTGCACATGAGCCTACGTGATTCCGATATTGAGTGGAGTTGATAGAGTTCCGGCCAGGTTAGGTCAGGACGTGCGATGCCTAGTCGAGTCAACTCCGGATTGTGAGTTCCTTCTAGTATGTTTTCGCCGGGCCAGGTTAGGCCAGTAGTCCAGACACTACCCACCTTAGAACTTAAGCCCAAGCCTGATCCTAATTTAAAAAAATAAAAATAAAAATGGTTAAGCTCGAGCATAACCTGACCCAAAAATTGATAAAATCTCTATTATCCATTTGAATGTCCCTAATCTCTATGTAGATCAAGTGGACCGCACATGCACAAAAATAGACATTTTAGAGGAATGAAACCATCCACATTTAAGATATATAGGTTGACTAACCAAGTGTTGAAATGACATATTTGTAAGATATAACATACATACATAACAAGTCAGGTAAGGAAACCCGGGCTAAAATCACTTGAGCCCAAACCAACCCACAAAACTCATTGGGCTGTGAGCCTGGCCCATGAGCTCAGATAGTAGTTCCAAGCGCGTACGTTTATTTATACCCATTCATTTGAGCAAGGGAAAGGCTGATCACACCATCTGAACCACCCACATAGGCTGTCACATTCTGGGCGTACGTTGATTTTGAATTGTTATCTATTTAAAGCTTTTGGGTTTGGTTGGCCTATGTCAGCATATAGACGAGGTCATGAAACATGAGAAAAATTGGTGGTAAGGATGTTCCCGTTGATTGATTTTCAACTAAAGATCCATAAATGATTATTGAGTATCACTGCTCCTTCTGCTGTATTTCAGGTATTGGAGGATCAACACCCTTCTTATTGGAGGTGTTTTATTGGATTTCTACGGATATAGAACATCCAATATGAGAGCTTACTCAAGAGAGTTGTATGAAGGATACATCTAGTGCAGTGCCCATAATGGTAAGAAGATGAGCTCTTGATTTTGGCCCGAACCATGAGTCAGGTTGGTGCAGAGTGGTCAGTTGGGAGGGTCGTATGCTGGGAGTGGTGCGCGCAGTGGTTGCATTGTTAGCAAGAGTTCTTGACTTCCCATGTAATCCTAAGCTTTATAGGCCTACATGTTATGTCCATTCTTCATCTATTTCATTACTTTATTTCTGCAAATCTAAAATTTAAAGCGAAATTTACAACTGTACAACCTATTTACATTTTTAAACCCACTTCTTTTTTCCTCGGCGAGATAATCCCCATGTGTACGGATGACTTGCCAAGGTCGAAAATAACCCTGCTTTTTCAGAATGTGATCTTAGAAGGCTAGGTTCCCCTGGGCTACAGATTATAACCATCGCTATAACTGTAGCTTCTGTTTTTTTTAATATATAGAGGTGGGCATTTCTTCCATTAGACTACAGTTATAGCTACGGTTATAATTCGTAGCTATAGGAAAAGCCTTCTATCAATACACTTCGATATATGTTGAAAATTGCAGGTTTTTTAAGGCAAACTCGCTGGACTATTCTGGACCCTTTTTGATCATTTTGAAAGACCTTCGATGTATATCGATGTAGATATTGAAAGACCTTCGCTGCATATCGATGTAGATATTGAAAGACCTTCGATACATAACAAAGGCATATCTAAAAGGCATGGGCTGTGGTTATGGTTATAATTCGTAGCAATAAGTTCCTGGCTCTTTATTTTTATTTTTTTTCGGTTGTAATCCCCACCACTTTTTATGAGGTATGTGTTATATCCAAACCGTCCATCTATTTGGCAACTCATATTAAGGCTTACGAGGAAAAATAAAACAATTTAGCTATCAAGTGGACCATACTAGAAAAGCGTGGAGGATTGAACGTCTACCATTGAAACCCCTTTAGGGGTCAAAGAAGTTTTGGATCATTATGAAATTTGTTTTTCCTCTTCATCCAGGTCTTTGTGACCTTATGAATAGATTGGATGGAAAATAAATATTATGGTGGGCCCTACAAAATTTTTAACGGTGAAAATCAATTTTCCGGCTGCTCTTTGTGGTGTGGTCTAGTTGATCTTTGGATAATTTTTTTTTTTTTTTGATAATACTCCGAAATGATCTGAAAATATGGATGAACATGTGGATATAATAAATACATAACTGTGGGGCCCATGTAACTTTGATCTCTTTTGAACCGTTCGTGCAACTCGGAGTTTGAGGAGCATCAGCGCTCGTCTTTGAGCACCACCAGCCGATCCTCTTGAGGAAGGAAAAGCGGGGGCATTTTCGACCTTTGGGAAGTTGTCCGTACGCATGGGGCTTATTCTTGAGAGGTAAAAAGAAGTGGGCTTACAAATGTAAATGGGCCATAAATGGGTCGTATAGTTGTAAATTTCTCAAATTTAAATGAGACACCAACATAATAATGAGGATACAATAGCCCACCATTAATACCTTATTGATGAGCGCCACCATGATATTTCTTTGACATTTGACTTGTTCCTAATGTTTCTATGGCATTAGAAGAGGTTATTCTTTTAGAGTGTTTTTAAGCTAAAAAGTTATTGTACAAGTGGAAGAGAGATAAGTCTTATATTTTTAATTTTTTTCTTTGAAAGTTTATTTAACTAAAGCAGGTAAATAACTTTTAATTGATTTTTGAAAAATTTATCTTTAAATTGTTCAAGTAATTCTATCTTATATTCTTTTCTCTTTACAATCTCTTTAAGGAGGACCTGTTTTTTGTTAGCTTTGTTACCACACCCCATTGTCAGACGACACTTCACTGTTAGCCACCCCTACGGATCAACCCCCAGACCTCAAGTGTTGAAACGAGGTATCTTTCACTCAGTCTACCACTTGAGCTATGGATTAGGGTGTTCTTTGAGGAGGAGGACCTGCATGATGAATAATCCATATTGAAAGTGAGGCTCAACATGATGAATGGTCTACATCAAGGTGGGCCAAATAATGCATGATCACATTAAAGGGTTGGTCTGACATAATGGATGCTTGACATCAAATTGTGGCCCCACATGATGGACGACCCACATCAAAGGTGGAAGCCCTTGATGGATGATAAACATTGAAGGTAAGATCACATGATGGAAGGTTGACATCAAAGGTGGGCTCACATGATGAATAACACGTACCAGAGGTTTTGTTTATAAATGTAACTTGTATGCCACATGTGCCACAGCAGCAACGTTTTCCTCTTTCGGTGAATTGTCTACAAAGGCTGGACCCCATCATATCACGGTCTAGATCACTTAACCACGAGTCCCACTTGCAGAGACTCAAAACCCGAGTATGCCATGAATCTGGTCTACAATACCAAACCAAAGAGTCATAATTTTAAGATAAAACCATGGAAAAGACTAGTGGTAATCCACCACCAGATTTAACTCATCCTCATATGGGGTCCACATTTAAGGCTATCCAGACCATGCAAATAGGCCCGCATTACCGATGAGCCACATATATGAAGAATCTCACATCATGGATTTGGCAATCCTAACCATTGAATGTGGCAACCAATGAATTAATTAAGTGGTAAAACTCAACTAGAAAAATCAAATGGCTACCATCTCTGCTTGGTGTCACATTTTCTTGTTATAATCCATCCACATCCGGCTCAACAATTTGGACGGTCCAGATCACACTACTATGCATCACATGCATTCCCTTTAATGAATAACAAAAAGTCTCCATACCCCTTGTAGCAACAGACAGCATAGTGGCATTAAAAATAAATGAGCTAAGACTTCTGTATTAGTTTCCACCGTCTAAAAAATGGTCACCACTCTTTAAACCAAACTTCAAGCGTACACGTGGCATGGTTGTAAGGAAATCCAGAGCATGGACCATAACTAAAACTGAGATGATAATATTAGCCATCTGATTTATCCCTTCTAATCTGGACCACTCAATATTTTCTTTTAACCGTTCTTGATAGTCATCACAATTCGATGATTAGGTTTGCTCGATCCATGATATTTTAGAGATATGATCCATCCACGATGTGACCCACAGTTTGGATGGTGTGGATAGTTGCACAATTAGTGCCCCGAGCGAGGAGTCCAGTCACCATCACTTTTTAATTGTGCAGAACTACATGGGAGTTTATTCCTAAAAATACATAACCAAACCATGCATATACGTACATACTCAATTGAAAATTTATATGTATGCATGATTAGGACCATATGCTGTTCCCTTGTCCTTGTCCGTCAAAGTAGACCAGGTCATGATCATTTTTTACACGTGGGGACCATGTGTTGATGATTCAGACCGTTGATATGGTGGGACCCACAGGGAATGCAAATAATGCCTTGAAAGTGTCTGGAATGTATGATGTCATCCATCCCATGAGACCATTGTGGTGTTTTCTACAAATCCAAGCCTTGGAATTTTAGGATCTGGGATTTCTTTTCTTGGGCAGTACCCATCCATAGATTGGAGGTCCTGAGCAATCTACAATATTAGTAAAGAGGTGAAATAAATAATGGGTAGGATCTTCCAGTACTAAAGATATTCAGGCCAGCCTATCCATCTTGGGCCCATCAAGTCAATGATCTGGACCATTGAACTGGCCCCACCTGATCAGGACACTTAAAATCAGGGCCCAATAATTCCACTCTCTTGATGGCGCATTATTGTTCCCTATCATTTAGGCAGATGGATATGTATGTGGGTGATAGGGTGCTGATATAATAGAGGAGGGTAAAAACAAAAGAAAGTAGGATATCCATGGCTATGTATCCTTCCTTCCCCCAACATCCCCACTTCTCTCCCTATTCGTAGGCACTGTCTTTAATTGAATTGGTGGGCCTCTCTCTCTCTCTCTCTCTCATTGCATTGGAGGGCCTTCTCTATCACTCATTGGGACTATGTTAATTGCATTGAAGGGTC
>JAJHSJ010000013.1:61548397-61622670 GCA_021015155.1 Magnolia officinalis | reverse complement strand
CCATTTGGAGAGCTCATCTTAAGGCTTGAGGTTAAAACTAAGATAGATCTAAAGATTAAGTGGACCACACTGTAAAAAGTAGTGGGGAATTGAACTATACCATTGAAACCCTTAGGGGTCACAGTTTTTGGATCAATATGATATTCTTTCCTCTTAATCCGGTCTGTGTGACCTTATAAACATATTGGATGGAAAATAAACATTATCGCAGGCCCTACAAATGTTTTAACGGTGAGAATTATTGTCTCCACTGATATTTGTAGCGTGGTCCACTCAAGATTTGTATATGACTCATTTTTGGGATGACAGTCAACAATGTTCTCTTCAAAAGAATGAACGGTGTGAATATAATTAACACATCATTGTGGGTCCCATGTAACTTTGATCTTCTTTAAACCGCTAGTCTTCGCATGACACGTACCCACGCCGGCCACATTAATCCACTTTTAAGTGCGGATAGTTTGTCTTGAAGGAAATCGGATTGCCTACTGAGTTACTCAGTATGCTTTTACCGTACCGAGTAAACTCGGTTGGGCCCACTGTAAATGTATGTGGTTTATCTATACTGTCCATCCATTTTTCTGTTAATTTTAAGGGTTGATCCCAAATCGAAGTAAATCCAAAGCTCAAGTGGACCATGCCACAAGGAACAGTGTGGAATAATGATTTCCACCGTCGAAACCATCCTAAGGCCCACAGTAATGTTTATTTGATCCAACCTGTTCATAAGATCACAAATACATGGATGAAGAGAAACTAGAAACATCAACTTGATCCAAAACTTCCGTGGCCTCCAAGAATTTTTCAATGCTAGAGGTTCAATCACACTGTTTCCTGTGGTGTGTTCCACTTGATCTTTGTATATGTTTCCTTTTTGTGATTAAGCCCTAAAACTATCGGTTAATATAGATAAACGGAGTGGATAAAATAAATAAATAACAGTGGACCCCACAGAGTTTACTCAATACGCTAAGGGTAATGAGTTACTCAGTACGCAATCCGTTTCCGTGTTGAAGGCTTACTTCCGTTTGTTAATTTTGAATTCCAGAGACCGTGTCTAAATATAAAGCGTGAATCTGAAGTTAAAATTTGATTGATAAACATGGCTGAAGTTTGAGAATTATGTATTGAATATAAAATAACCTATTTGTTAACAAACATCTTAAATGTCTAAAATATGTTAATTTGGCACATTTGCCCTTATCTCTCGTTTGGAAATGTTTCACGTAATAAAGAAATTATTTTTATTAAATGAAAATAAAATCAATATATTTAATTCAAAAAACTAAAATACTTAAGAAAACTAAAATATCATCATAAGGCCCTCAATTCCTCTTAGCGGAAAAATTGTCACTATCATGTGTTGTATAGGATTGAACACCAGTAGCAACAAAACCTTCAAATAAGGCCCACCTTGATGTTTATATGCTATCCAAACCGTTTATAAGGTCATTCCCAGTTGGATGAAGTGAAAACACCTAAAATATAGCTTGATACAAAACTTGTAGCCTATTTAAATTTATTTTCCATCCAATATGTTCATAAGGTCACAAATACCTGTATGAAGAGGAAAAAATAATCATATTGATCCAAAACTTTCATGACCCAAAAAGGGTTTCAATGGTAGACGTTCAATCCCTTGCTACAATGTGGTCCACTTGATAGTTCGATATGTCTTATTTTCCGTATCAAGCTTTAATAAGAGCATGGTCAAATGGATGGACCGTTTGGATATAACACATACCTCATGATGGGACCCACAGAATTTGTTGACGTCAATACAACTGCTATATAGCTGGTGTGAAGTACACCAACCAATCCCCATCTTACTTGGACGCAGATTAGCTACTGACAGGTTGAATAGTGAGACTACTGAAGTGGGGCGCAGATTGGATACTGACAAGGTCAATAGCCAAATCGCAACTGAAGTGATGTCATGAAGCTTTGTGGACCCCACCATGATGCATGTGTTGTATCCATACCGTCCAACCATTTGTAGAGATCATTTTATGCCATTACAAAGAGAATGAGATAGATCTAAAGTTCAAGTGGACCCCACCATAGAAAATAGTGGGGATAGTGACATCCACCGTTCAAAACTTCTTAGGGGCCATAGTAGTTTCCAATCGAGCTGATATTTTTGTTTTCACTTCATCTATCTCTATGTTAACTTATGAATAGGATGTATCTCAAAAATACATCACGGTGGGCCCTATAAATGTTTCAACAGTGGGTGTGACTGCTCCCACGGTTTTCTGTGGTGGGTCCACTTGAAATTTATATCTATCTCATTCTCTTTGTAATGCCATAAAACAATCTCTACAAATGGTTGGACGGTATAGATACAATACATGCATCATGGTGGGGTCCACAGAGTTTGGTGACGTCACTTCAATTGTGATTTGGCTACTGACCTTGTCATTATCCAATCGAGGCCCACCGAAGTGACGTCACCAAGTTCCATAGGCCCACTATGATGTATGTGCTTTATCTACATCTACCTTCTATTTTTTGAGATTTAATTTTAGAGCATGAGTTAAAGAATGAAGTAGATCCAAATATGTAGTTGACCAAAATACAGTGGAGAGACTTATGCCTACCATTGAAACCTTCCTAAGGCTCACCGTGATTTTTATTTGCAATCCAACCTTTTCACAAGCTAACACGGACACGAGAGAAGGGAAAAAACAAATATAAGCTTGATCAAAAACTTTTGTGGCCTATTTAAGTTTTTTAATGGTGGGTGTTACTCTCTCAACTGTTTTCTGTGGTGAGGTCCACTGGAGCTTTGGATTTGACTCATTCTTTAGATCTTTACCTAAAATTATATTTCCAAATGGATGTACGGTGTGGATACAAAACATATATCATGATGGGGCCCACATAACTTGGTGACGTAACTTCAAAGTCGCTACTCAACCCGTCGGTATCGAATCCGCGTCCGCGGAAACAGACTGGCTACTCCCCTGCCACCAGCTAATGCCTGGTAGTCGGTGCTATATGGGCCCCACCATGATGTATGTGTTTCATCCATGCCGTCCATCTATGTTTCTAGATCATTTTATCATATGAGACCAAAAATAAGGTATATCCCAATCTCAAGTGGACTACATTACCACATTAAAGGAAAACAATGTTGAATGAATGTCGACCATTAAAAACTTTTTGGGGGCCATAAAAGTTTTGGATCAAGCTAATCTTTGTTTTTTTTTTCCATTCGACCTAATCAACAGATTGGATGTCAAATAAACAGTACATTGGGCCTTAGGAGAATTTTAATGGTGGGCTTAGACTCTGGTGTGGTCCACTTGAGATTTATATTCCTCTCATTTTTGGCATCAAGCCCTAAGATGGTCTTTAAAATTAGATGAATGGAATGGATGAAACACATACATCATGGTGGGCTTAGAGAAGTGGCCCATGTTAAAAGTTGAGATGTGTATAAGGAAGAAAATCTCTCTTGCAAAGGATAATTTTGGATTAAAAATAATAATAATCATATAGTGCATTTTTCATTCCGCATTAAGTTTGTGGATTCCCATCCCGTAAAATTTTCCAAATTCCACGTTAAGTACAAAAATTTAGCGTTAACAACACGCCTTTAGATTTTATTAGTAGTTTTTTTTTTTTTAAAAAAACTTGTAATTAGGTTAGAGTTCTTCTAATAAAAAGTTTATTTAAAATTTTTATTTTTAAAAATTAGACATTAGAAGACCTTTACTATAATTAGAATTTTTATTAGATTTAGAATTTTAATATTTTGAGTAATTAAGAGTTTGAGTTTGATTATGAAACTTATTCCTAATATTTTCTTAATTTTCTTTGTGGATTCGGAGGTATCTATGTGAGATTCTAGAGAAGCTCCATGGATTTGGAGCAGTGATCGATTTATCACGTCCATTCCTGCTAACAGTGAAGTGTGAACTGACAGTGTTGTGTAGAGACAAGCTAACAGAGGAAAAAAACAAAATGTTAGATGCTGCATGAGGTGGTACGAGAGAAGGATTTATCTATTTCTCTTCAAAATATCGGCTACGACGGCTTTTCTAACCCCACGCGCGCGCGCAGAAATCAACAAATGCAAACGCCAACAAGTATGCCCGCATGGCATACAAGTGAAATATCCAAGCCATCCATCAGAAGGGTACTACCATATTATTCCATATGACAATAATTATGTCATTCCATAAGTTATATGGACCACAGAGAACTGAAAAAATGTACGGTTTCGAAGAAGTAGCTGAAGTTTTCTAATCTGTCAACTTATAAACCTACTGGACCATATTTATCTTTTTGAAAGAATTCTACAAGGTGAGTTCCACTATGTGAATGGCTTGGATTTTTCATCTGTTTTCCACGCTGGCATGTGGGGTGGCGTGTGTGCTGCTGACTGCATGTACAAGCGTGTGGGCTTATTAAAACCAGAGATAGAAGAAAACAAATGTAAATAGCTGTGAATCTGAAAGGATTCCCTCCTGGAGTTTACACAATACAACGAGAAGAACCTGAATCCGGTAGCGCTATGCCTACATAGTAAACGTGGTAGCACACTGTATCAATCAGGACCGTCAATATCTCTTACTATGGCTGGATATTTTATCTAAATTGACATACATCTGATAATCTTATCAATCTGATCACTGAGCTTCAAATAAACGGTTCAAAACAAAAAATAGCTAATGATCAGCGTCAAGTGCTGGAAAACGAAGAAATTTTTAGGGAAATGATGTCCTTGTAGGTTTAAATTTTGAAAGAAGGCCATCCATGATTCGTCCATTAGATATATAAACGGTAGTGATTGACACAAATACCTGCAATGATGACTCTACCAACAAGTTGCACAAGGCCTTGACCCTAGCCCAACTCAACTTAGGTTAGGGATGAGGATTTCTAACTAGATCTCAACCGGGCTTGACCCGAAGTCCGGGTTAATTGATAGCCTTCAATTGAATCTGATTCAAGTTACACTCCTAGCACCACCAGTTGTTTAAGACTTTCCGGTAATATACGGAATCCCATGTAATCCTAAGCTTTATAAGCCTACCATGTTATCTATGTTATGCCCATTCGTCATCTATTTCATTACTTTATTTCGGCAAATCTAAAATTTAAATGAGATACCAACAGAAATAATGGGGATACAATAGCCCACCATTAATGAAATCGGATTGCGTACTGAGTAACTCAGTATGCTATTGAGTAAACTCAGTTGGGCTCATCATGAATGTATGTGGTTTATCCACACCGTCCATAGGAAACAGTGTGGAATAAATCCAAAATTTTAGGGGTTAATCCAAAATAGCGTAAACTCAGTACGCTATTTTTCCTGCTAATTTTAGGGGTTAATCCAAATTTTAAGTAAATCCAAAGCTTGAGAGGACCATACCATAGGAAACAGTGTGGAATAATGATTTCCATCGTTGAAACCTTCCTGGGACCTATAGTGATGTTTATTTGTCATCCAACCTGTTATTAAGGTCACAAAGACATGGATGAAGAGAAAACACAAACATCAGCTTGATCCAAAACTTATGTGGCCTCCATGAATTTTTCAATGGTAGAGGTTCAATTACACTGTTTCTCATGGTGTGGTCCAGTTGAGGTTTGTATATGCTTCGATTTTGCCATTAAAACTTTAAATTATTTTTTTAAATGTATTAATAGAATGGATAAAATAAATAAATAACCGTGGTCCTCACAAGGTTTACTCAGTACGCTAAGGCCCTGTTTGGGCAACGGGATTAGAAGGGATTAGGTGGGATTGGATTCAAAAAAACATCATTATTACCCATGGCAGGGATTGTCCCCTGATTTGGATTAGATTAATGCTTTGCTTTGTTGGTAATATTGCTTTGTGGTATACATTGAATGGATATACCCACCATCATTTGAAATTACCAGAATAACATACATGTATTATATTTAAACCGTTCATTTGTTTTGTAACCTCATTTTATGGTATGGGCCGAAAAATGAGGTAGATCCAAAACTTATGTGGCCCCAAAGAAGTTTTCAACCGTAAGTATTCAATCTCCGTTGCTTTCAGTGGTGGATCCACTTGACCTTTATAATTACCTGATTTTGGCCCATGCTCTAAAATAATCTCAAAAAATGGGTGGACGGTGTGGATATAGCCTACACATCAGGGTGGGACCTACATAACTTGCTAGCATTGAGTGAAATTGGCACGGGACCCAATGCAATTCCATCCGATCTAATTCCAAGCTTTTCCAAACATGGAGTGGAATTGGCACGGAACCAGATGAATCCAATCCCACCTAATCCTTTCTAATCCCGTTTCCCAAATAGGGCCTAAGGGCACTGAGTTACTCAGAGTTACTCAGTACGCAGTCCGCTTCCACCATTAATACCTTCTTGATGAGCGCCACCATGATATTTCTATGACATGTGACTTGTTCCTGAGGTTTCCATAGCATATGATGAGGTCATTTTCGAGTGTTTTTAAGCTAAAGAGTTATTGTATAACAGAAGAGTGGTAGAGAGATAAGTCTTATATTTTTAAATTTTTTTTTTTGAAAGTTTATTTAACTTAAGTGGGTAAATAATTTTTAATCAATTTTTTAAAAAATTTATCATTAAATTGTTCAAGTAATTCTTATCTTACTATCTTCTTCTCTTTACAATCTCTTTAAGGAAGACTTGCGGGATGAATAATCCATATTGTAAGTGAGGCTCAACATGATGAATGGTCCACATCAAGGTGGGCCCAAATAATGCATGATCACATTAAAGGTGGGTCTGACATAATAGATGCCTGACATCAAATCGTGGCCTCACATTATGGACGACCCACATCAAAGGTGGAAGCCACTTGATGGATGATAAACATTATTGAAGGTAAGATCACATGATGGAAGGTTAATATCAAAGGTGGGCTCCCATGATGAATGACCCATACCAAAGGTTTTGTTTTAATAAATGTAATTTATATGCCACATGTGCCAAATCAGCAACATTTTCCTCTTTCGGTGAATTGTCAACAACTGCTGGACCCCATCATATCTACGGTTTAGATCACTTAACCATCAGTCCCACTTTCACTTTCAGAGACTTAAAACCCGAGTATGCCGTGAAAACCATGGCTCCATGTCTCAATACCAAATCAAAGAGTCCGAAATTTTGGATAAAACCTCGGAAAATACTAGTGGTAATCCACCACCAGATTTAAGTCATCGTCGTATGGGGTCCACATTTAAGGCTATCCAGACCATGCAAATATGGCCCACATTACCGATGAAGCACATATGAAGAATCTCACATCATGGATTTGGCAATCCTAGCCGTCGAATTGTGACAACCAAATGAATTATTAAACTAGTTAAACTCAACTAGAAAAATCAAATGGACGTACGTCTGCTCGGTGTCATTTTCGGGTTATAATCCATCCACAGCTGGATCAACAATTTGGACGGTCCAGATCACACTACTATGCCATCACATGCATTCCCTTTAATGAATAACAAAAAGTCTCCATACCCAATCAGTTGTGGCAACAAACAGCACAGTGGAATTAAAAATAAATGAGTTAAGACTTCTATATTAGTTTTCAACAGTCTAAAAAATGGTCACCACTCTTTAAACCAAACTTCAAGCGTACACGTGGCTTGGTTGTAAGGAAATCCAGAGGATGGACCATAAATAAAACTGAGATGATAATATTAACCATCTGATTTATACATTCTAATTGGACCACTCACTAATTTACTTTTAACCGTTCTTTGATAGTCATCAGAATTCGATGATTAGGACTGCTCGATCCATTATATTTTAGAGATATGATCCATCCACCATGGGACCCACAGTTTGGATGGTCTGGATAGATGTACAATTAGTGCCACGAGCGAGGAGTCCACTCACCATCACTTTTTAAATTGTGCAGAACTGCTAACATGGGAGTTTATTCCTAAAAATACATAACCAACCATGCATACATATATACATTAATTGAAATTTTATATGTATGCATGATTAGGACCATATGCTGTATCCCTTGTCCTTGTGCGTCAAAGTAGACCAGGTCATGATCATTTTTTACACGTGGGGACCATGTGTTGATGATTCAGACCGTTGATATGGTGGGACCCTCATGGAATGCATAATGCCTTGAAAGTTGTCTGGATTGTATGATGTCATGATCCATCCCATGAGACCATTGTGGCGTTTTCTACAAATCCAAGGGTTGGAATTTTTGGATCTGAGATTATTTTTTTTTTTGGGCAGTATCCATCCATAGATTGGAAGGTCCTGAGCAATATACAATGTTAGGAAAGAGGTGAAATAATTAATGGGTAGGATCTTCCAGTACTAAAGATATGCAGGCCAGCCTATCCATCTTGGGCCCATCAAGTCAATGATCTGGACCATTGAACTATGGCCCCACCTGATCAGGACACTTAAAATCAGGGCCCAATAAGTCCTCTCTCTTGATGGCGCATTATTGTTCCCTATCATTTAGGCAGATGAATATGTTTGTGGGTGATAGGGTGCTCATATAATAGAAGAGGGTAAAAACAAAAGAAAGTAGGATAATCCAATGGCTATGTATCCTTCCTTCCCAACATCCGATCCCCACTTCTCTCCCTATTCGTAGGCACCGTCTTTAATTGAACTCTCATTGCATTGGAGAGCCTTCTCTGTCACTCATTGGGACTATGTTAATTGCATTGAAGGGTCTTCTCTCCCTCCTTTGGCCTTTTTTAGCTGCATTGGTGTGCCTTCTCTCTCTCATTGCAACGGTGGGTCCTCTCTCTCTTTGTAACGGCGTGCCTTTCCCACTCTCATTGGGCCTTTGTTAATTGCATTGGTGCACCTTTTTACGTGAGCACCCATGAGCACCTTTGCACACGGGCACGGAATCTGAACGGTCCACGTGATGAGTTACTCCTTAAAACCTTACTTGCCCAACTTTCAGCCCGATACAAAACTTTGGTGGGCCATGGCAAAAGGAAACATTTTCCTCCTTTGATTTGATTTGCATTCCTCTCTCTATGCAGGAATGCTCAACTGTACACCTTTTAACGTGAGCACCAAGGTGAACCTTTGCACGTGTTTCATGGGCATATAATCTGAACGGTCCACGTAATGCGGCACCCCTTAAAACCATGTAAGCCTAATTTTCATCCCGATACAAAACTCTGGTGGGCCATGGCAAAAGGAAACAATTTCCTCAATGGATTAACATTTCTCTTCGCAATGGCCCATTAGAGTTTTGGATCAGTCTGGAAATTTGGGCCCATGACATGTGTGCAGGTGAGCATTCCTCTCTCTCTATATATATATATGGAAAAGGTACTATGCGCTCGAGCTCACGGAAAGCTTATCGTGAGGTCGAGTTGTGTGAGCCCCACCGTGATGCGTGTCGACCATCAATACCGTGCATTTGATGGGTACCCTTTAAATTATGGGATATCTCAAAAATCAGCCGTATACGGAACTCAGGTGGGCCATACCATCTAAAATTATGTGAAGACACCGTTAAAACATATAAAAGCACTTGGTGGGGCCCACCTGAGTTTTTCATGTGCCTGCAACTTGGTCTGAACCCTCATTCAAGTGGGACACACATAATGGATGGGCTGGATTTGCAAACCACATCTCGGTGGGCCCTAAAAAATGGTTATGAATGTTTTAATGGTGTACGGTCCCTCTCCACTTCTGTATCTGGTGTGGCCAACAAAAGTCACGGATTGACTTGATTTTTGGGACCTAGGCCCACGATGGAATGGTGCATCTAACTGATGGGGTAGATGTTCGAAACGCATCACGGTGGGGCCACACAGCTCGACTTGATGGGACGTTAAAATTAGCTCGAGCGCATAGTACCTTTTCCATATACATATATATATATATATATATATATATATATATATATATATATATATATATATATATATATATATATATATATATATATATATACAATGCGCTAGAGCTCACGGGTCCTTCCTATGAGGTCCAGCTGTGTGGGCCCCACCGTGATACATTTCGAACATTAACACTGTGCATTTTATGCATCCCATTTAAATTATAGGATATCCCAAAAATCAGCCGTGTATGGATCTCAGGTGGGCCACAACATCTAAAATCATGTGAAGACATGCCAAAAATGTATAAAAGCACTTGGTAGGGCCCACCTAAAATTTGCATGCGTCTGAAACTTGGTGCGAACCCTCATCCAAGTGGGACACACATAATGGATGGGCTGGATTTGCAAACCACATCTCGGTGGGCCCCAAGAAATGATTATGAATGTTTTAATGGTGCACAACCCCTCTCAACTTCTGTATGTGGTGTGGCCCACAAAAGTCATGGATTGACTTGATTTTTGAGACCTAGGCCCATGATGGAATTGTGCATCTGACTTATGGGGTAGATGTTTGAAACGTATCACGGTGGGGACCACACAGCTCGACCTCATGGGGCGTTAAAATCAGGGAGAGCCCATTGTACCTTTTCCCATATATATATATATATGTGTGTGTGTGTGTGTGTGTGGTAATCAGCATCGTCCAATCCGTGATCCACCTGGTGGATGAAACACACTGACCGTCCAGGCCTAACCACCCGAGTGGGGGATGAATGGTTAGAATTAGAATGGGCAGATTTCCAAATTCAACGGGTGAAATCAGATGGCTAGCATTACTCGATCAGTGTGATTTTTTTATTTAACATATGCACAACCCACAATGGGGATCATAGTTTGGACGGTCTAGATTACAATAATGTAACCATGTCATTATTGGTTAAATCACCTTCTAAAATGGTGGTGAACCATCATCACCGTATAGCTCCCCACTCACGGAGGAGGGTGGGCTTGGCAAGCGTACTTACCATCTGTGGGATCCAAGCCACTCACTAGGTGCCCCCCAAACCCTCCAAAAGAGAAAAAAAAAAAAAAAAAATGGTCCACTCATTTTGGTGGGCCACTCCATGCACAAGAAAATAGAGACTTACAAAAGATGTCCATTTTAATATACAAGTACTGATCACCAAGCAGGTGGGCCAGCCTGATTTTTGAGCGGGAGAACCTACCTGGTGGGCCCCACCTAGTGACCAGCTTGGGTAAAACTGGCACATGTGTCCGGGAGTGCACCAACATCTCCCAGCCTTCCAAACCAGCTTTCTCATTGCAAGGGACATAAAAGAAAACAAGTGCTTTTGTAGGGCTGAAAAGTCTCCCTTCTTTTTACCATTGCACGCCTTGGCCCACTTCTCTCTCCAAATTTCAAAATCCAACGCTCCAAAAAGGCTCTCCACAATTTCCTTATAGGATACTTCTAGCCGATCATTCCATTCCGAGATCAAACCTTCAAATGCCTCTCTATAAATAGGCTCCCAAACACACTTCTATTTCTACATAAGAATCCTCCTACACACATACATTTTGTTCTATCATATTGAACTACAAAAGAATGTCCGTAAGTATATATGCATTTTTGTTTTTGGTAGTGATTATATTGTAATCAGTGACTAATCACATGCTAACATCTGATCGATGCCGTGGCCCGGTTGCAGGTGATACAGGTGAGGGTACCGAACCTCGACTGCGAGGGCTGCACCACAAAGATTCGAAGATCTTCAAGCTCGAAGGTATATACATGATAAATGATCTCTTATTCAGGCTTTGTTTGGTTGCACCAAATATCAAAAAATTTTATGATATTGCGCAGCCAAACATGGCCTAAGAGTTTGTATTAGTATTGCTTGTGCTGGTCACAGCTTGTTTGGATTATCTGCAACATGATATGATTTGCAATTCCAAGCTGTCCATCTTGTCGAGCATGAAAAATACACCAGTTGGATATCATATGACACAACAGGCTTTTTTGTTTTCCTCTTCTTGATCATCTAACATAAATGGACGTAGTTCTTAGACCATAGTCATTCGGAATCGGGCCCACCAAATGGATGGTTGGGATTGTTGAGCCATGCAGCTATATGAGCCCCATCCAGTAACGCACATTTTCTAATCCTAAGTATGCTTCTTGTGTTAACTAATGGCGTGTTTGTTTGCACCAAATACCATGATATTTCATGATTAGTCAGTCTAATTTGGTGCAACATACAATGAAATTTCGTGATATTTGGTGCAACCAAACCCACTATAAACAAACTCAATATTCAAAGCCGTGTCATCTGTTAGCAGATTCAGTTGCTAGCTTCCAAAATGCAAATTACTTCTCTAGCTTCTCACGTTGGGTTAGGGGTCCAACCCGGATATGGGTCCGGATTGGGCCTACAAAAGACCTCGAAGTTAGGTACGGGCCTTATTTGAAAATGGAGCCAGGCCTACAAAAATTTATGTTACCCAAGTACAAGTGGCAATGGAAGAGGCTTGTGTCAGGCCAAGCTAGGCCCTGGTCGACCCAACAGTTAAGACCCAGAGCCTGATCCTGGCCTGAACTTGCATGGGCCTACCACACAGGCCCGGTTTCAGCCCAGAAGAATTGGTTTCCCACTTAAATATTTTCTATCCATCCACTGATCAAGTGGGCCACACATGCACAAAGAAATAGACATTTTAAAGGAATGAAGCCAATGGTCTATATTTAAGATAGATCCATGGCATATTTGTAATATATAACACATGTACATATGGTGCAAGTCTTAACTGATTGAATCTTAAACACGTATGCCACCCATTATAAACATAGATGAATAACACATGTACATATGTCGATTTATTCAGTTCTTTCCGTGCTACGCAGGAGTAGATGAAATAGACATAGAAATGGAAACACATAAGGTTACCGTAAGAGCGCATGCAGTGGAGGAGAAGAAGGTAATCAAGACCGTCCGTCGGACCGGGAAGGCAGCCGAGCCATGGCCATTCCCATCTTACTCCCATTTTTCATCATTTTATAAATACCCGGCCCACATAGCGAACCACTATTACGAACGGTCCAGCAACAATGTGGCGAGTGTACACACTTAATTTCTTCCATACTCCCGCGACCTACTCAGTGGCTGTGGCATCTGATGAAGCTGTGGCATCCCTTTTCAGCGATGAAAATCCACATGCATGCACCATCATGTGATCATGTGGTTATTTTATTTTATTTTTATTAAATGTTCAATGGATAAGGTTGTATTGTTTTGTTACTGAGAAATGATCCAGTGGTTCAGATCATTATAAGTTACAGTGCTCCTTGTTCTATTGGGAGACTTTGATAGTCTGACTGATCGATCAATCTATGCCGTCCATTAGTCCAGTATTCATTTCAGGGTCTACAATGCAAAAAATCACATTTGTTGAATGATTCAATCCATATATACCCTTTTTTCAATTTATATCCATCTGTTTGTAGGCCATTGGTGCAATGGTTAGGATTGACTGATAATAGTGATAGTTTAGAAACATAAGCCATCCAATCGGACTTATTCTTATGTAAACAATGGTAGCTGTCCATTTTGTAAGCTGTTGATGGATGCTTAGAATTGTCTGAACAGTGTGAATTTTCTATGGTAGCCCGTAAAATTTGTGATGGGTCTGATGAATGGTACAGATCGAGCAATAAAATTATCCAAGGGTCCCAACACAACTAGGAGCACTTATAGTTATCCATGCTCCTGAACAACCATTAACTCAAACGCCTTTGTGAGCCACCTTGTAAAAATTACACAGATCAGATGATCAGATCCAGGCAAAAGTTTCCCTTCTTTTTCCGTAGCCTTCCATTTCCTGGGCCATTTGATTGGATGGTACGGTTTGGATCATTTGATAGAAATACTTCTTTTGTTCCACTAACCGATCCCAAAAAATAGATGGCCCAAAAATAGTAAGAATACTTATTATTTTTAATTTTTTAAAAAAGAAATGTGGGAGCACATCAATTGTAATTTTATTGATAATTATTATATACATTAGAGGGGGCTATACTGACCGATTATCTCCCCAAATCCATCACTAAAGCTTTCTATTACAACCTCTCATTAAAAGTACCAAAAAAAAAAAAAAAAAAAAAACCCTTCCGGTGAAGCATCCAATATTACAACAATTATTATTCATTACACGTGGCCTAAATTTCTATCAAACTTCTTCACTATAACATCCTATAACAATTATTAAAAGAGTCTATCTTTCATCTCATCAAAGAAGCGTAATAGACAATCCTCCAAGACCTCTTGAGCACTAAAATGCCACATAAGGCCCAAATCCCAACTGCAAATCCTGGTCCCAACCCAGAGTAAAACCAACGCATCTCATCCTCTTCTTCATCTTTTTCAAAGTCATCAGGACTTGGAGGAGTCTCATCGCTAACACACTTATCTAGAAGAGGAGGTCCACAAAGTCCGTTGTTGCCCATATAAATAGAAGGATCTTGGAATGTTTGGAGTTGATTTTTCCATATGAAAATTTCCCCACAAGTTGTTAAACGACAAGTTCAAGCAACTTAAAAAAGTTAAATTTGACATGCTTAGAGGAATTGTACCTGAAAGCTGATTTTCAGAGAAATCAAGAGACTCTAGCAATACCAATTTACCAATCTTGTCTGGAATCTTTCCAGTCAAATGGTTTCCAGATAAGTTTAAAGCACGGAATCCCAAAAGTCCTGTGAGTCCTTCAGGGATCTCTCCAGATAAGCTATTTCTTGAAAGGTCAATGCATGTAACCAACGAAATTATTTTTGTGTATTCAAGCATTTGCCCCTTCACTGACACAAGCAAGTTTTTCTTGTAATATGATGATCTCGCTCTTCCATAGGAAAGAACAAGGTTTATCTTCTGTTCAGTCTTCATCACCAAGAGATTTTCAAAACTTTGGGGAATTGAACCAGATAAACAATTTTGTGGCGCCACATCAAGGAGCTGCTGAAGAGAAGTTATGTTTAATAGTTGTGGTGGGATGTTGCCAGCAAACATATTGGATTGTAAGCGTAGAATTCTTAAAGCTGGAAAGCTTTTGCTAATCCAAGTGGGAATGTGACCTGAGAAATTGTTGTATCCAAGTTCCATAGTCTCCAAACCAGCACGTTTCTTCAAGGAGAAAGGGATTTTTCTTGATAGTCTATTGTTGCTCAAGTGCATTGTTCGGAGTCGACACAATTGACCCAAGGACCTGGGTATTTCTCCTGATAATCTGTTGTTGCTCAAATCAACTGCCTCAAGGGCTACACAATTACCCAAACTCAATGGAATGATACCACCAATATTGTTTTGAGAAAGGTCAAGGGCAGTCAAGGAATTCATTCCTTCTATGGATGAGGGAATCGTGCCGCCGATTTGGTTACCTTTGACAGAAAAGTATTCTAAATATTGCATTGTGGATGTAAAATTGGGTGGGATTGGCCCAAAAAATTGATTGTTGGAGAGATCAAGTACTGTGGCTCCATTCAATATGCAGGGTATGAGACCACTGAAATTATTTGAACTCAAATCAATGTACCAGGCTTGAGGCTGCATTTTTAAAGGGTTTGGCAATTGGCCAAAAATCTGGTTATTTGAAAGGTTCAGCTGAGAAAGTTGGGGTGTTAAATCCCAAAACCAGGTGGGGATGATGCCAGAGATGGTTGTGTTAGAGAGATCTAAAATCCATATGTATTTTTGTGTTCGCAACCACAGAGGAAATTGAGGACCTAAATGACACGATCTTAGCCCAATTCTATAAAGCTGAAATGGAGGGGCCCAATTAGAGCGTGGATAAAAAACCAAAGAATTGGAAGACAAATATAAGTACGTCAACTTTTTGAGGTTTTCAACAACACTTTCGGACACGTTTCCTGTCAAGGAGTTGTTTGAGAGGTCAAGCAAAAACAAGTTAGAAAGTTGTCCTAAAGTTGTTGGGATTGTCCCATTCAATTGATTCCATGAGAGATCTAATTCTTCCAAGGAAGACAATCCTCCAAGACGAGCTGCAAAGATTGGGCCTGTCAGCATGCAATTGGATAGAGAAAGGCATTTAAAATTTTTGAGCTCATATAACCAATCAGGAATGGCCGCATGCATTTTGCATGCATTTAAAAACAGAGACTCAAGTGATGTTATATTCCCAATAGAGTTGGGATTCCTCCATGCAGCTGACTGAAAGATAGATTAAGTATCTTCAGCTTCCTCCAGCTGCCTTCAAGGAACTCTGACCAATCAACCCTGAGGTTATCATCAGTTGATCCCAACCACAACTCTTCTAAGTTAGGAATAGTGAAAATTGATAAGGAACCTCACCATGAAAGTTGTTTTATGAGAGATCCAAGGACACGAGGCTACTAATGTTAGCTATCCAGTTTGGAATGTTAGAATTGAAGTCGTTCCAATTGAGAGCAAGGACATGGAGAGATATGAAATTAACAGAAGGAAGAGTTGGAGAAATATATGAAAGACCACACTGGAATAACTTTAGCTCAATGAGGGAAGGAGACATGTTCATTACGTGCACCCTGTTGGGGGCCTTACACAAAACCTTAGGCTCTAGCCTCCCGAAACAAACCAAAATTATGGAATAATAATGTAATGAACTAAATCAAAACATAAACCACACCACACCAGGGATTTTTACGTGGAAAACCCTCGAAGAGGTAAAAACCACGGGACCTCGTCTAGATCAACAATCTACTATAAAGCAGAACATTACAACCGATCACAAGCACACACCGCTTGGATCAAACCTTCTTCACTCACGCAGGAGTGGATAAAAAATAAGAGAAATAAAAGAAAAACGGAGAGATCTCACCGACTACGAGGACGTGGAAGCGCTGAAATATGGTAGATCACCTCTACGAGCATAGCCTCCCTTACAAAGCTTTAAGAAACTTTAGAATACCTTGGAATACACCCCAATCCCACATACACCCCTTGATATAAGAATAGAAAGAGGTAGAATCCAAATAGGAAATAAAATCCGCAGAATCCACGTTTTTGCAATTGCATCTGCGTAGCTTTTCGATTATATCGAAGGTCTCTTGATGACAGCTTCGATATCATCGAAGGTCTCTCGATGATATCGGAACAGGATAAAACTTGTCCAGTGACCAGGGGTGAAAAATCCAACAATTATCGATGTCATCGAAGGTCTCTCGATGACAGCTTCGATATCATTTAAAGGTCTCTCAATGATATCGGAACAGGACAAAAACCGTCCACCGACCAGCGGTGAAAAATCCTACAATTATCAATGATATCGAAACTGGTTCGATTTCATCGATTCCAGCAATGAGGAGAAAAATTTCCATCGAATCTCTCCCTTTTCGACTCAGGAGTAATCCACCTTCTTCAAGCCAGCCCGGTTTCTACAAACCTCTAACTTGCCCTTGAGCAAAGCCTTGGTCATCATGTCTGACCCATTGTCGTCCGTATGGACCTTCTCAAGCTGTAACACCTTTTGTTCCAGTATCTCTGATCTAGTGATACCGAATCTCTATGTGCTTCGACTTGGAATGCTGACTTGAATTTTTGCTTAAGTGTATAGCACTTTGGCTATCGTAATAGACCACGTGCTGCTCCTGCTTCAGGCTAAGTTCTTGTAGGAACCTCTTCATCCAAAGCATCTCTTTACATGCCTCTGTGATTGCAATGTACTCGGCATTTGTCGTCGATAATGCTACGACATTCTGTAGCTTGCTCTGCCAAGAGACCGCTCTCCCTGCAAACGTGAACATGAACCCCGATGTAGACTTCCTGGAGTCTATATCGCTTGCCATATCTGCATCTGTGTAGCCCTCTAACACAAGTTTTTCGTCATCATAGTATAAGCTCAACCTGGATGAGGCTCTTAGATACCGCAGTATCCATTACACCGCTGTCCAATGCTCTTTACTAGGATTGGCAAGATACCAGCTAACAACACCAACCCCATATGCTATGTCTGGGCATGTACACACCATAGCATACATCAAACTTCTTACTGCTGACGCGTAGGGTATCTTCTGCATCTCTTCCACCTTTGTCTTCGTCTTGGATACTGCCTGTCGCTTAATCTGAAGTGACCATCCAGTGGAGTACTGACCAGCTTTGCTGTATTCATATTGAACAGCTATAGGACTTTTTCAATATACAGCTTTTGTGATAGCTAAAGCTTCCTGCTGCTTCTGTCACGAGTTATTTCCATTCCTAGGATTTATATAGCTCCCCTCTCACGGAGGAGGGTGGGCTTGGCGAGCGCATTTACCATCTGTGGGATCCAAGCCACTCATTTTGGTGCATGCACGAGAAAATAGAGAGTTAGAAAAGATGTCCATTTTAATATACCAGTACTGACCACCAAGCAGGTGGGCTAGCCTGATTTTTGAGCGGGAGAACCTACATGGTGGGCCCAACTAATGACCAGCTTGGGTAAAACTCGCACATGTGTCCAGGAGTGCACCAACATCTCCCAGCCTTCCAAATCGGCTTTCTCATTGCAAGGGACATAAAAGAAAAAAAGTGCTTTTGTAGGGCTGAAAAGTCTCCTTTCTTTTTACCATTGCACGCCTTGGCCCACTTCTCTCTCCAAATTTCAAAATCCAACGCTCTAAAAAGGCTCCCCACAATTTCCTTATATGATATTTCTAGCCGTTCATTCCATTCCGAGATCAAACCTTCAAATGCCTCTCTCTATAAATAAGCTCCCAAACACATTTCTATTTCTACATAAGAATCCTCCTGCACACATACATTTTGTTCTATCATATTAAACTACAAAAGAATGTCTGTAAGTATGCATTTTGGTTTTTGATTGTGATTATATTGTAATTAGTGACTAATCACAGGCTAATGTCCGATCGATGCCGTGGCCCGGTTGCAGGTGATACAGGTGAGGGTCCCGAACCTCGACTGCGAGGGTTGCGCCACAAAGATTCGGAAAGCTCTCTTCAAGCTCGAAGGTATATACATGATCAATCTCTTATTAAGGCTTTGTTTGGTTGCACCAAATATCAAAAAATTTCATGATATTGCACAACCAAACAAGGCCTAAGAGTTTGTATTAGTA
Organism: Magnolia officinalis; assembly: GCA_021015155.1. Lineage (NCBI taxonomy): Eukaryota > Viridiplantae > Streptophyta > Magnoliopsida > Magnoliales > Magnoliaceae > Magnolia > Magnolia officinalis. Next base: position 61,603,748 of record JAJHSJ010000013.1, on the reverse strand, counting down.
TGACTAACTTGTGCTGGTCACAACTTGTTTGGATTATCTGTAACATGATATGATTTGCAATTCCAAGCTGTCCATCTTGTTCGTCTAACATAAATAGATGTGGTTCTTAGAACATAGTCATTTGGAACGGGGCCCACCAGATGGATGGTTTGGATTGTTGAGCCATGCAGCTATATGGACCCCATCCAGTAATGCACATTTTCTAATCCTAAGCATGCTTCTTATGTTAATTAATGGCGCATTTGTTTGCACCAAATAGTACCATGATATTTCATGATTAGTCAGTCTAAATATTTGGTGCAACATATCATGAAATTTCATGTTATTTGGTGCAACCAAACGCACCATGAACAAACTCAATATTCAAAGCCTTGTTATCTGTTAGCAGATTCAGTTGCTAGCTTCCAAAATGCAAATTACTTCTCTAGCTTCTCACATTGGGTGACGCAGGGGAGGACGTGAGGTCGAGCACCATCTTCCTCAAGAGGATAACTATTCCGAATCCACGGAACTTCTCTGGACTCCTCACAGAGACTTTCTCGAATCCACGAGAAAAGAGAGCAGAAAATAGAAATAAATTCTAATAAATTCGAAATAGATTAATCAATGCATAAAAACGAGTCCACAGCCCTTTAAATAAGGGTACTAAGCAATGGGAAAGAAATCATAATTAAACTACAACTAAAACTCCTAGAATTCGCGACTTACTATAAATAGTAAACTTACTATTTATAGACGGTCGTGATGTCTACTAGTGAGCAAGGTTTTCGGCCAAAAATAGTAAGTGTCCTATTTGGCTTCACCAAACCGTTCCCCTAATTATTCTAAGCTCTTTTCATGTTGGGCGCAACTCCTAAAGCTCGATGGATGAAGAGTTATAGTCAAACTAAAACTTACTATTTATAGTAAAAACGAAATTGAAACAGGGAAACGACTGTCGAATCAGGGGTTTCTCGCAATTCCGAGCGTCGCAACCCGCATAGCTGTGTTGGTTGGCTAAAGTAGCTCGTTCTACCCCAAAATCATATATTTTACGTCGGCTAACTCACCCGGATTGCGAGATACGCCTGGTTGAAGGTTTGATGGTCCAGATCACTTCTGTCGCCGACCGGGCCTTTTCTGATCCATCTTTGCCATATAATTGTCCACGACCCGCTCTACCTCAGTCTCCTCCACTTCAAAAGAACTCGTCCTCGAGTTATCATTATGCGCTGGTTTATGATACTCGGTCAGGTCCGCGACATTGAAAGTCCGTGAGATCGCCATATCATCTGGAAGATCAACAACATAAGTGTTGTCATTGATCTTTCGGATGATTGGTACCGGTCCAATCTTTTTATTCTTCAACTTGTTGTACGTTCCGGTCGGAAATCTTTCTTTGCGCAGATGGACCATTACTTGGTCACCCACCTAGAACACTTTCTGTCGCTGATGCTTGTTCGCTTGCTCCTTGTACTTTTCGTTCGAAGCATGTAGCTTGTTCTGTACCTCCGCATGAATGCCCATGATTTTGTCTGCCATATGTTCTGCTGCAATGCTCATGCTTGGGAGCTTGGGCAGAGGGACCAAGTCTAGTGTGTGGCGAGGTACTCGTCCATAAATAACCTGGAACGGGGATTTTCCTGTCGAACGGTTCACCATGTTGTTGAATGTAAACTCCGCTTGAGACAAGGCCAAATCCCACTACTTCGGATTTTCTCCTGAAATACATCGAAGGAGGTTTCCCAACGTGCGATTCACAACCTCAGTTTGACTGTCAGTCTGTGGATGGTACGCGCTGCTGAACTGAAGGCATGTATCGAATCGAGTCCACAAAGTTCGCCAAAAGTAGCTTATGAACTTCGTGTCATGGTCGGAAGTAATAGTCTTGGGAACCCCGTGTAGCCGCACAATTTCTCTGAAGAATAGATTCGCCACGTGTGTTGCATTGAGAGTCTTCTTGCACGGAATAAAGTGCCCCATCTTGGAAAAATGATCTACTACCACAAACACCGAATCCATGCCGCGTTGTGTTCGTGGGAGACCAAGCACAAAGTCCATAGATAAATCCTCCCAAGGGCCGTAGGCACGGGTAACGGGGTGCAGAGGCCCGTATTATGAGATTGCCCCTTGGAAGTCTGAAAAATATAACAGCGTTGGACTGCCTTTCCCACATCACGTACCAATTGTGACCAGTAATACCGTTCTTCCACAAGAGCTCGCGTCTTGTTTCGTCCAAGGTGTCCACTGAGGCCACCTCCATGTAGCTCTTGGATTATCTGTTCCCTTAGCGAACTCTTTGGGATACATAGTCAATTTTCCTTGAAAAAGAACCCGTCTTGTATATGTAAGTCACCGGGGTGACCTTCCTGATATCTAACCCATGCGTCCTTGAAGTCGTCGTCGTCGGCATATATGTCTTTGAGGCGATCGAACCCGACAACTTCATTACTCATAGTGACTAACAAAGTTGCACGGCGACTCAGCGCATCGGCTACTTTGTTCTGTTGCCCTGAATTATGCTTTAGTACAAATGTGAATTCCTGCAAAAACGAGATTCATCTAGCATGCACACGGTTAATGTTAGCTTGACTATTAATAAATTTGAGGGCTTGATGGTCCGTGTAAAGTATGAATTCCCTTTGAATCAAATAACGTCGCCAGTGTCGCAGTGCCTGGACCACCGCGTACAACTCAATCTCATATGTAGACCACTTCTTGCTTGCATCACTAAGTTTCTCACTGTAGAAGGCTACCGGCCTACCTTCTTGAGACAAAACTCCCCCAATCCCGACATATGAGGCATCACATTCGACTTCAAACAGTTTGTCGAAGTTGGGAAGTACAAGAACCGGGGTCGTGGATAATCTGCGCTTGATTTCGGCAAAGCTCCTGTCGGCTTCGTCGGTCCACTGAAACTGCTCTTTCTTCATGCAATCTGTGATCGGTGACACAATGGTACTAAAATTTTTCACGAACCGACGATAGAATGTCGCTAGTCCATGGAAACTTCGCACTTCGTAAATATTTTTGGGAACCGGCCATTCTCTGATTGTCTTCACCTTTTCCTCATCCACTCGAATGCCCGTGGATGTAACCACAAAACCTAGAAACAATAGGCTATCAGTCATGAAGCTACACTTTTTTAAATTGAGGTACAATTTATTTTCAGTGAGCACTTGAAAGACCTTCTTGAGGTGCTCCATATGGGTGGTTTCGTCTTGACTGTATATCAAAATATCATCAAAATAAACCACAACGAACCGCCCAATAAAAGGTTTCAGAACTTGGTTCATCAACCTCATGAATGTACTAGGCGTATTAGAAAGACCGAAAGGCATGACCATCCATTTGTACAATCCTTCATTGGTCTTAAAGGTTGTTTTTCACTCATCATCCGGCCGTATTCGAATCTGATGGTAGTTGCTCCTTAAGTCCAATTTAGAGAATATTTTTGCGCCCTCTAGCATATCCAACATATCATCTAACCATGGTATAGGAAACCTGTATTTTATGGTGATCTTGTTGATGGCTGGGCTGTCGACACACATGTGCCAACTCCCATCTTTCTTTGGAGTTAGCAAAGCTGGTACAGCACATGAGCTCATGCTTTCTCGAATAAGACCCTTACGGATCAGTTCCTCCACTTGTCCCTACAGAATCTCGCACTCATTCGGGCTTATTCGATAATGAGGACGATTAGGTAAACTGGACCCAGGGACAAAGTCGATATGGTGTTGGATATCTCGCATAGGGGGTAACCCATCAGGAAGGTCCTCAGGCCAAATTTCTTGGAATTCATGTAACAAGGGCCTTAGTCTTTCAGGGATGATGGTGGGCTCGAGTTCTTCCCCTTTCACAATTAATGTATAAGTCTGTCCTGTTTCTTTGGATTCTTCCACGAAGTCTCGAATGGTTAAGAGAAATCGACCCTCCACTTTAGAAGTTTCAGGTGGTCCTTCTGGATCCATAGGGGCCAATATGGTCTTCCGGCCGTCCTTGACGAAGATATATATGTTATCTCGCCCTTTATGAGTGGCGTCACGGTCAGATTGCTAGGGTTGACCGAGTAGTATGTGACATGCTTCCATATCAACCACATCGCATACTACTTCATCCTTATAATGTTTGCCAATTGAAAAAGATATGGTACACCGTTCAGTTACCTTTGTTTCACTGACCTTCTTGATCCAACCGATTGTATATGGAGAGGGATGACGCTCTGTTTTCAATTGCAATTTTTCCACCATGCCCCTGGAGACGATGTTCTCGCTGCTTCCACTGTCAATGATCATGTCACAAACCTTTCGATTCATCGTACACCTAGTGCAGAAGATGTTATGCCACTGTGGATGCACTTCTTTTCTTGGTGCATATAATAGCCACCTCATGACGAGCGACTTGCCGTGATCTTGCTGAACCCAATTTGAATCATCTACCTCGTCCTCGGCGGTATGCTCCTGTTCTTCAATATCTAGATCTTCATAAACATTATCAGCACTACCATCATTAATGGCGAGGTTTGCCACTTTTCGCTGGGGACAAGTATTTGATAGGTGGCCGGGCTGGCCACAACGATATCAGCTATCGGGCCTTGGCCGAGCATAAGGGTTCGGAATTCTACTTGTACCACCAGCAGTCGAGACGCCCCTTTGGGGTCTAGCTAGCCCGCTTCCCTGATCTCGGTTCTCAGACGTAGGAGGTTGAGTGCGTGCTCCTACGGGCTCTTTCCCCTTAGGCTGTGGAGCTCCCTGAGGTGGACCTGTCGCAGTAATCTTTGCAGTAGGATAAGTCCGTGTGTTAGGACGTTCAAGTTACACTTCTGCCCGAGTAGCCAACTTGATCGCATCATTCATCGTCCAGACGGACTGCATCTGGACCCGATCCTGAATTGCCATACGCAATCTACCGTTGAATCGGGTGACTTGCTGCGATTCAGTCTCGACCAAATCGTTACGCGCCGCCAGGCGGTAAAATTCTTCTGCGTACTCTCTCACCGACCGACTACCCTGTCGACAATTTTGGTATGTTGGAATAATACTTGATCGTAATCGCTAGGGAGGAATCGGGCGCGTAATAGCTGCTTCATCTGCTACCATGTGCGGATTGATGCTTTCATCTGCTTGGTTCGTGCGAGTTGCAATTGTTCCCACTAAGCTGACGCTCCTCCTTTCAACTTATAGGCCACCAGCTTGACCTTCTTTTCTTTAGGGATGTCCATATAGTCAAAAAATCGCTCAACTTCAGAAAGCCAATCGAGGAAATCCTCAATGTGTAGTTGGCCATTGAAGTTAGGAATATCAACCCGTATCTTGAATTCTCGATCTACTCGATTGCCACCTGGTCTGGGGTGTTGGAAGATTATGTCGTCAATCTCCTCCTCACTGGAGCCCCCGTCCTTAGGCATGACCCTTGGATGCACTACCGGTATTATCCTGCGATCAAGCCGATTACGAGCCTCAGCAATTGGTGGTGGAGGATTACCACCAGGAACACAAAGTTGCCCTAGGGTTTCTGCCAAGAGATTCGCTATGCAGTCCATGGAAGCCTGCAGCCCTTGCATGGCTTGCCGATTCTCTTGCTGCGCTGCTTGGAAAGTTGCCGCTGTTAAAGGCAAATTTCCTAGAGCACCGCCTATGGGATTGTTGCCCGACCCGTCGTTAGAAATCATCGATCCGAGGAGAAACCTCGCTTTGATACCAAACTGACGCAGGGGAGGACGTGAGGTCGAGCACCGTCTTCCTCAAGAGGATAACTATTCTGAATCCACAGAACTTCTCTGGACTCACAGAGACTTTCTCGAATCCACGAGAAAAGAGAGTAGAAAATAGAAATAAATTCTAATAAATTCGAAATAGATTAATCAATGCATAAAAACGAGTCCACAACCCTTTAAATAAGGGTACTAAGCAATGGGAAAGAAATCATAATCAAACTACAACTAAAACTCCTAGAATTCGTGACTTACTATAGTAAACTTACTATTTATAGACGGTCGTGATGTCTACTAGTGCGCAAGGCTTTCAGCCAAAAATAGTAAGTGTCCTATTTGGCTTCACCAAACTGTTCCCCTAATTATTCTAAGCTCTTTTCACGTTGGGCGCAACTCCTAAGGCTCGACGGATGAAGAGTTATAGTCAAACTAAAACTTACTATTTATAGTAAAAACGAAAGTGAAACAGGGAAACGACCGTCGAATTAGGGGTTTCTCGCAATTCGGGTCCAGATTGGGCCTACGAAAGACCTCCAAGTCGGTATGGGCCTGATTTTAAAGTGGACCCAGGCCTATAAAAATTTCTGCCGCCCAAGTATACGTGGCAACGGGCGAGTCTTGTGTCAGGCCAAGCTAGGCCCGGGCCTGATCCTGGCCTGATCCAGCATGGGCCTACCACACAGGCCCGGTTAAGCCCAGAAGAATTGGTTGCCCCAACTCGCCCAAGAACGACCCGACCTGACCAGAAATTGATAAAATCCTTATTTCCCACTTGAATATTTTTTATCCATCCGTTGATCAAGTGGGCCACACATGTACAAAGAAATAAACATTTAAAGGAATGAAATCATGTGGGGCCTGCTTAAAGAACTGATTGAATCTTGAACACGTATGCCACATTGGCACATGTGCCACCCCATGATATTCATAGATGAATGACTAGCATGTTATTTATTTGGTTCTTTCCGTGCTCCGCAGGAGTAGATGAAATATATAGACATAGAAATGGAAACACAGAAGGTTACCATCAGAGGACATGCAGTGGAGGAGAAGAAGGTAATCAAGACCGTCCGTCGGACTGGGAAGGCTGCCCAGCCATGGCCATTCCCAGCTTACTCCCATTTTTCATCATTTTATAAATACCCGGCCCACATAGCGAACCACTATTACGAACGGTCCAGCAACGATGTGGCGAGTGTACACACTTTCTTTCATACTCCAGCGACCTACTCAGTGGCTGTGGCATCTGATGAAGCTGTGGCATCTCTTTTCAGCGATGAAAATCCACATGCATGCACCATCATGTGATCATGTGGTTTTTTATTTTATTTTTATTTTTTTATATTAAATGTTCAATGGATAAGGTTGTATTGTTTTGTTATTTAGAAATGATCCAGTGGTTCAGATCATTATAAGTTACAGTGCTCCTTGTTCTATTGGGAGACTTTGATAGTCTGACTGATCGATCAATCTATGCCGTCCATTAGTCCAGTATTCATTTCAGGGTCTACAATGCAAAAAATCACATTTGTTGAATGATTCAATCCATACTTACCCTTTTTTCAATTTATATCCATCTGTTTGTAGGCCATTGGTGCAATGGTTAGGATTGACTGATAATAGTGATCGTTTAGAAACATAAGCCATCCAATCAGACCTATTCTTATGTAAACAAACGTAGCTGTCCGTAATTTTGTAAGCTATTGATGGATGCTTAAAATTGCCTGAACAGTGTGAATTTTCTATGGTAGCCCGTAAAATTTGTGATGGGCCTGATGAATGGTACAGATCGAGCAATCAAATTATCCAAGGGTCCCAACACAACTAAGAGCACTTATAGTTATCCATGCTCCTGACCAACCATTAACTCAAACGCTTTCGTGAGCCACCTTGTAAAAATTACACAGATCAGATGATCGGATCCATCCAAAAGTTTCCCTTCATTTTCCGTAGCCTTTCATTTCCTGGGCCATTTGATTGGATGGTTTGGATCATTTGATAGAAATACTTCTTTTGTTCCAATAATGGATCCCAAAAAATAGATGGCCCAGATTGTAGAATGGACCTATTTTTGCACGAGGCATCCTACTGTCCATTTTGTAGTTGATTGATCGTATGACCAGAATCATTTGATCTGGTTAAGATTTGCATGGTAGCCATTGAAATATGTCATTAGCCTATACAAAGGCTTTCGTAGGCAATCCGCATCAGTTTCACTTATGCAAAGTAGGAATATTTATTATTTTTAATTTTTAAAAAAAGAAATGTGGAGCACACCAGTTGTAATTTTATTGATAATTATTATATACATTAGAGGGGGACTATACTGAATGATTCTCTCCCCAAATTCATCACTAAAGCTTTCTATTACAACTCTCATTAAAAGTACTCAAAAAGAAGAAAAGAAAGAAAACCCACCATGAAGCATCCAACATTACAACAATTATTTATTACACATTACCTGGATTAATTTCTATCAAACTTCTTCAATATAACATCTCGTAACAGTTACTAAAATAGTTTATCTTTCATCTCATCAAAGAAGCGGTAATAGACAATCCTCCAAGACCTCTTGAGTACTAAAATGCCACATAAGGCCCAAAACCCAACTGCAAATCCTGGTCCCAGCCCAGAGTAAAACCAACGCATCTCATCCTCTTCTTCATCTTTTTCAACATCACCACTAATAGTTATTGGACCTGGAGGAGTCTCATCGCCAACACACTTATCCGGAAGAGGAGGTCCACAAAGTCCGTTGTTGCCCATATAAATAGAAGGATCTTGAAATGTCTGAAGCTGATTTCCAGATGGAATTTTCCCCCACAAGTTGTTAAATGACAAGTTCAACCAACTTAGAAAAGTTAAATTTGACATGCTCGAAGGAATTGTACCTGAAAGCTGATTTTCAGAGAAATCAAGAGACTCTAGCAATGTCAATTTACCAATCTTGTCTAGAATCTTTCCGGTCAAATGATTTCCAGATAAGTTTAAAGCACGCAATCCCAAAAGTCCTGTGAGTCCTTCAGGGATCTCTCCAGATAAGTTATTTCTTGAAAGGTCTATGCATGTAACCAGCGAAATCGTTCTTGTGTATTCAAGCATTTGCCCCTTCACTGACACAAGCAAGTTTTCCATGTAATATGATGATCCCGCCCCTCCATAGGAAAGAACATGGTTTATCTTCTGCTCATTCTTCATCGCCAAGAGATTTTCAAAAGTTTCAGGAATTGAACCAGATAAACAATTTTGTGCCACATCAAGGAGCTGAAGAGAAGTTAGGTTTAATAGTTGTGGTGGGATGTTGCCAGTAAACATATTGGATCGTAAGCGCAGAATTCTTAAAGCTGGAAAGCTTTCGCTAATCCAAGTGGGAATATCACCTGAAAAATTGTTGTATCCAAGGTCCATAGTCTCCAAACCAGCACATTTCTTCAGGGACAAAGGGATTTTTCCTGATAGTCTATTGTTGCTCAAGTGCATTGTTCGGAGTCGATGCAACTGACCCAAGGACCTGGGTATTTCTCCTGATAACCTGTTATTGCTCAAATCAACTGCCTCAAGCAATACACAATTACCTAAACTCAATGGAATGATACCACTGATATTGTTTCGAGAAAGGTCAAGGGCAATCAAGGAATTCATTTCTTCTATGGATGAGGGAATCGTGCCACCCATTTGGTTACCTTTGGCAGAAAAGTATTCTAAATACTGCATTGTGGATGTAAAATTGGGTGGGAGTTGCCCAGAAAATTGATTGTTGGAGAGATCAAGTACTCTGACTCTATTCAATATGTAGGGTATGGGACCACTGAAATTATTTGAACTCAAATCAATGTAGGAGGCTTGAGGCTGCATTTTGAAAGAGTTGGGCAATTGACCAAAAATCTGGTTATTTGAAAGGTCCAGGGAAAGAAGTTGGGGTGTTAAATCCCAAAACCAGGTGGGGATGATGTCAGAGATGGTTGCGTTAGAGAGATCCAACGTTACTACAGATTTTTGTGTTCGTAGCCAGAGAGGAAATCGAGGACCTAAATGACATGATCCTAGGTTAACGTAAGAAAGCTGAAATGGAGGGGCCCAATCAGAGTGTGGATCAAAAACCAAAGAATTGGAAGACAAATTCAAGACGTCCAACTTTTTGAGGTTTTCAAAAAGACTTTCAGACACGTTTCCTGTCAAGGAGTTGTAAGAGAGGTCAAGCCAAGACAAGTTGGAAAGTTGTCCTAAAGTTGTTGGGATTGTCCCATTCAACTGATTCCCACGGAGAAATAAATCTTGTAAGGAAGACAATCCTCCAAGAGCTGCAGGGATATTTCCATTCAACTGATTCCCTGAGAGATCTAATTCTTTTAAGGAAGACAATCCTCCAAGAGCTGCAGGGATATTCCCATTCAACTGATTCCCACGGAGAAATAAATATAGTAAGGAATATAATCCTCCAAGAGCTGCAGGGATATTCCCATTCAACTGATTCTCCGAGAGAAATAATTCTTCCAAGAAAGACAATCCTCCAAGACGAGCTGCAGGGATTGGGCCTGTCAGCATGCATTCGGATAGAGAAAGGCGTTTAAGATTTTGGAGCTCATATAACCAATCAGGAATGGCCGCATGCATATGGTATCCATCCAAATCCAGGCTCTCTAAATTGATAAGCTTAGTTATGGCTTTTGGAATGCTACCTGTTATATTCTCACCAAATGATAAATAAAGATCCACAAGTGAGGTAATATTCCAAATAGAGTTGGGGATTCCTCCATGCAGCTGACTGAAAGATAGATCAAGTATCTTCAGCTTCCTCCAGCTGCCTTCAAGGAACTCTGACCAATCAACCCTCAGGTAATCATCAGTTGATCCCAACCCCAACACTTCCAAGTTAGGAAGTTGTGAAAATTGATAAGGAACCTCACCATGAAGATTGTTATGTGAGAGATCCAAGGACACGAGGCTACTAATGTTAGCTATCCAGTTTGGAAAGCTAGAGTTGAAGTTGTTGTAACCGAGATGAAGGACACGGAGAGATGTGAAATTAACAGAAGGAAGAGTTGGAGAAATATATGAAAGACCACAATATGGTAAGCGTAGCTCAACGAGGGAAGGAGAGTTGTTCATTACGTGCACCCAATCATGGCTTGCCATGGAAAGGTTCACATAAGACATGTCGAGGTAATTGAGAGAAGGTAGGCTTGTCAACCACCAAAGGTTTTTGGCACTCAAAGAAGATGAAGAAAGCTTCAGGGAAATGAGTTTAGAGATGTTTCCAAGCTGATGAGGGATACTCCCGCTGAATCCTGCCCATGACAAGTTCAAATGCCTCAACTCCTTCATTCCATCCAAGAAATTTGGAATTGGTGTGCCATAAAAAGCATTATAGCTCAAGTCCAAGAACTGAAGATGCTGCAGTTGAACCAGAGCTGGATCAATTCTGCCAGTTAATGCTGAATGTCTTAGCTGAGCTGGATCATCCCAAGAAGTATGGAGGTCGAGTTTAACAACGTACCCAGTTATGTTGTGGCAGGTAATTCCTCTCCATTTGCAGCAGTCAGAGGCTTCATCCTCCCAAGAAGAGAGAAAATTGGAAGGGTCGTTGAGAGCCTTCCGAAAGGTAGTCAGAGCTTTTCTCTCCGAATCCAAGCAACCACTCACCTTCCCATATCCTCCCCAATATATTAATACATTTAAAAGAAACAGAGAAATAAGAAAGCCTCTCTGCTGAGAATAACAACTCTCCATTCCTTCTCTTTCTCTGCTCTAGAAAAAGGAAAATATCTTCTTTGCTGATTTCTCCTCCCGGCTCTCCCTAATTTATAAGATCTGAAGACCGCACGTATCCAGCATGCGAGTTCTCCACCATTTTCTCGTAACACTAATCAAGCAACCTAACCATCCACTTAAAATGGTTGAAAAGTCATCAGACTCATCACCATTTTTAAAATGGTGGTAAACTATCACAGGGTCATTCTCCATCCATTTTGGGGTCCATAGTACGGAAAGGTCGACAGCTGTATGTACGATTTCTGAGAAACAGTGGAGGGAAGTGCCAGTGATCTGGTCCTCAAAACGAGGACAAACGGAGTCTCCTTAAGCCTTTGTCTGTACAACTGGGGCCATGCCTTCTTCATCCTAACCGTTGATCTAAATGGTACGTCTGCCTGATTAGTGGATGGGATTGATTTTTTTTTTTTTTTTTCAGATCATGATCTTGCGGACTAGCTGGTTGCCCGGATTTGCAAGATTCCATCATATTGATGGTCAAAAGTCCATTTTATTTTTATTTTTACTATAAATTGTAAGTTTTATTTTGATCATAACTTTTTATCCTTTTAGTTTCAAGAGTTTGCCCAACATGAAAAGGGCTTAGAAAAATGCAAAGAACAAGATGATTAGGCCAAATTAGACCTCATTATTTAAAGGATTGTAATTTCATTTTTTATATTATCATCAATTAACTTATTTCAAATTTATTTGAAATAATTTCTATTTCTATACCCCGTGAATTCGAGAAAACTCTACAAGAGTCAAGAACTCCATGGATTTGTAGTTATTCCCTAGGAAGATGGTGATCAAGCTCATCATGTCGTTCTCTGCATTAATATATAACCACATAACAAATGTTTGCGGTATCTGGGGGATGATCATCACACAAGCCCTTATGTGGACCATCAATGTGAACTGTTGGCTAGCTATCCTATTCTAACTGATTCATATTATGTTTCTACCGGCCCACTGAATGAGGGACCGGAATTGCTGAATTTCATGGTAATCAACATTCACAGTGCAGCCTACTTGATTAATGTTTTGATTACCACACAAGTGACACAGTGTATATTTAGTACAATTGTGTAAGATAATGTTCACATAAAATCAGGCAAATATGATCAGTAGGTCGGATGCACACGACATAATTATACAAACTTGCCAATCTTTAATCATTTAGTTAATTTTTTACTGTTGTAGCTTATCTAATGATCTCATAAGCTCGCATATGTCGCTGGATTGCTAGTTGAGCTGCTCTAATCCCACACTAATGTGCCTCATTTTCCAACAGTGAGGCGGCCGGCTGCACATTCAAAGTGCACTTGAGCAACTATTATTATCATTATTACTATCCTCTTATGCTATCTACCGGACATGTTGCATTATACATGTGCACCATAAGCATAAAATGGTGAAAGGTCTAAATTTTGTGTTTTCAATTAATTTAATTAATTTTGTTTAGGTGGAACATTTTAAGTTCACATGTGCAAGGGTAATTTAGGGCATGTAAAAGTTGAAAATGAGCTCGAAATAGGAACTTAATTAGGCCAATCATCACGTGATTCGGTGGCTTTTTACTTGTTGGGTCAGCTGTCTCAATACTCATCTATTTTTAAAACTAGGTGTTAGTGTGTTGTTCTTTTGGCTCATTGGATTCATCTGCCATAGGCGACCATAGTACCAGTGGGTTGATTTAGTAAAGCATGGGCTCCACTTGCACAATCTAACCGGTCTAGTTGTATTGGAAACTCAAATTACCATTGGTGCATAGGATCCATAGGCTATTCATGGTGGGACGACTGTAATCCGAGGATCAGATAATTGTATGGCTTTCTTAGTGTCACTTGAACAGTGGGAGGGATTGGATGAATGGTCTGGATTGATTCATTTGATTAGCATTGTAACTTAAAAACTGAGGGAAGCAGATTGCCTTCCCAGTGACTCTTAGCGCGCGTACAGAGTAAACTTTGTGGCCTACCATGATTCATATATTTTTTCTACCATGTCTATCCATTTTACCAAATAATTTTTGCGCTTAAGCCCAAAAATAAAGCATATCCAAAGCTCATGTGGACCGCACCACAAGAAATAGTGTGATTTGAACATTTACCATTGAAAAATTCTTGGACCACAAAAGTTTTGGATCAAGCTGATATTTGTGTTTTTCCTTTATTCATGTTTGTAAAATCTTATATATAGGTTGGGTAAACATCATTGTAGGCCCTAGGAAGGTATCCACTTGGAAATCATTACTGCCACTATTTCCCTATGCAGTTGTGGTCCACTTGAACTTTGGATATACTTTAATTTTGGGCTCAATCCTAAAATGAGCTGGGAAAATGGATGGACAGAGTGGATAAACCACAAACATTCACGGCGGGCCCAACAGTGTTTACTTGTACAATAAAGCCTACTAAGTTATTCAGTACTCAATCCCATTTCAAAACTATATATGAATGTTTTTGTTTGTATTTTCATTTAGAGATTATTATTATTATAACGAGAAAAGCATATGAAAAATCTAGGATGGTTAACAGTCAGGTTCCCTCCAAGATGTGTTTCAGCAAGAAAATCAAGTTGGCTCAGGCCCACCCATCAGGTAGGCCACACATTTGCCATAACTCTGAACTGCTGGCTACAATTTTCTATCCGTTTGACATTAATTCTATTCATATTTGGCTCAACAGATGAGTGAACAGTCTGGATTGTAGGCTGAACAACACTCACCTTCGAGCCTGCTTGATGAGTGGCCAAGCCGTTCAATCTGAAATGATTCATTAGTTCTAGAAGGTGTGGCAAATAGAGTGGGCTTGGGTGAAGCATCCAACCCATATCCACATACTACATTCCAGCCCAGCCCATGAACTAAGTAATTTCTCGCTGGCACGTAATTGAAATTTCTCAGCCCAACAATGTAAAAATACTCTATTTTAATGTAGACCGTGTGGGCCCTACCTTTGAAGTGGGCGGTCTAGCATGCTGGTTCACTTTGAATGTGGGTCATTCATCATTGAGGTGACGACCTTTAATGTGGACTGGCTATTATGTGGGCGTGTTTATTCATTTCACAAGATTATTTTAAGGTACACAGCAATGTTTATTAGTTATACAACCTGTTCATAATTTGAAACTAACAGTATGGAGGAAAACACAAAACATCACCTTATCTAAAACTACTGAGGCCTCAGGAAGTTTTCAATTGTGTTGTGTACGCGAAGTGAACTTTGGATATGGTTCATGGTTTAAAATGATATGGCAAAATAGATGAAGGGCATGGACACAACAAAAACATCACTCGGTGATGTTTTGGCATTTTATTTTAAGGTGTGGTCCCAAAAAAATAAGAAGGTAAAAAATTTCAGATGGACCACACCACAGGAAATGGTGCTCATTGGATGTTTATTATTAAAAATTTTCTTAAGGTCTACTGTATTGTTTGTTGACCATCCAAGCTGTTGATATTGACTTGGATGAAAGGAAAATATAAATATCAGCTTGATCCAAAACTTTTCTGACCACAAAAATTAAGCTGATAGTTGTGTGGTCCGTGTGACCTTATTAACAGATTAGATTATAAGTAAACATTTTAGTGGCCCTCAAAAAGTTTTTAATGGTGGGTATTTAATCAACAGTATTTCTTATGGTGTGGTCCACCTGACATTTTAATCTACTCAATTTTGGACTCATTGAATATAATACAAATACTTCATGCACGGTGGGCTGTTAGCTAAGGATATACCGACCCGGGTGGATGTGGGACTCATCGGGTATGTTTTTCAAAAGATATTATGATCTCTGTGAACTTCACAAAGGGATGATGACAGTTCCCTCTACCCCCTTGTAATTACCATACAATGGGAGTCTGCCTGACCCCAGTAATTTCCATCAAGGTGGCCCAATGAAAGGACCACACTGTCTTGGGTGAGCGACTCTCTATTGGATGGTGCTGTGTTCCACCATCATTTATGTGTTTATCCGGCACGGATGGGATCAGTGGATTAGGTAAGACCCCGGATTCACCCAAGACGTATGCTACAGCACTTACTGTGGGCCATGTCCTAACATGATCTGAAAAAATGGATGGATGGGATGGATTTCTCACAGAAATCACAGTGGCAGAAAAATCCTGTCAATGGCTTTCGCTAGCAAAAATGGTGTAGAAATTGCACGCATGGCATACATTAACTCAAATAAAATAACAGGATTATGCAGCTCACTGTGGTAAAGTTACAATCCCGATGTCAGGCTGGTTGAACTATCCTAACCTCTGATTCCTGGACGCTTGTTCATAGAAATTAATAGGATTGATAAATTCTTTTTTATTTTTAATCATCTAATAACTATCCACCAATCTAATAGTTAGATAATCGAATAAGCTTAATTTTGTTCAGTATACATCTACATCAGATACCCTAATTTGGACAGTTTAATTTGACTACATGTACGCCTTGTACAGTGTATGCATTTTCTAGGTAATTACCAAGTGCCTGGTTATCATCCAACAACACACGCTGCAAGAGTATCAAAGTTTTTCTCGGAAAGGGTGTAATGAATTGGGATCCTGTACAATTTAATTGGACCACATCTTCATACGACAGTTTTAACAATGTCAGTGATAACATGGATCCACCAATCAATATGCAGTAAAGCAGAATCTTATACCCGGAAGTGGACTATCTTGGACCTATCAATGGGGGTATCCCTTGTGACGGTGTTGTGGGCTTATTATGGTGAATGTGTTGTGCCCCACCATCCATCCATATAGCCATTCATTTGAGGGCAATATCCGAAAAAAGAAGTAGATTCAAAGCTGAAGTGGAGCCCACCACAAGAAACATTGGTGATTGAATGCCTATTATTAGAAACTTTTTGTGGGCCATAAAAGTTTTGGATGAAGCTGATATTTGTGTTTTCCCTTCATCCAGTTATGCGTGACCTAGTGAACAGGTTGGATGGCAAATAAACATCTCAGCAGGCACTACAAAGGTTTCAACGGTGGTGTCATCATCTCCATTATTTCCTGCTTTGGATCTATTTCATTTTTGGGCAGAGCTGACAAAATAGATGGACAACAATGATATAAAACACACATCATGGTGAGTCCCATGTTATATTTTGTTTTAAAATATTATTAAAATTTGAATTTTCAAATTTTCGGTGATTTCCCTCCACATTTGAAAGTTGTGGTACTTTTGTGTTGTGGGTTTTGTCCCACATCGGATTTGACAAAGTAAACTATCTTGTATATAAGATAGTCTTTTTGCCTAGGGCTTGTGCTCCTTTCAGGGGGCATGTGAATTTGGTCCTGTGGGGGGGGCTATGCCAATAGCTCTAATCTATGCCATTGACCACACACGCGCGCGCGCGCGCCGAGCCGAGCCGAGCCGTGCCGAGCCGGGTGCGGGTGCGGGTGCGGTGTGTACTCGCGTGGGTGTGTGTGTATGGGTACTCGCGGGACTTTATTTGCGAGTGTGTACTCGCACTTGCGCCTTTTCGTTTTAAACCAGAAAGATGCATCCCTTCCGGTTGGTCGCATCTGTTGGGTTTAAACCCAACGGACCTAACCTTTTGTAAAGGGTGTTTATACACCACTTCGGAGTCTATATAATGACTTCCGATTCCAGTTTCTAAAATATACGAAAATACTCTATCTTATAAAACTCTCTCTGATACGAATTTTAAGCATTTTATTACTGAGTTCATCGCTGAGTCAACTCAGCACTTTCGGATTAAACTGCAAGTGGTTCGAACCCGTGTACAGTGAGTGCACCGCTGGGACCGGGTCATAGTCGTTGTATCCTGGAGGTCGATTGCTCTGGAAACCTGTTGCACTTGGGACGCTGTCCAAGGGGAGCAAATTCGATTTCAAGCCGAGTGACTCAGTCACGCCTCGACTCAATACAATAAGTTCTTCTTTCTCAAAACTTTTAATTTTTTTTTTGGTTCTCGATTTTAAAGTCTATTTAATTCAACCAAATATCCAACATCCCACAGTGCCACAAATATGAGAGATCACCATGAATCTTGCCACAAATAATACGGTGGGAAGGCTTTTGGAAGCTAAAGTCCATGTAGGCCTGACGATGGCAGGATTTGATTAGATAATATGGTTGCCTTTGGAGAATGACCAATTAAAGCATGATTGAAAGTTATTTGAATGTATTCTCGACTGGGCCATTTTGGACAGTGGCATGCTCTGCAGTCATTGTAAACAGTGAAAAAACAGAGAGGAGCAGAAAGATTTTCTGTATTTGAGACAATCCAAAGGAGTTGAATATATAGATATTATAGTAATCTATACAAGGAAAATAATCAAATCAGAATCCTTTACCTGTGGAAACGAACTATACAAGGTATACTAGCTATACAAGATATACAAGGTATATAAGGCATGGGTGCCCGTCTAACATCCCCCCTCAAACTAATGGTGGTCATCGACAAGTAATAGTTTGCCAACTAGAAATGAGTGACGTGAAGAAGTGAGGGACATGGTGAGAATGTCGGCAATCTGATCATGGGATGCAACATGTGGAAGAGAAATGAGCCCAGATTGAAATTTCTCACGGATAAAGTGACAGTAAACTTCGATATGCTTCGTCCGTTCATAAAAGACCGGGTTAGAGGCAATCTGAATGACACTTAGATTATCGACATGGAGTGGTGTGAGATTCTACAGAGGAATGCCCAAGTCAGAAAGAAGTCCACGTAACCAGACAAGCTCACTACACGCAGCGGACATCGCCCAATACTCAACTTCTGTGCTCGATTTAGAAACAGTGGCCTGCTTCTTACACTTCCAAGAGATGAGAGAAATGCCGAGAAAAACACAGTATCTAGTGATAAATCTTCATGTGAGAGCGCAACCGGCCCAATCAGCATTCGATAAGCACGAAGGTCCAGAGCTATCGTGGAGGAGAAGAACAGTGATCGATCTAGAGTTTTATGTAGGTACTATAGGATACGCAACACCGCAGTCATATGAAGAGTCCAAGGAGCAGAAATAAACTGACTGACGACTTGGATAGTGTAGTCAATATTAGGGCGAGTCATAGTTAAGTAAATCAGACTCCAACCAAACAGCGGTATAAGTCGGGCTGCGCAAGGAGATCACTATCGTCACGGCCATATTGAACATTAAGTTCTAAGGGAGTCTGAACTGTCTTCTGATTCGCCAATGATGCCAAGGTGAGAAGATCCTTGGTATATTTACGCTGGCTGACCAGGATCCCACGTTTAGAACATGAAATTTCTAGAAGCCCAAGAAAGTATGTTAGATGGCCGAGGTCTTTCATCTTGAAAGATAATTGCAGAACTTCCTTTAAAGCCAAGATGCTAGTAACATTGCTACCAGTCAGAAGTAGGCCATCAACATAGACGAGAACAATAACAACTCCGCCAGCAGTGGTGCGCAAAAATAAGGATGGGTCATGACTACTTTAAGTAAAGTCAGCACCTATAACAACATCGTGAAAGTGTTGGAACCATGCCGATGTGCCTTTTTTTTTTTTAAATTTAAAGAAACCGGTATTCATATATATCATTCTGAACAAAAACTTACATTTTCGGGTCTTCCCAGGAAAAAAGGACCTGAGGAAGACCTATCGTAACAACATCCGAGCCATTCAGATCTGAAAACAAAAAAAAACAGGCACACAACTAAAAGGAAACTAGAAAAACACTACCTCTCCCTGGTGTTTCCTAGAGCCACCCTATCTAAGAATATAAGCCCACGCACCTGCTCGGGAAGCTCGGCCCACGAACTACTATAGAACCGAGATTGGGACAGACTCCCATCGCGGGCTAACGCATCAGCCGGGGCGTTGCCTTCCCTGAAAATGTGCTGAAACTCTATCTACCCATGAAGTCGAAGCTTCTCCGTCCTTGCCGTCCAACTTCTCCATTTCCAACCAAGGCTGAAGTTCTCTTTAAACACCTTGATCACCAATTCAGAATTCGATTCTACTACTACCTTTAAAAAAAACCTTTCTCTATACACATCGCTAGGCCGTCGTGAGCTGTTCGCACCTTAGCCCCAATGTTAGACATCACCCCATATCCGAGAGAGAAAATGAATATGAATTGACCTTTGTCGTTTCTACAGACTCCGCCTCCCCCTGCCAGACCTGGGTTACCTCTAGAAGAGCCGTCCACATTCACTTTAACCCATCCCACAGGTGGTTTATTCCAAGTAACTATAGAGTGACATCCCTTCCTTGCTCTGCTCGGGCCAATTTCTAGCGGAGGATAACTACTAGAGACCGTACCTGACCAATTGCCCACATCTTTGATTCCCACTCTAGATAGCCACCAGGAGACTCAAGCTATCACTGGACCCGCTGCAGGAGGTTAATTTGCTCTAAAAAATCGCCATGTTTCTTGCTTTCCACAATTCCCACCAAATAAAGGCTGGAACTAATTGTATGTTGGTGTGATGCGAATTGCTGACCGTATAAGCCCTCCTCCATAGCTTAATCCTGGCTTCTACCGTGGAGGCCTGCAAAATGTTGATATCAAAAGTCCTCCCAAAATAGTTCCACACTGAAACAACTATCTCGCCATCCAGAAAAAGGTGAGACAGAGACTCACCGGCAGGGCCCTGATCCGATCCCTCTTTGCAGCAGACGCAATTCGAAGCTAACTGAATGCCCCTAGATTGAATAGCAATTTCCACCGGAACCGAGTTATTGAGTAGTTTCCACACAAACACAGAAATTTTTGGTGGCAACTTCTCGTGCCAAACCCACCTCGCCCAATCTTTCGTGGGAGAATACGGTCTGCTAGCTTCCCACGCTGATTTAACTGGAAATCTTCTTGATGGAGTGAACGGCCACACAGGAGAGTCAGGACCCTTTGATAAGCAGTAACCCCCTTGAAAAATATTATCTACTACTTGTTGAGGAAACATTGAAAAGACCACCGATGGAGGGAGAGGGCCAGCCGAGCCTAAAATTTGATTCACCTTCAACGTCCTGTTTGAGGCCATACAAGGCTTTTTTTAAGCGACATACCTTATTGTCAGGGATTAAATCGCCAGGAGAAGGTTTCAAATATACTATTTCTTGGAAGTCTCCATGAAGAAAAGAATTTTTCACATCCATCTGAGCAAGTGGCCAAGAGCGAACAGAAGATATTGCGAGAAGAGTACGAACAGTTTTTATCTTGGCCACGGGAGCGATTGTCTCATCATAATCAATTCCGTATTCCTGTTTGTATCCCTGAACGACAAGCTGAGCCTTGTATCGATCCAATGATCCATCAGACTTGAGCTTGATAGAATAAATCCATTTGCTACCAATTAGTTGTTGGTCAGTGGGTCGAGTGACAATGTCTCACGTATGATTATCATCCAATGCCACAAGTTCTTCTGCCATAGCCTTCTTCCAACAATCATGAGTGACTGCCTGAGTGTATGAAGTAGGAATAGAGACAGTATCCAGAGTAGCATTCATGACAGACATATAGCATATCAAGTGATCAGGTTCTCGATGTACACGAACGGAACGACGTATCGAGGTAGGTTCAGGATCTGTAGGTTCGGGTTGAGTAATAGGAGGTGGATCTATACGTGGTCGACGTGAGTAAACCTGCAACTGACGAGGGAGAGTACTCGAGGCAAAGGGAATATCAGGAAAGATGGTTAGACCAGGAGAGTTTGGGGCGTGCGGAGGAGGAAGAGATATTCCCCCCCTGAGTCAGAGTGGAGAATTTGAACTGGAACCCGAAATTGAGTCTCCACCATAGAGTGAAATATCTTGAATTTTTCAAAAACCTGTGACTTCGAGTGCAGAAAGTAAATCCAAGTATAACGTGTGAAATCATCAATGAATATAATATAGTATTGTAACCCAGATAGAGACATAATTGGTGAAAGACCCCAGACATCCGTATGCACTAGTTCAAACATAGAAGATTTTATAGTATTTAGAGGAAAAGGAATACACTTACTTTTTGAAAGACAACAAGATAATCAAGAATAATCCAAATCTTTTTTATATTAAGAGAAACGTTCCTTAACATGCCAAAAGAAAATAACTGAATTAACCGATCGAAATGTAGATAACCCAGGCGAAAGTGTCACGGTTTTCACAATTTATTTGCCGAACAAATATCTGATAAAGATGAAGAAAAGAAACAACGAGCCGGAGTGACAGATGGATTAAAGTCCAACACGTACAGACGACCATGCTGCCTACCCATCCCAAGTACCTTCTCTGTTGCTAGATCCTGCACAAAACAACAGTTGGGAAGAAATATGACTAAACAGTTATTAGATGTGAGTTGACTAACTGAAATTAAATTAGAGGAGAGGTTAAGGACATGAAACACATCACAAAGGGTGAACTGACGATGGACAGAAGGAGAGAAAGTCAATGATCCAATGGATTGAATGGGTAGTCTAGTGCCATCAGCAGTAGAAATAGCCTGATATCCAGTGTAAGGATGAATGTCACGAAGATGGGATACAGCACCAGTCATATGATTGGAAGCACCTAAATCGAAGAAAGTGCCTAAACGATTTGCTGATATACCTGACATACTGGCCGCAGAAAGGACCTGAACGATTTGCTGGAGCATCGCAGGAGTTAAAGGTGATGAAAGACCTTCAATAGAAATAGTAGATGCTGTATCACTAACAGACGACTCAAAAGAAATACTGGCAGTAGTAGCAGAAAGAGTATGGCCACGACCACGGCCAAAAGAAGATGCATAGGCATGTGTACGACAGTCCTGAATACTATAACCAGTCTGTCAACAATAAGCGTACCATTCTTTACATTAAGCGACGACATGACCCACCTTGTTGTAGCCACGACAAGTCGAAGGAGTGGAACCATGGGTTGGTGTAATAGTGGACATAGCAAGCATCACATCAGATGATCCCGGAATTGAGGAAGGAAGAGAGAGAACTTTCAGTCATTGTTCCTCAGCCAATAAATCATTCATAACCGAATTCAATAAAGGAGTAGGGCTACGGTTCAAGAGAGCAGCCCGACAATGTTCAAATTTCGGACGCAGCTTCATAAGAAATTATCAAACTTGCACACACTTGCGCATAGTTTGGAATATCTTAAAGTTATGAGGAAATGTTGGATCCATCATAGCCATATCTGTCCAAATTGTGACAATTTTGGAGTAAAATAATTGAATACTGTCGTCACCCTGAGTAAGGTTAACAAGATGCTGTTCCATGCGGTATAACCGGGCCGCATTACTCTATTAATAAATTATCTGGAGATGCTCCCATATTGCTTTAGCAGTGCGATGAGGTGTGAGGCCAACAGCAATGGACCGATCGACCGAATCGAGAATCCAGGTAATAATCCGTCCATTGTTCATTTCCCAATCAGCTAATTTGTCGGTATCTGTGGAAGTGAAGATAGTAACAAATCTATCAATTAGTCCTCATAAACCACGACCCTTGAGGAAGTTCTGAAAATGTATGGCCCATAAAGAATAGTTGGTACCATCAAAACTACAACGTGGGGACTCTGTACGTGATGAGTCCTTGTCCATTGATCTGAAGTAATGTAAAGCACGCAAAGAGTCGCAGCAGAAGAAGGTTTTATATGTACCTTGCAGCAAAAGGGATTGTAGTTTCTGGATCTGGTGTAATAGCAACAGCAACAGGGGTACCTGGATTTGAAAAATCTAGATCTGGAACAACAACAAGGGTTACTAGATCTGGAACGAAGTTCGACAACAACAACAGATCGGAGAGCAGAGGGGCATGCATTAGGGGTGGTCAGATGAGCAGGTGCAGTTGGACGGCGCTGTAGAGGTGGTCAGACGACGCAGTGATGGTAGGACGATGTTGTAGGGGTGCTCAGACGAGCAGGTATGGTCGGACGCAGCAGGGATGGGGGTCGGATGCACGGAGATGGTGGCCGGATGTAGGGATGGTCGGATCTGACAGGTGGTGCCGATTTTGGATTAGTGAATCTCTGATACCATGTAAACAGTGAAAAAATAAAGAGGAGCTGAAAGATTTTCTGTATTTGAGACAACCTAAAGGGGTTGAATATAGAGATTACAGTCATCTATACAAGGAAAACAATAAAATTAGAATCATCTACCCATGGGAACGAACTATACAAGATATACTAGCTATACAAGGTATACAAGGTATGCAACGCATGGGAGCCTGTCTAACAGTAATATCCCGTTGGGTACTCAATTTATGTCCTTGTGCAAATGGTGTGCCTTGCAAATAAAATAAATTAATGGGTCGAGGACAGGTACTTAGTTGTCTAAACATTATAACTAGGTCAATTATTCACATGGGTGTGATGGTTCACATACATCCATTCATATAGAATAAATGGTGTAAATAGAAAATACCCTAGGGCTAGGCATAATAGGACTTTGAGTGGATTTGTTGGCTCACAAATCTTATAGTAAATATATGGTTTGTTAATTGCATGAAAAGATTCAGCATATGGGTCCACATGATTCTATTATTGAGAGTAGTTGATAAAGTTCTCACCAAAATTGAGTTAACTATGGTTAGGATGGTGTCTGGTCAAGTCTGACTCTCAATTGGGAGATCTTTTTTTCAGAGATTCAAACATGGTTCAAAATTAGGGTGGCAATAGGTTTTCGCTAGTCCAGGCTAGGTCCTTGAACTGCCCGAACACTTAAAAACTTGTAGCATATAATGCATTTACATAAAAGGTCAAGTATATTAAAATCAATTTACGTTAGCCCCTGCCGCAAAATTGATTGAGCCATGAATGTCAGTGGCGTTGGGTGACCACACAATCCACCTCCATGAAAAACTTCAAAACAGTGAAGGTACGTAGATTAACGGTCACGGATGTAATCAACACCATTACACATGAGGTGGGATCTAATAGAGACACCAGCACATGAAAGTGGGGGCATTTTAGTCTTAAAAAAATAAATTTAGGTAATCTTTCAAAGAGTTAGGATCCCTCTGTGGCCGATCTTGATGCATGTATCTTCTATCAACGCCATCCATCTGTTTCTCCTGATCATTTAGTATTTACTCAAAAAATGCATAAGATAAAAATCTCAGGTGGACCATACCACAGGAAACATTTCTGATTAAGCAACCATTATTAAAAACTTTGTGGGACCCATAAAATTTTTGGATCAAGCTGATTTTTGCGTGGTCCCTTCATCGGGTCATGTATGACCCTATGATCAACAAGTTGGATGGTAAATAAACATTCTGGTAGCCGCCAAGAAGTTTTTAATAGTAGTATCTAATTACCACTATTTCCTGTGGTGCGCTGTGCCTTACATTCTGCAAAATTTTATAAGGCTACCTGAAAATTTGGATCGTGGGGGGCTTGACCTGAAAATTAAAACAGAAAATCAAGTAGACTACACCGCAAAAAGCAGTGGGGGATTGGACGTGTGTGATCTTATGAACAGATTGGATGGAAAATAAACGTTACAGTGGGCCCTACGAATTTTTAATGGTAAGAATCATTGTCCACACTGTTATTTGTAGTGTGGTCTAATTAAGTTTTAGATATGATTCATTTTTTCGATCATACTATAAAATGATCTAGCCAAATGAATGAACGGTATAGATATAATAATTATTAAATAAACTATCGTGGAGCCCATGTAACTTTGATTGCCTTTGAACCGTTGGTATGACTGGAGCTCGAGGAGCGTCAGTGCTTGTCTTCGCACGACACGTACCCACACCACCAGGTCAGTGGTTTGTGGTACACCAGCCAATCCCCTTCTTTATATTATAAGGCGTGAACTGACAGAGATCATAATATTTTTCGAAAGCACTCAAATTCTGTGCGAAGGTGATACCTGATGAGTCGCCCTTCAAATTACACTTACCAGTTCAACTATGGGGTTAAATCCCTCCAATTGAGATTTTATTATGCATTCAAAAAAATTTAATCCCTTAAAAGCTCAAGTGGGCAACAGATGAAAACACTGACATTTTATAAATTATACATTCAATAAGTGGTGACCACCTTTAAGGTCATGAGTACTATTTTACATATGTGACTCAATTGTTCTTGGACCGGTCATTTCATTGGTTTGGATTAATAGGAAGTGGATCGCTTCCTACCCCACCCGTCTCTGGCCAGGAACAGACAGATGGATCTGTGTGTGGCCTACCATGATGTATTTGTTTATCCACACCGTTCATCCCTTTTCTCAGATATTTTTAGGTTTAGGCCTAAAAATAAGGTAGATCCAACACTTAAGTGAACCACACCAAAGAGTAAGCTTGGGTTGCATTAAATACAAGTCATCTTTGGTTGCATTAAATGCAAGATTCATATGTGATGTGGTTCACTTGGGTTGGATCTATCTATTTTTGTGCTGATAATTTAAAATGATATGAGAAAAAGGGATGGACGGTGGATAAACAAATATATGCCGTACTTTTTTTTTTTTTTGGGTTAACTTGTTAGTACACACCCATGTCAGAACACACACTCCATGTTAGCCACCCCCCATTAGGGATCGATACCGAGACCTCAAGTGTTGAAACGAGGTCTCTCCACTCAGTCTGCCAGTTGAGCTATGGATCTGGGTGTTATGCCGGCCTTCTTGAGCAGTAAATGCCAGGCCCAAAAGCCCAAGGTAAATCCTACTCCCATGGCAAAATAAAACTAAAGCATTTCACACTCATCTCCACCATTTTCTACATCACTACTAACAAGCCGACCTTGAGATGTATCATGGCCACCACATTTTTCCGTAGGCGGAAATCTGGAGTTGATGGTTGCCGATATAAATTGATGGATCGGCAAGTGTCTGGAGCTGGTCGTCCTATGGAATTCTCCCTGTCAATTTGTTATTCAACAAGTTGGAGTAACACTCAAATTAGACATGGTTGAGTCCCTACTAATGGTTCAGTGGTAAACTTTGGGGTTGGACATTGAGGTCATGAGTTTGAGTGCCATGTTGAGTACTTACTCTAAGATTTTTATTTTATTTATTTATTTTGTCTTCGGTTCAATTTTCATGGTGATGAGATTTTTGAAACTCAATAGGAATTGAGCCAGACAAACAAATTTTGTCACATCAAGGACTTGAAGTGAAGTTAGGTTTCAAAGTTATGTCAACTCCCAAAATCAGCTGGGCATGATATCAGTAATGGATGAATTGAAGTTATCTGAGTAAATGCGCTTTTGTGTTGGTAGCAGGGGAGGAAATTGAGGAAATCATGTGAAAGATCCAGGATGGTCAACAGTCAGGTTCTAGCGAAGATGTGTTGCACCCAAAAAATCAAGTTGCCTTATGCCCACCACATGAAACAGTGGTAATTGACAGATTGCTATTAAAAATTTCTTGCGGGCCCAGACGTTTTGGATTAAGCAGATATTTGTGTGGTCCATCTGTGTGATCTTATAAACAGCTTAGATTAGAAGTAAATATTTTAGTGGCCCTCAAAAAAGTTTAGATGAGAAGTAAATATTTTAGATGAGAAGTAGATGAGAAGTAAATATTTTAGATGAGAAGTAAATATTTTAGTGGCCCTCAAAAAAGTTTTTAATGGTGGGCATTTAATCAACATTATTTCCTGTGGTGTGGTCCACTTGACATTTAAATCTGCGGAATTTTGGACTTAATGCCATAAAACGAGCTGAAAAAAAACGATAGACACATGAATATAATACAAATACTTCAAGGTGGGGGCCGTTAGGTAAGGATCTGACGACCCCTGTAATTACTCTACAATGGAAGGACCCCACTGTCTTGGATAATGACAGTGCCCTCTAACCCCCTGTAATTACTATACAATGGAAGGACCCCACTGTCTTGGGTGAGCGACTCTCTACTGGACGGTGCTGTGTGTCCCACCTATACGGCAGAAATGGTACGGATGGGAGTGGATTAGGTAAGAACACCCCGACTCACCCAAGACGGTACAACATTTACAGTGTGCCATGTCCTAACATGATTTGAAAAAATGGATGGACGGGATGGATTTCTCACAGAAATCACAGTGGGCCCCACCTAGCTCCCCAGTGGTAGGAAAATCCTGTCAAGGCTTTTGCTAATTTGTAGGGTAGCAAAAATGGTGTACCTTCCCTATACGTACCTGATCAGTCTGATACACTATTGGTCATTTTTTATAAACTTCCCAAAACCTCTCAGCTTAGAATTTTCTTTTCTCCCTTCTACTAGCCAAATGTTAAAAATTGTAAGGACAAAATTAAATGGCGAAAAGATTTCTGGTTCACAGTTTCAATTGATCTTTGAGAAGACAATCGATCGAGCCAATGTGAGGTGCTTTCTTGTAGATGATGATGCAGCGATTGCTGCTATCGGTAGTTGTCTCCCTCATCCCGGCACCCAAACGGTAGTTGTTAATGGCTATGATGAGATAGGAAGGAGATGGAAATTGTATATGAGGAAGCAGCTGAATGGGTATGTCATCGAAGGGGAGTGGGCCAATATGATACATAAAATCATGAGGGCCAAAGAGGGCAAGATACAAATATGGGGCTGCCCGGAGGCACGTTGGGATCGCGATGACTGCTTTGTGTTCACCTTTAACCATGAGCACGAGAGATTGATTGTGGAAGAAAGGATTGCGATTGTGCCGCATGAATAAGTGCCCGTTTATAAGGGTTTTCTTCTCTTTTTTGGGTTCCTAGGGTTACGTTTCCTCCATGGCGCAAGGTAGCAGAGCGAGCGGCGTTGTGAAGTGGTTTAGCGGCTAGAAGGGCTTCGGCTTCATAACGCCGGACGACGGTGGGGAAGATCTGTTCGTCCACCAGTTGTCCATCAAATCTGACGGCTACTGCAACCTCGTTGAAGGGGGAAGCGGTCGAGTTCGAGATTGAGCAAGGCGATGATGGATGGACCAAAGCCATCGATGTGAGTGGGCCTAACGGATCCTCTGTGCAAGGAGACGGGAGGGGTGGAGGCGGCGGCGTCGATGGGGGCCGGGTGTATGGGTTCGGTGGTGGAGGCGGGTATGGCTTCAAAAGCTGTGGTGGAAGAGGAGACGGGAGGGGCGGATGTGGTGGGAGTTACGACGGTGGTGGTGGCGGCTACGGTGGTGGCTACGGCAGCGGCGGCGGCGGCGGCGGCGGTAGGAGCTATGGTGGTGGCGACGGCGGCGGCGGCGGTGGATCTAGTTATAATTGTGGGGAGCACCTATCATTCCTAAGGGCACCTATCATTTGCTCCATCTTACGAATATGATCTTTGATGTAGAATCCTCGTCCATAATACGCAATCCTTAGTCTAAAATCCACTCGTTAGATATTGTATCTATGGAAAGGATTTCAGAACAAACGCCTACATACAAAGTATTTAGTGATTGAGAAATTATCGTCTTTTTATGGGCGCACTATCGAGCATAATGGCCGGAATTTTCACAGACAATGCAGATTACATTTGTCTTTTTCTGCTTCTTATTTCCATTCCCCTTCTTAAGATTTGGAGGCGGTGTTGTGGTCTTCTGTTCTTGATTATTCTTCTTTGCCTTCTTGCGAGCTTTGGACCGTTTGTTGTTAGCTTTCCGCTTATGGGTATCTGCTACAAAGGCCTTGGCCGAACCTAGCTGAATTGCATTCATTTCAACCTCACGTACCAAGTGTCCACAAAAGCCTTTGAACGTAGTGATAGAATCAGTATGGTTCAGAATTCTTTTGATTTGGGCCCAAGATTCAGGCAAGGAACGGTACATGGCTATAATCTTCTGATTTTTAGTCAATTTACACCCAACATTCTTAAAGGCACCTATCATTTGCTCCATCTTACGAATATGATCTTTGATTGGGCAGTCGACAGATATCATATACTCCTGGAATTCTAATTTCATTGCCCTAACTCTTGCATCTGACTTCCGCGCATAGGCATTTGTCAGTGCTTCCCAGATTCCCTTAGCGGTTTCATGCACTTCATACGTAGGTATGAGTTCTTTGTGCATAGTGCTAAGAAGGACATTTCAAGCTGAATGATTTTGTTTTCGACACTTATTGTAGCGAGTCATCGTAACCCTATGTTCTTGTAAATTCCCGTTTTCAGCCAAGATGGGTTCCTCTTATACTACATCGAGTATGTGAGATATGTCGTCCTCGTCCAGAAGGCATCGCACCGCGCGGGACCAGTCTTCGTAGTTGTTGCCGTCGAAATGTTGTCCTTTTAGTTGTTCAGCGATTAACGCTTTGGTGGTCATCTCTACATTGCATGATTATCACTACTTAGCTATGATCTAAGGTATTGACACTAATCATCAACATTTGTACGTGTTATTCAAATTTTCAAAGTATAAAAGTAGTTAACGCATCTTAACGAGATCTGAAAGTCCACATACCCGAATGGGCGGTGTAGAACAATCAAGTTCTCCTTTTAAGATGAAATCGGTGCTTTTATAAAATTAAAATTGTATAACATGCAATCTTCCATTACACGATTGCATGCATCATTTGGTGGAGGAGAATAAACTCTCACTCAAGTTATGTACAACCTTTAGTTTTAGGGAGGATTCTAGTATTAAGTTTTTCTATATGTTCAAATGAAAAATAAGGAGGGCTTAGATCTAAACACATCAAGCCTAATTATTTCACACATATAAACATCATCATCAGAAAGAAAAATGAAGTGCTAAATATGAAGAGAGTTCAATCTTCACTAGTGATCATGTCCATTAGAGATAGATCTGATCATCACCGTTAATGATCATTGTTGATGATGGATCCTTTCATTAACATTGATCATCTTGATTGATGATCACTTCGATCACTAATGAAATCTTGATCAACAATGAAGAAAAAATTATTAAAAGAAATAACATGCATATACAAATATGTAACCACATAATAGAAAAGCTCCATATGTAACCACATAACAAATATTTGCAAGATCTAGAATGATCATCCCACATGCCCCTAGGTGGACCATCAATGTGAACTATTGGCTATTCTATTCTAACTGATTATTATTATGTTCCCAGTGGCCCACCAAATGAGTATTATTGGCTGAATTTTGTGGTAATCAAAATTCACTGTGTGGCCCACTTTATTAATGTTCTGGTTTGCACAAGTGCAACACATTGTACATTTATTATACTTGTGTAAGATTGGACAGGCTCTTCAGGCAATCATTGCTGTTTAGATTATGTGCACATAAAAAATCAGGCAAATATCATAAGTAGGTGGCCGACACATGACACTCAAGCCCAGTGTGAAAATGTCTCTTCATTAATCACCCCCAGTGAGGAGTCTTGAACACGAGACCTCCGGCTCTTATACCAATTTGATGCAGGACAATTAATTACCACTTGCTCTAAAAGCTCGAATTGTTAGAGTGTGGCAAATTAATCCATTTATCTCATAGCCCAGGCCCCACATCTCATGGGTTAGGACCTTGGCTGAACCCCTTTCGTGGGCCCCAAATCACATGAGCTGCCCACCCTAAGTGTGTCCCCACATCCCACGGGCTACCCCACTCGAGCCCGGCATTAAGCGTCATCTCTCTGGTTGACAAGCGCCGCTTGTGCACAACATCGGCACCATGGAAACAGTGGGCCACCCTACCATGAAAATCACATAAAATAAAAATCAGGCTCATCCACATGTTAGTGGGATATACATGTAATTGGAATCAATTCGGCCAGGTAGGATTGTTTAACATTCACGTAAGATTTGCGGCTAGGTTCTTCTAATGTGGGATGTTTGGAGACGTGGTCCATCCACGAGAGCTAATGTGGGTTGAATGGCTAGGAAATGCCCACTTTCAATTCTTGAAGAGAGAAGTCTTATGCTTCAACGGTATACGTAATGTAACATGTGCGTCTAGTGGATAGTTGCTCAAGTGCCCTTTGAATGTGCAGCCACATTGCTGGTGGAAAATTATAAAGCACATGAATGTGGGATCAGAGCCTCTCAACTAGCAATCCAGTGACATATATGCAAAGCCTATGAAAACATCAGCTAGGCCACTGTTATAAAAACTAAATAAATGATTAAGAGATTGGAAAGTATGTAAATGTCTGGGGTCGCCTGTGGGATGCAGGGGCACACTAGGTGTGGGTGACCCATGCGATTTGAGGCCCACGGGGGATGTCTCGTATTCGAGACTCCTTACCAGGGGTGATTAATGTGCATTTCACACCGGGCTTGAGTGGGGTAGCCTGTGAGTCACCTGACAAAAAAAAATCTTGTTTCACATCTCCTTGATTGCCTGTCTTATTATCAATAGAAGTCCTTATATTGTAATAGCTCAAGAAATTCTAATCACCCATTTAGTATCTATTAGAGGTAAAGTCAAGAAGTATATTTACCAAGTAAGAAAAATCTCATTTTACATCCCTTTCCTATTCTTTAGAAAAGTCATTGTATTGTAATAATTTAAGAAATGCTAACCACTTATTTAATGTCCACAGGAAGTATAGTCACCATAGAAGAAAAAGAAAAAAAACTTATTTCACATTTCTTTTATTACCTATCATGTTCTTCCAAAAAATCTTTGTATTGTAATAGGTGAAGAAGTGCTAACCACTTATTTAGTGTCCATGGTGAGAAAAAAAGTATAGTCATCGGAGCAAAAATTAAGTCTTTTACATCTCTTTTAGTATGTCCTACTCTTCACAGAAGTCCTTGTATTGTGTGGAAGATTAAGTGGAACACGGAACTAGCTTATAATTCTAAGTTATGGCTAAGATAATATAGCTTTCTAAGATATAGAGATGACTCTTCCTATGCACCGATCTATAGCTCAAGTGGTAGACTAAGTGAAGATAACCTCGTTTCAACACTGAGGTTGTCATCAATTCTCAAGTGGGGTGTGTATTAACCACGTGTAAATTTTAAATCACATGCAAATCACTAACCACTTGGCTAAACACTCAGTTCCAGAAATCACAATTTCTATTTTAAGAAATCATCATCTTTTATGTGACTATAACCTTCAACTCTAGTACCAATTTGTTAATTGAAAAATGATAACTAAAGCATGCACAATGGAGTAAAAAATAAAATAATTAAAATAAAATTGCAATGCATGGCCTTAGCTATGTGAAGCTCCTTTGTTACAAGGGACCTTTCATCAGAAAATAACTGTTATACTTTATTGAAATATACTTGTTACCACTTTCACAACAAATGCTAATCCTACAATTTCTCTTTTCTACTCTACTTTCACCTATACTTATAAACAACCTATTTATTAAATAAGTAAAATATTAATTAGGAGTATACATTTTTCTATAATTCTCTTTATATCCTCATGTATATAAGTTATCTTTTCATATTCCTAAACTTTTTAAATAAATGAGTCACATAATTATTTTATTTAAAATTAATTGTCAACAGATCTAAATATGGTAAACATATGCAAGTTCTAGGTCATTGGATTAAGTTCTGCCTACCTTGACCAATCCCTGCCTTAAGAATTCCGCAACTTGTCCATCATGTGTCCACATGGGCAAGTTCATTTTCTCCTTGGACCCATGGTTTTAATATTCTTTTGAGGCAGGTGCAACCCAATGACTGATACGACCTAATGATGCACGGCATATAATTCTGTAACCATGCTCCGTGGCAAACACGTTAATGTTGGGAATGGGCCGGCCCGTTTAAGAGACAAACATGAGCTGCCATCAATTCAGTGAGCAAGGATTCTAAGTCACCGGTAGAAAAACAATCCCATCTACGAAGAATCAAGGCCAATGTGGAAAATTCATTCCCCAGTCCGTCAAAATGGTTGCCCCAATTGTCGATGAGTCACCACTATTTTTCCAAAGTTGGTTGCATAACACAAGGTTTTTAAGTCTGATGGTGCATGTAGTCATAATATTCTTCTGAGGCAGGTGCAACCCAATGAATTAAACTTGGACCTGACAGGATCCTGTCTGGTTCTACATGATGGATCAGACCCTTAATTCAACTATAGGTTGGGTGAATAAAGACTTGACTCAGGGTCAATCAATCGATCCACAAGCTTTCCAATTTGCTTTGCTTCATTTTCAACTTAAAGGACCTAAAAGTCTGGATTTTGGTGAAATTTCCTTTTCCAAAGGATAATGTAGGCCATCATGCACGACTTGGAAATATGTAACCAAGCTCCAGTCAGACACGTTAGTGTCGGGAATGGGTTCATTTAAGAGAAAAACACGGCCTTTCATCAATTCATTGAGCAAGGATTGTGAGTCATGGGGGAGAAAAACAATCTCATCTACGAAAAATCAGCACCAATGTGGAGAATTCTATGATAATGAGTGGTCTGTATCATTTCCACGTTCCGAGGGAAATTCAGTCCGTCCAAATGGTTGACCCAATTGTCAATGAGTCACCGCCATTTTTCTGATAGTGGTTGCCTAGCTAACACATGGTTTTTTTTTTTTTTTTTTTTTTTTTTTTTTTTTTTTTTTTGTCTGATTGTGCATATAGAGTCCATGTATTAGTTTAAAAATGAAGTAGATCAAAAATCTCTAGTGGACCACACCACAGGAAACAGTGGTGATTGAACATTAAAAACTTCTTATGAACCACAAAAGTTTTCCATCAAGTTGATATTTATGTGGTCCTTTTATCCATGCCTTAGTGACCTTAGCAACCAATTAGATGGAAAATAAATATTCTGGCGGAACTCAAGAAGTTTTTAATGGTAGGTATCCAATCACTGCTGTTTCCTATGGTGTGGTCCACTTGAGATTTTGATCTACTTTATTTTTGGGCTTCTATTGTAAAATGATCAGGAGAAATAGATAGACGGTGTGGATATAAGACAAATATATCAAGTTGGCCCCAAAGCGTAGGATCCACCGAGGCCGCGTTTGCCTATAATGGTGTTTAGACCGGGACGCGGTTAGCGTGGTTAGTACGTGGACGTGTTTTTATCACGCTTTGTCTTTTAGCCGAATCTTTACAAGGGTTAATTTTATTGGGCTCACCGTGATTATTGCTCATAAAGTGAGCAATAATATTTCTCTTCTTAACAATCTACTTGTAGGCCACAAATTCAGAGGTTAGGATTTTCCTGTGGGCCATCGTACAGGAAACGGTGGTGATTGACCATTAAAAACTTCATGTGGGCCACGAAAACTTTGGATCAAGATGGTATTTGTGTAGGGTCTTCATCTAGGTGTATGTGAGCTTATCAACGGATTGGATGGCAAATAAATATTCTGGTGGAATCCATGAAGCTTTTAATGGTGGGAATTCAATCACAACTCTTCCTGTGGTGTGGTCTACTTAAGATTTGGGTCAGCTTCATTTTTGGATCAAGCGGCAAAATTAGCTTTAAAAATGGTTGGACAGTGTGGATTTTAAGAAAATACATTACTGTGAGCCCACAGTAAGAGGTCCCACCCACCTCGGTGGATCCGGGTCTCACTTAATCCGCACCCGAGTAGGCGGTGCAAAGCCACTATTTCCATCCTACAATTCCTAAAGAAAGATGCAATTAATACAAATGATTTTAATTATGTGACCACACAAGAAGTCCAAGGGGCGTGGATTGGGTACTTACCACCACCAGTACCTAGACGGGCTCTGTGGGACCCACCGTGAAATATTCGTTTTATACAATCCATCCATCAATTTTGAAAAGAGTATTTTAAGATATATTCCCAAAGAGGAGGCAGATCTTAGGCTCCAGTGGACCACACCACAGGAAGCAGTGGGAACAACTACCCCATCATTCAAGTCTTCCTTAGGCTCACCGTGATATTTATTTGCCATCCAACCTCTTTTCACCAGGCCACATAAGGTGATTATTGCTTGGGCTCACCGTGATTATCGCTCATAAAGTGACACTGACGTGCAGGAAGGAAAAACACACGTCAGTTTATCCAAAACTCGCCTAGACTTGAGAAGCTGGAAACGGATTAGCTACTGACCCTGCTACTAGCCATTGCTAGTGTTCGGTGCTACATGGTCCCACCATGGATGTGTTTCATCCATGCCGTCCACCCATTCTTCCAGATAATTTTATGGTATGAGACCAACAATGAATTTTATCCAAATCTCAAGTGGATCCTACAGTGTTAATTGAATGCCACCACTAAAAACTTCTGGAGCCACAAGTATTGGATTAAGCTGAATTTTTTTTTTTTTTTTTTTTTTTTTTTCCTTCATCAAAGTTTATATGACATAATCAATAGGTTTGATGTCAAATAAATATTACAGTGAGCCCCAAGAGGT
The DNA here is from genome assembly GCA_021015155.1 of Magnolia officinalis. Lineage (NCBI taxonomy): Eukaryota > Viridiplantae > Streptophyta > Magnoliopsida > Magnoliales > Magnoliaceae > Magnolia > Magnolia officinalis. Next base: position 61,568,192 of record JAJHSJ010000013.1, on the reverse strand, counting down.
CTTTAATGGTGAACATTCAATCACTATTCTTTTCTCATGGTGTAGTCCACCTGAAATTTAGATCTACGGCAATTTTGAGATCAAGTCGTAAAATTATCTTTCAGTATCAACCACTAAAATTATCTTTCAAAATACATAGATAACTAGGATAAAACACATACATCCCACTAGCCACCTGGCTGGCTGCAGCGTCACTAGCCAAAGCGCCTGTGAGTCGGGGACGCGTATTAGCTGAGTAGCGAGAGATTGGCTACTGCAGTTAGGTCACCAAGTTCTGTGGGCCCATCATGATTAATGGATTGTATCCACACTGTCCATCCATTTGGAGATATGAATTTAGGGCATGAGCAAAAGAATTAGATAGATTCACAGGTGGAATGGACCCCACCGTAGAAAACAGTTGGAAGAGTGACGGCTATCGTAGAAACCTTCTTAAGGTTCACCGTGGTGTTTATTTGGAATCCAACCCGTTTATAAGTTAACACAAATATTAAAGAAGGGAAAATACAAATATCAGCTTGATCGAAAACTTTTGTTGCCCTTAGAAGTTTTTAATAGTGGGCGTCACTCTCTTCACTATTTTCCATGGTAGGGTCCACTCAAGCTTTGGATCTGACTTATTATTTTGGCTCATGCCCTAAAATAATCACTCTAAATGAATGGACAGTTTGGATACAAAGCATATATAATAGTGGAACCCACGGAACTAGGTCACGTAATCCGCGTCCGTTGGTCAGTGATCGACCCAAGCCCGAAATCGGATTGCGTCAATGCGTTGTTATCGTACTGAGTAAAATCAGTTAAGCCCACTTTAAATTTATGTTGTCGATCCATGCCGTCCATCCGTTTTTCCATATAATTGAAGGGGCTGCCCTAAAAATTGAAGTATATCCAAAGAACAAGTGAATCGTACCACAGTACAGTTAAATAACGATTTCTACTGTTAAAACCTTTTCACGCCTCACATTGATTGATGCATATTTGTCATTCAACCTACTTATAAGATCATAAAAACATGGATGGAGACAAAAAATAAATATAAGCTTGATACAAAACTTCTATAATCTCAAGAATTTTTTAAATGTAGATGTTTAATTCACATTGTTTAATTCACCGAGATGTGGTTCACAAATTCAGCCCATCCGTTATGTGTGTCCCACTTGGAGGAGGGGTTAGACCAAGTTTTAGATGCATCCAAATTTCAGGTGGGCCCCACCAAGCGCTTTTATATGTTTTAGGAATGTCTTTACATGATTTTAGATGATATGGCCAACCTGAGTTCCTTATACGGCTGATTTTTGGGATATCCCATAAACTAAAGGAGACCCATTAAATGCACAGTGTTGATGTTCAACACAGATCACGGTGGGGTCCGCACTGCTTGACCTCATGGGAAGTTCCCGTTATAGTACCATTTCCCACATACCCATATTGTTGTTCATTCATTTTATCATATTATCTTAAGGTATGACCCTAAAAATGAGGCAGATCCGACACTCAATTGGACCACACCATATAGTGAACTTAGGTTGCAGTAATTGCACAAAGCATTAAATGCAGGAGTCATCTCCAGTGTGGTTCACTTGAGCATTAGATTTGTGGCATTTTTTAGCTCATACTTTAAAATGATTTGAAAAAATGCATGGCCAGCATGTATAAACAATATATCACAATGGCCCTACAAGAGGAAGCGGATTGCCTACTGAGTAACTCAATATGCTAAGCATACTAAGTAAACTCTATAGGGTTCACCATAATCTATGTATTTTATCTACTCTGTCCATCTATTTTATTAGATAATTTTATGACATGGGTCCAAAATTGAAGGATATCAAAAGCTCAAATGCACCACACCATATGAAATAGTGTGAATTAAACTTACACTGTTGCAAAATTCTTGAGTATCACAGAATTTTTGTATTAAGCTTATATTTGTTTTTTTCCCTTCATCTATATCTTTGTGATATTATTAACAGCTTGGATGACAAATAGACATCACTGTAGGGCCTAGGATGACAAATAGACATCACTGTAGGGCCTAGGAAGGTTTCAACGGTGGAAATCATTATTCCCACTGTTTCCTGTGGTATGATCCACTCAAGAGTTGGATATGCTTCAACTTTGGGCTCAATGGATAAACCACTTATTTTCACGGTGGGCCCAACTGAGTTTACTGAGTACCATAAGAGCGTACCGAGTTACTGAGTACCCAATCCCATTCCCCTACAAGAACCCATATATGGACATCCGGCGGGGTGGGACTACTTCCTCGTGCATTTAGGTTTACAATAATATAATATCATGCGCAGGAAACAACTGTATACACTTGGTTTGATTTATACACATGGCATCCAAATATGTCAATCTAAACAGATGAAATGACTGGTCTAAGAATAAGTGGTACATATTTGTAAAAATAATAATGATCTTAAAGGTGGACAGCAGTTATTGAGTTATTAAGGTAAATTATTTTTTTAAATGTATAGTCAATCTCAATTTAAACAATTTAACACCTTAGTTGGTGTTACCCTTACGTGTGGTGTCCAACTTAATGAATGTATTGTATATCCACACCACTCATTTGTTTGATCATTTTAGGATCTTATCTCAAAGCTTAAGCAAATCCAAATCTTAGTAGACCATACCACTGAAAAAAGTGGTGAATCATCATTAAAAACTTTTTGTAAGTGACAAAAGTTTTGGATCAATCCGATCTTTGTATTTTCCCTTCATCCAGGTCTGATTGACCTTATCAACGGGTTGGATGCCAAATAAACATTACAGATCTGCTTACAGTGAGCCTTCAGATTTTTTAATAGTGGATGTTCAATCAACACTGTTTCGTTTGGTGTGGTCCATATGAAATTTGGAACTACTCGTCTAAGTCCTAAAATAGACTGGAAAAAGGGATAGACATCGTGGATTTACAGGGAATCATCATGGTGGGCCCCACAGTAAGGGTAACACCTAATCTGCTCCCGATAATGACAGGGTGCTAGCGATAGATCTAACCCCTTGTAATTATCATACATTAGAGGTGTGCCTGGCCCATGAGTGATGTGTCGGTAGAATTCAAATTGTACATGTGAACTGCACGTTCTAAAAACCATGTGTGTGACAAACCACACCTATATAGTCGGGGAACATTTTGTTAAGAATTTTTATACATTAGTAGCTCTCGAATTAGATTTTTGCATTCTAGTACTTTCTGTTAATGGACTTCACAAGAAGGTACCTGGCATTTCAGGTTTCTAGCAACATAGTACTCTTTCTCAAAATTTTCTTAAGGGCTATTAAATTAAAGGCCTTTTTTGATGTAATTATGAAAATACCCCTAAGGGTAGGTCATAATAGGACTTTGAATATTGGTTGGGCTCAAACATGAGCCAGCCCAAAAATTGATACAATCCTTATTTTTCATTTGAATGCCCTTAATTCACCTATTGATTAAGTGAACTATGCATATACAAAGAAATAAACAGTTTAGAGGAATGAAGCCAACCATCTACATTTAAGATAGACGGGTTGCCTGACTAAGAATTATCGGAATGGCATATTTGAAGGATATAACATATACATGAAAGGTCGAGTATGACAATCCAGGCTAAAATCACTTGAGCCTAGCCCAACCCGCAAAATTGATTAGGCCACCTGTCCCATAAAAGCCCAGACAACAGTTTCAAGCTCGGCCTAGAGCTAGGTTAGGCTTGTTTTTTTGTTTTTTTAGGTTAGGCTTGTTGGGTTGGGTCGGGTTGGGTGGGCTGCCCCAACCCATTGCCTCCCTTACTTCAAAATGGTATTTATATTCATTCTTTGGGTTGGTGACTCTTTCACATGGGCTCACATGGCTTCGTTGTTGAGTGGATAGAGTTCCCACTAAATTCGAGTTTTTATTTTAATTTTATTTTATTTTAAGGATGATGTCTAGTCAGTCGACTCCCAACTGGGAATTCTTTCCTCAGAGCTTCAAACATAGCTCAAAATCAGGCTGGCAACAGGTTGTACCGGGCCAGGCGAAGTTTGGGCATTGCCCAACCCTTAAAACATAAGGCCCAAGCCAGCCCAAGCCCGAGCTTGAAAAAATTGGTTGGGCTAAGTCCTGACCCAGCCTATCCTGGCCAAAAATTGATAAAATCCCAAATTTCCGCTTAAATGCTTTCAATCAATCTATTGATTCAGTGAACCACAAATGCGTAAAGAAATAGACATTTTAAAGGAATGAAACTGACAATCTACGTTTAAGATGGATGGGGTTGCCTAAACAAGAATCGAGATGGCGTATTTGTAGGATATAATATAGCTGCACAAAAAACCAGGCTGTGCATGTGAGGCCAAGCCTGGCCCATAAGCCAAGATAGTAGATCCAAGCTTAACCTAGAGCTGAGTTAGGCTCGTGGGGTCAGGTGAGCTACCCAGCCCATTGCCCACCTTTGTTCAAAATGGTATTTATACCTGTTCTTTGGGCTAGGGAAAGGCTGACACCATCCACGCATATAGGTTCTCACGGTCTAGGCCTTGATTTTGAATTGTTAGTTAGGTCTTGTTTACCCTGCTCTATTTAAAACTTTTGGGTTTGATTGCCCTAAGTCAGCCAAGACCATTGATTGCCCTGTCAGCATATAAACGGGGTCATGAAATGGAGAATGAACTAAAAATGGTTTACATTGAACCAAAAGAATTGATGGCAAGGATGTTCTATTTGATTGATTTATTTTTAACTAAGAGCTATAAATGATTGTTGAGATTCACTGCCTAAGCTACCATATTTTAAGCATTGGGTGACCAATACTTAGATTATCAGGCACCGGTTGCCCAAACTTGCTTAAATGATCATGGATGTCTTGGGTATGAGATCCATATGCCACAAATTTCCTTTGTCATGTGGTCATTGTTCCCAAACTCTTTCAAAGAAAGCACTTTTCAAGCTATTTTCCTATAGTTATTTACTTCCATTAACAAGCTCCCAAAGGAACCCTTACTAGAAGTGACATTTAAAAATATATATATATTTAAAAGAGAACTTCTTTACTATAGTCAAATGCACCTTGTCACCACTTTAGAGTAAATTTTCCTTATATAATTTCTCTTTTCTATTCTACTTTCATATTACTAAAGTAAGCCATTAAACTTGAATTTATGTTCTTTTTTTTTTTTTCATAATTATTTCATATTTTATATACCACAAATTTATCTTTTCATATTCCTAAATTCCTTAAATACCTTGGTTAACATTTTTTTTTCAAAATTAATTTTCAACAAAATCTTTCCTTAATTTTGTTGAGAAGTGGAGCCACATCTGGGGCCGCCCACGACCAGTCGAGGTTGCGCGTATTTCGTGTCGCAAGTCCTTTCGCAAATGGGATGCGAAAAGAGTTTCGCGGATTTCGTGTCGCAAGTCCTTTCGCAACTGGGATGCGGAAAGGGAAGTTGCCAAAACTATAAATTGGGGTCCCTAGGGCTATTCTAGGTTAAGGTGAATTTTAGGAAATTATTCTAAGGTGTGGGCAAAGGATTTTCTCTGTACTTCCAAGGGAGAGGTTAGTATATTGCCTTGTAATATTCGTTTCTCTTCATAGTGAAATTTTGCATCCGTGGTTTTTTACCCTAGTTTGGGGTTTTTCCATGTATATCTTGTCTTGTGGTTTGTTTTAGATTGCTTTGATCTATTTCTAGTTTATATTTCTTCCTGTCTATCGTTTGTGGGTGAGGCCTTAGATTGGATCTAGGCTCACTGTGTTGTTGGCGTGCTGCGCAACAACTGGTATTAGAGCTATTGGTTTAGTTCTATTGGGAGCGATGGCAGAAGATGGAAAAACTAGAATTGAGAAGTTTGATGGTTCAAACTTTGCCTTCTGGAAGATGCAGATGGAGGATTATCTATATCAGAAGGACCTCCATATTCCTCTATGAGGAAAAGAGGAGAAACCAGAAAAGTTGACAGATGATGAATGGTTTTTACTGGATAGGAAGGCTTTAGGAACGATCCGACTCTCTTTGTCTAAGAGCATCGCCTTCAATATATCCAAGGTAAAAACGACAAAAGAATTAATGGAAGCCCTAGCCACCATGTATGAAAAGCCCTCAGCATCCAACAAGGTTCATCTTATGAAACAACTATTCAACATGAAGATGTCAGATGGTGGGAGCGTGGCTGAACATCTAAACGAGTTCAATACAGTCACGAGCCAGTTGAAATCCGTTGGCATTGCTTTTGAGGATGAGGTCAGGGCATTATTGATCTTATCTAGTTTGCCAGACAGTTTGGATGGTTTAGTGATTGCTGTGAGCAATTCTTCAGGATCGACAAAGCTGAAATTTGATGATGTGGCTGGTCTAATTCTTAGCGAAGAATCTAGAAGAAAGGCATCAGGAGTTTCAGGGGATTCAGGGAATGCTCTAAACGTTGAAGGAATCGCTGAACAAAGGAGGCAATAAACACGGGCGTTCTAAGTCGAGGAAGAAGTCTAATGGACCGAAAGACAAAGACGGGTGTTGGCATTGCGGCAAGAAGGGGCACATGAAATGTGATTGCAGGGCACTCAAGAAACAAGAAGGAAGCTCTCAAGGCGGGAAGGATTCAGTGAATCTGTCTGAGGAGAGCGACACAGAGGCGTTGATCTTGTTTCTTGATGCGAGGAATGAGTCTTGGGTTATAGACTCGGGTGTTTCGTTTCATGCTACTTCGTGTAAGGAAGTTCTGCGTGATTATGTGTCAGGTGACTTTGGGAGAGTCTACCTGGGTGATGATGAGTCGTGCAATATTGTTGGAAAGGGGGATGTTCATGTAAATCAGAAAGACGGAACGGTCTTGAAATTGAAGGATGTCAGACATGTACCGAGTTTGAAACGTAATCTGATCTCAGTGGGACAGTTGGCCGATACCAGTTATGTGACGACATTCACCAGTAACTCCTGGAAGATCACAAAAGGTGCCTTGGTAATATCTCGAGACAAAAAGGAAGGTACTTTGTACGTGACTTCAGGATCGTATAGTTCACTCGCAGTCGCATCAACTGGAGTGAATGGGCAGTTATGGCATCAGAGGCTGGGACATATGAGTGAGAAAGGGATGAAAGTGCTATTGTCAAAAGGGAAGCTACTAGGGCTGAAGTCTATTGACTTGGAATTCTGTGAGGACTGCGTGTATGGCAAACAGAAGAAGGTAAGCTTCAAGAAGACGGGACGCGCTCCAAAGACACATCTATTGGAGCTTGTACCCACTGATGTGTGGGGACCGGCACAGGTATTATCTCTTGGTGGCTCACGTTATTTTGTTACCTTTATTGATGATGCTAGTAGAAAACTGTGGGTCTACTTCTTAAAACATAAATCTGATGTATTTGATGTATTTAAGAAGTGGAAAGTTATGGTAAAAAATGAGACAGGTAAAACAGTAAAGTGTCTCGGATCTGACAATGGGGGAGAGTATTGTGATAAGAGGTTTGAGGAGTAGTGTGCAACAAATGGAATCAAACATCAGAAAACGATTCCAGAGACACCACAACAGAATGGTGTGGCTGAGCGCATTAACAGGACCATCCTTGAGCGCACCAGGAGCATGAGGTTACATGCAGGGTTGCCCAAGACCTTTTGGGCAGATGCTGTGAATACTGCCGTATATTTCATCAATAGAAGTCCCTCAGCACCATTGGATGGTGGGCTACCAGAAGAAACGTGGACTGGGAAAGAAGTGAACCTTGCACATCTCAGAGTGTTCGGTTGCACTTCATATGTTCACATTGATGCAGAGCACAGAAACAAGCTGGATGCGAAGTCCAGGAGGTGCACGTTTATAGGCTATGGGCAGCCTGATTTTGGCTACAGGTTCTGGGATGCAGAAAATAGGAAAATCATCAGAAGCAAGGACGTAGTCTTTAATGAAAAAGTGATGCATAAGGACAGTGTGCAAGAAAATAAGGCCGAGAAAAAGGAATTCGTAGAGTTGGAAGAGTTACCGGACATGGGTGTTACAGCGCCACAGGATGAGGCAGAGCCGCATACACCGGTTGTGAGGAGGTCTACTCGGGAGAGGAGACCCACGGTCCGATACTCACCCTCCTTACATTATCTACTACTGACGGATAATGGTGAGCCAGAGTATTTTGAAGAGGCGTTACAGTCAGATATACGGGTTAAGTGGGAGCAGGCCATGGATGATGAGATGGACTCTCTTGAGTCTAATCGTACATGGGAGCTAGTCACTCTACCCAAGGGTAAGAAAGCTCTTCATAACAAGTGGGTTTACAGACTGAAGGAGGAGCACGATGGTTCGAAACGGTATAAGGCCAGATTGGTTGTGAAAGAGTTTCAACAAAAGGCAGGTATCGATTTCACTGAAATATTTTCACCGGTAGTGAAAATGTCTACGATTCGCATGGTCTTGAGTATAGTGGCTTCAAAGGACTTACATCTAGAACAGCTAGATGTTAAGACAGTCTTTCTTCATGAGGACCTTGAAGAAGAGATATATATGCATCAGCCGACAGGATACGTGGCACCAGGTAATGAGAACAAGGTGTGCAGACTGAAGAAGAGTCTATATAGCCTGAAGCAGGCCCCGAGGCAGTGGTACAAGAAGTTCGATAGTTTCATGTCGGGAAGCGGTTTTAGGAGATGTCATGCATACCACTGTTTTTACTTGAAGAAGTTTGATACGTAATACATCATCCTTCTTCTGTACGTTGATGATATGCTTGTGGCTGGCTCAAGCATGAAGGACATCTCAGATCTCAAAAGACAATTGTCTAGAGAATTTGCCATGAAGGATTTAGGAGCTGCAAAATAAATCCTAGGCATGAGAATAAAGCGTGACAGAGAAAACAAGAAATTAGTTTTGTCACAGGCAGAGTACATAGCCAAGGTACTTGATCGATTCAATATGGGAGGTGCTAAGCCGGTTAGCACTCCATTAGCCAACCACTTCAAGCTATCTAAGGAACAAGGTGTAAAGACGCGGGAGGAACAGGACTACATGGCTAAAGTCCCATACGCGTCAACTATTGGGAGTCTCATGTATGCTATGGTGAGCACGAGGCTAGACATTGTTCAAGCAGTGGGAGTTGTTACCAGGTTCATGAACAACCCCGGGAAGGAACATTGGGAAGTTATGAAGTCGATCCTTAGGTACTTGGTAGGTACTAAAGACGTAAGGCTGTGTTATGGTGGATCGGAAATCAAGTTACAAGGCTACGTGGATTCAGATTTGGCAGGAGATATCGACAGTAGAAGAAGCACTACATGTTATGTTTTTACTCTGGGTAGTGTTACAGTCAGTTAGGTCTCTCAGTTACAAAAGATAGTATCTATCAGTACGACAGAAGCAGAAAATGTTGCGGCTACAGAAGCATGCAAGGAGATGGTGTAGATGCAAGGTTTTATGGAAGAGTTGGGTAAGAAGCAAGCAGATTGCAAGCTGTACAGTGACAGTCAGAGTGCAATACACTTGGCTAAGAATTCAGCCTTTCATTCAAGGACCAATCATACTGCCATCAGATATCACTTCATACGTTCGTTACTGGAAGATGGATCGATTGCTCTGGAGAAGATTCATACAAGTGAGAATCCTGCGGATATGTTGACCAAGGCGGTCACAAGGGAGAAGCTGAAGCTCTGTTCAGCTTTGATTGGTCTTCAGGCTTGAAGACGGGGAGGTAGTGCACTCCGAATGAAAAAGACAAAGGTTTATGGAGATGTGTCTCCAAGTGGGAGATTGTTGAGAAGTGGAACCACATCTGGGGCCGCCCACAACCAGTCAAGGTTGTGCGGATTTCGTGTCGCAAGTCCTTTCGCAACTGAGATGCGAAAGGAGTTTCACGGATTTCGTGTCGCAAGTCCTTTCGCAACTGGGATGCGAAAGGAGTTTCACGGATTTCGTGTCGCAACTCCTTTCGCAACTGGGATGCGGAAAGGGAAGTTGCCAAAACTATAAATTGGGGTCCCTAGGGCTATTCTAGGTTAAGGTGAATTTTAGGAAATTATTTTGAGGTGTGGGCAAAGGATTTTCTCTGTACTTCCAAGGGAGAGGTTAGTATATTGCCTTGTAATCTTCGTTTCTCTTCATAGTGGAATTTTGCATCCGTGGTTTTTTACCCTAGTTTGGGGTTTTTCCATGTATATCTTGTCTTGTGGTTTGTTTTGGATTGCTTTGATCTATTTCTAGTTTATATTTCTTCTTGTCTATCGTTTGTGGGTGAGGCCTTAGATTGGATCTAGGCTCACTGCGTTGTTGGCGTGCTGCGCAACAAATTTAAAAATAACGATTTTGATATTCTTCAAAAAAAATTTGCAAGCACAGCCTCGAGTGTGTGTATTATGACAGTACCTACATATGCCCTCCATACTATTCCATTATTTTTAACTGCTGCTTCAAGCATTCCTTTAGCTATTTTTAACTTCAAAAGTGATAATTTTCTTTCAATTTTATTTTTATTTTTTTTATTACTTATTCTGAAGTTGCATTAAGATTTGATAAGCTTCCATTAGTGTTTTTTTTATTTTCACAATCCCTTCTTGCTGAAGTTCTACCAATGCACAACTAGTAGCATGTTGCTCTGCCTCACAATTTGATTATATACATTGGTGCACTTATGCATGTGCAATTAAAACATCTTTTCATAAATTTAGCTATTGTAATATGCTGGAGCTGGTGTTTCAAACAGTTTGATCTTCCTAATCGTGTGCATCGGCTCATTAAGGAATACTGCCTTGAACTATGTAGAAATTTTAAGTGGAGGGAGTCCCAATTTACTATGGTGTTTCAGGACGAGTTGGATCTCCCTCGGCCGGTTCGGGGACGTTATTCATGGACAAGCCAGGGCTCGGTGAGATCAGAGAGATCAAAAGCTCCTCTTGTTCTTTATTATTATTATTATTATTATTATTATTTTTATCGAATGTAGAGTTATATGATAGGAAGTCAATCGGAGTTTTTTTTTTCTTTTTCCTCTAGGCTACCCGAAGTATATGGCTAGTGTAGGTGGGTGCCTCTTTTTGTTTCTTTGGCAGAAGGGGGGGGGGGGGGGGGGGGGGGGGGTAGTTTGAGTTTTGACACTGTCTTTATTGCAGCCCTATCTTTTGTTTGGTCCACCAAATGTTTCTATACAGGCCTATTATGCTTTTAATAAAATTTTGAAAAAGAAAAAGAGTATGATTGGTCTAACCATCTGTGGTGTAGGTTGTTAGGTGAATGGTTGTTATAATCCAATCAGATATATTTTTTATGGTCATGTGAGTGATTTTTTTTAAAAGTAAACAAAAAGACTCTTATTTCCTTTCAATGGGCACACAACCTAAAGAATATAAAGGGAGCCCACACCGAGGGGGAGTGAGAAAATAAATAAAAAAGCCATCATTAAAGTCATAGAGAATACCTGCACCCTAAGTGATTCAAACAGTTCGATCTTCCCAATTGTGTACATCGACTCATTAAGGGATACTGCCTTGAACTGTGTAGAAATTTTAAGTGGATTATTTATCTGTGTAAAGATAAAATTAATCATCCACATACATTTTCCTGTACCTACAACAAATACAGTGAACAACACCTTTGATTGGGTTCATCTCTCTGTTTTCTTGATTTGGCCTCTATGATAATTTTTTAATCACAAGCAAATCACTGACCACTTGGGTTACTCTCTGGATCCAACCATGGTATTTCAATATTACCCATTCAATGAATCTACTTCCATTATTCGTTCCAGAAATCACAATTTCTTTTTTTAAGAAATCATTGTCTTTTATGTGACTATAATCTTCAGCTCTAATACCAATTTGTTAATTGAAAAATGATAACTAAAGCATGTACATTGAATTCTTAGCTTTTTTGGTCTTTCAGATGGCCTCTTCTGTCCTGGGGGGTTTAATCTACGCACAATACTCCTTGAAGCCCGCTGAAATTTTCCATTCGCTCTTGTCACATACTGGGTATACCGATTCGCTATACGTGGTCAGGTAATTTTGTGCCATGTAGAATGAAGAGCAGTATGAGTAATAAGAAAGATTATAGTTTATACATGCTAACAGGACATGCATACAAGGGTACCCCTTCACGTCAAACTCGCGACATGTAAACGAAAACTCACTGAATTTGACTGTATCATTATAATCTCCCACAACATAGTACTCATCTCAAGAAATTGCATGATAGTGAACGTCTCGCGCCTTGTGCACAAGGCCCTTTAACTGTTCCTCTACCCATGGTGTCAACGGACCTACAAATGATGCTACAGATTTTCTTCTCTTGTAAAATAATTCTTGTATCTTAAATCTTACCACCTCTATCAATTTAGTAACGGGGCATTCGCGTGCTTCTTTGAAGAGGGCATTAACACACTCGGATATGTTTGTAGTGACCAAGTTGAATCTTTTTCCTGAAAAGTGTGAAGATGCTCATCTCTCGTACCCGATTTCTCTCAGCCATACATGTACTGGGGGGTTAGCCATTTCGATATCATGCATTAACTTTTTGAATTCAACCATCCTACATGTCTTCACAGCCCGCCAGTAGTACATCTCCAACAACTTGTCTTTAAAAGTGTCCACCAAGTTTTTATAGATATGGTACGCGCGGTAATCATGGATTGCATGTTGGAAGACTTGGGGAACCTCTTTTATTACACCTTTATGTCGGTCGGATATAATTACAAGACTCGGAAGAGACCCTAATATATCGTTAAGATAATTAGGGAACCAATTCCAACTGCTGCTGTTCTCGGATTCCCCGATATCAAACGCAACAGGAAAAATATGATTGTCCCCATCTAAGGCCGTGGTGATGAATAAAACACACTTGTATTTACCCTTTAAGTGTGTCCTGTCAATGGCCAATACTCTCCGCATAGAATTTTGAAAACTTCGAATGCATTGTCTGAGTGCTACAAAACATCTCTCGAACCTGAAAGTCTCTTGGTTAACAAGTGCGATAGTCACCATCCCTGGGCTGGCCATCCTCAACTCATGCAAATACAATGAGACTTGATTGTAGGAGTCTTCATAAGACCCCATAACACGATTTACTGTAAGAATATTATATTTTTCTTGCATAGCGAAGATAATATCACTTGGCCTCAACCCTAGGCGTTGCTCAATACGACTAACAACCAGATCACACGCTAACTTACTGTTTTCTTGCTGGTGATCACTCTTCATCCATGACATGCCACACGTATGTTTTGACGCATAATTCCGTATCTTGAATATCCCCGCATCATTCACCCGAGATGCATGAACCCTCCATTCGCATGTATCTTCGAAGCACACCATAGTGAATCTTGTAGAATTTGAGTACAATACCCTATACTGGAAGTTATTGCGAATTGCCAATTGACTCAAAACATATTGGCATTGACTCTTGTCCTTAAACGTTTACCCAATGACTATATCGATTGGTTCACCCAACGAATCTGTATATTCCAGCATTTCTGCATTGGTGAATGCGACATTTTCAAACGGCACGGGAACTTGACGAGTGATGAAGTTTGATGTTTCAGGAAGGTTTGGAAGCGGAATGTTGCTTACACGTACAGATCGGGTGGTGGATGATGATGACAGATTTGCTGTTGTTGCTAAAGGCGGTGCCATGTATTTATAAATGATGTTAAGGTCACGTGCACCACTGACTTGGCTAGTCATAACGTTTGATGTTTGAGGTAGCTCGGGCAGTTGATCGTTGCTTACTCCCACTTGTAATGGATATGGATTATATTCAAATTTCATGCCTTGCTCCTCAGCCACACTGTCCACGTGTGTTGTCCTATTAATGTATTGCATTGTCTTGATGACTAAAGGGATAAATTTATTAGAATGCTCGAACTGTGTTCCCAGGAACTCTCTCACGTCATCGTCATCTTTGATTTTGGTTGGAAGGATTGATTCGTTTGAGCAAGGATACAATACTTTCATCCTAATATCACAATCTGTTGATCTGCTTTTAATAATCCTATAAATTCTAGATAGAAGCTTCTCGTACGTAGTCTCGACACGTAGCGTAATAGTTTTTGAACTTCCACCCGTGTACGAGTATCGCTTGTTTTCAAATTCTAACTCCCCGCCATAACATCAGATGATTTTTGCAGCTATTATCTGAAAACCAATACAATGATATATTATCAATGAATCGTTAAACAATGGAAGCTTGCCATAAGACAAAACTCGATTAAATAATGAAAGACCGAGAACTCACTTTCTATTATAGATGAGGATGATACAGAGCTTAAGGAAACAAAGAGTAAGCAACGAGTTAAAATTTTAAATAAACAACCAGAGCTTATACGAATTAGGCCTTCAAAGATACAAATGATTTCATGTGGTGCTCGTTAAATTCAGCGAAGCTATCTATCATGACATTGAGCGAGGCAAGCATGAAACTTGAGCGATGCAAACTAGAAATTGATCGAGGGAAGTATGAAAATTCAGCGGCGCAAACTAGAAATTGAGCGAGGGAAGCATGAAAATTTAGTGAGGCAAATTTAAAAATTGAACGGGGCAAACTAAAAATTCAGGGAAGCAAACTAGAATTGAACGGGGCAAACTAGAAAATTGAGCGGGGCAAACTGAAAATTGAGAGGGGCAAACTAGAAAATTAAGCGGGGCAAACTAGAAAACTGAGTTGGGCAAATTGAAAATTCAGCGGACAAACTAGAAATTGAGAAAGGCAAACATGAAATTGAGTGAGACAAACTGAAAATTGAGCAAGCATAACATGGAATTGAGATGAGATAACATTAAATTGAGTGAGCATAACATGATATTGAGCTGGACAAACATTAAATCGAGCGAGCATAGCATGATATTGAGTTGGACAAACGTTAAATTGAGTGAGCCTAATATTAAATTGAGTTGGACAAACATTAAATTGAGCAAGCCTAGCATGAAAATTATCGGGGCAAACATTAAATTGAGCGAGCCTTGCATGAAATTTATCGACGCAAACATTAAATTGACCTTAGCTAGCATGAAATTAAGCTGGGAAAACATTAAATTGAGCGATCCTAGCATGAAATTGAGCTGGGTAAACATGAAGTTGAGCTAGCCTAGCATGAAATTGAGTGAGCCCTAATATGGAATTGAGTGAGCTTCAAATGGAATTGAACGAGTTTCACATGAATTTGACCGATCCACACATAAAACTAACTAAGCCTAACACATGAAATTGACTAAGCCTAACACATGTGCATCAACTTGCATTAAATTGACCTTAGCTAGCATCAAATAACTCTCCCATAAAATTCACCGATCCAAACATGGAATTGACCGAACTTTACATGCAATGCAATTGTACGAGCCTAGCATTTTTTTAAACATCTGTACCTCCAACAGCCGTAGTACCGGTCAAATGTAAGTTGAAGAAAGGTGCTTTAGAGTGAGAGAATATTTTGAACCTTTTCAAGGATTGCAAATGCAACTAGTTTGTAGAATTTCACATAACCCTAGCCAAGATGAAAAATGACAAATGTAGAATGATAATATATATATGATAAACGGAGATTCCAGTAAGAAAAATGAGAAGAAAAACGTGCGTGTGTGGGTTTTTCGTTGCAAGGGAGTGGAAGGCAGGTATTTTGAAAAAGGCGCACATGGATTTTTTTTGTTAAAGGCAGTGAAAGCAATGGGAGTGAAAAGCAGGGGTATTTTTGTCCTCAAATGCTCTGTCCGTACATGAAAGGTCTAAGTTGGGAAGGTAAGTTTTGGATGGCTCAGTAAGAAGGTGGATAAAAGGTGGCATCTACCGTGATAATTTTCTCCTATCTGAAAATGCAGCCCGTGGCTCGCTACAAAGCTCAATGGTCAGTCAATCCTGTCCATCCAATTGATATACTTGGTACAAAGTGAATTTCTGGCCTTTTATCTGTAACAAAACTGCAGTGGGTCCCGCTGGGCTGTCCAATCAAGGTGATTTTCACACCACATGCCATCTAGAGTGGGGTCCACTGAATTAAATCTTTAATATTACTTAAGGTACATCCAATGCAGGGTAAACGTCCCGATAACTACGATTAGGGTGGGTCCTTCAAGGAATCTGCCATTTTCTAGATTTCTGAACAAATCAGACCCGTCTGATTTCATGGAATGGCCCCATATAAAATGCCCAGAAAATGCCAAATTCTGTAAAACGGTCTATAAAATGCATGATTAGTTGCAAGGAAATCTCAAGCTAACCGTTGGATTGCTACCTTTCTAAGTTTTCTTTTGTTGTTTCTCAGATTTTCTTTTCGGATTTCATGACTTCTTTGGAAAAGGAAAAAAAAAAAAGAAAAAGAAAAATTGGAATAAAATTCTATTTTGAAACTATCCTTTCTTTTCAAATTAAATAGAATTTTCTTCCTTATTTATTTATTTATTTATTTAAGTTCTTACCTATGACATGAAATACAACAAGTGTGGTTAAGTGGAGCCCATGGCCCATCGATCCAAACCGTTGATTTTATGGGTTTCACCATGAATAGACCATGCAGAAAAATCCCCAAGATCAGAAGAATTTTAACCCTTAAATAGTTGCAAGCGGAATGGGGTGGGACCTTTAAGCGTCACACCAGATCAGTGTGGGGAGCCACCATGATGTGTCTATTTATCCAGCCGCCCATCCATTTTCTAAGATCATGTTGAGTTACGGGCCCAAAATGATGTAGATCTAACACTAAGTAGACCACACAAAATTGTAAGCTTGGGTTGTATTAAATGCACCAATTATTAAACGCAAGTTGCATTAAATGCAATAATCATATCTAGTGTGGTCTACCAGAGCGTTGGATTGGCCTCAATTTTGAGCCCATACCTTAAAAGTGATCTGAAAAATAGGGATGGACCGCGTGGATAAACAGATACATCACGGTAGGCCCCACCTAAATCTGGTCAGACCCTTAAAGGTCCGACCGGGGTCGGACGCAATCTGCTTCCGAAGTAGTTGGTCAGAAAATAGTCAAACTAAAAAAGAAAATACAGCAATCTGTTACCATTCAACCGAAAATGAAAATGCTGGACAGCTGGGAGCTTCCTATCCGGCGGAATTTTCGGTGCATGGGCCATGCAACGTGGGGTCCTTTGTTTCCACGGTTTGGATAATTAAAACGTGAAGCTGTAGATCATTACGAATTCTCTACCTTCATTGGATGTCTTTGATTCTCTGTTAGATGTGACTGTACCACATGGTTTTCACTCACCGACTCATGTGGTCTTGAATCGACTTGACTCATCCAGTGGCACGGAGAGACGAGTCCGCAGTCCATGCTGCAGGGCCCAATTTTGGCTTTGAATCCAACCTCATATCTATGCATCGGTATCTGTTTAAGGTCCAATCTCAACATGTATGAGGCCAGGTCGAAAACCCAAATAGGCCACCTTAGCCAGTTGCCATCCCTATAAGTGGGTCCCACATATTGGTCTGATAATCGGGTGGGCCATGATATGTTGGATGTGGGTCATTGGCCAAGTTCTTATTTGCAGTGCATTTAGGTGCACGATGGAATGATGACTCTACTAACAAATTGCACAAGGCCTTATCCCTATCCCAACTCAACTTAGGATAGGGTTGACTATTTCTAACCACGGCTCAACTGAACTTGACCTGAAGTCCGGGTTGAGATGATCCCCTTCAATTGAATCTGATCCAAGTTACACCCGTAGCACCATCAGTTGTTTAAGACTTTTCTGTAATATGGGGAATCTCATGGTAAGTTTTATGGGCCTACCATGTTATCTATGTTATGTCCATTCTTCATATATTTCATTACTTTATTTCAGCAAATCTAAAACTTAAATTATATACAGCATCATAAATAATGGGGATGCAATAGCCCACCATTAATTCCTTCTTGATGAGCGCCATTGTAATGTTTCTATGACATTTGACTTGTTCACGAGGTTTATATGGCATTTGATGAGGTCATTCTTCTCGAGTATTCTTAAGTTAAAGAGTAATTGTAAAATAGAAGAGTGGGAGAGTGATAAGTCTTATATTTTTAACTTCTGTTGTTTAAATGCCGTTTCACATTTTACTAATAAGAGTTTATTCTCTTATTTAAAAAAATTAAGTTAGAAACCGAGTAGTTAATAAAATTTTAATTTTAGAGCTTATTTATTTAGAAATCAATAAAAAAATTCTCATAAGATAAGTAATGAGGATGTTAATTTTTCTTTAAAACTTATTTGGCTTAAGCGGTAAATAATTTTTAATTAATTTTTTGAAAAATTTATCCTTAAATTGAAGGTTGGGCTCAACATGATGAATGGTCCACATCAAGGTGGGCCCACGTAATGTAAACATTGAAGGTAGGATCACATGATGAAAGCACATCAAAGGTGGGCTCAGATGAAGAATGACCCATATCAAAGGTTTCGTTTTAATAAATGTAAATTGTATGCCACATGTGCCAAAGCAGCAATGTTTTCCTCTTTCGGTAAATTGTCTACAAAGGCTGGACCCATCATATCAACGGTCCAGATCACTTAACCATGAGTCCCACTTGCAGAGACTCAAAAGAGTCATAATTTTGAGATAAAACCATGGAAAAGAATAGTGGTAATCCATCACCAGAGTTAACTCATCCTCATATGGGGTCCACATTTAAGGCTATCCAGACGATGCAAATATGGCCCACATTACCGATGAGGCACATATGAAGAATCTCACATCATGGATTTGGCAATCCTAACCATTGAATTGTGGCAACCAAATGAATTATTAAGGTGGTTAAACTCAACTAGAAAAATCAAATGGCTACCATGTCTGCTTGGTGTCATTTTCGGGTTATAATCCATCCGCAGCCGGATCAACAATTTGGACGGTCCAGATCACACTACTATGCCATCACATGCATTCCCTTTACTGAATAACAAAAACTCTCCATACCCAAACAGTTGTAGCAACAAACAGCATAGTGGCATTAATAATAAATGAGCTAAGACTTCTGTATTAGTTTTCCACCGTCTAAAAAATGGTTACCACTCTTTAAACCAAACTTCAAGCGTACACGTGGCATGGTTGTAAGGCGATCCAGAGGATGGACCATAACTAAAACTGAGATGATAACATCTGATTTATCCATTCTAATTTGGACCACTCACTAATTAGTTTTAAACATTCTTTGATAGTCATCACAATTTGATGATTAGGATTGCTCGATCCATGATATTTTAGAGATATGATCCATCCACGATGGGACCCACAGTTTGGATGGTCTGGATAGATGTACAATTAGTGCCACGAGTGAGGAGTCCAGTCACCATCACTTTTTAAATTGTGCAGAACTAACATGGGAGTTTATTCCTAAAAACACATAACCAACCATGCATACATATATACATTAATTGAAATTTTATATGTATGCATTGATTGGGGACCATATGCTGTGTCCCTTGTCCTTGTCCGTCAAAGTAGACCAGGTCATGATCATTTTTTACACGTGGGGAGCATGTGTTGATGATTCAGACCGTTGATATGGTGGGACCCACAGGGAATGCATAATGCCTTCAAAGTTGTCTGGATTGTATGATGTCATCCATCCCATGAGACCATTGTGGTGTTTTCTACAAATCCAAGGGTTAGAATTTTTGGATCTGAGATTTTTTTTTTTGGGCAGTATCCATCCATAGATTGAAAGGTCATGAGCAATCTACAATGTTGGAAAGAGGTGAAATAATTAATGGGTAGGATCTTCAGTACTAAAGATATGCAGACCAGCCTATCCATCTTGGCCCATCAATCAATGATCTGGACCATTGAACTATGGCCGTACCTGATCAGGACACTTAAATCAGGGCCCAATAATTCCTCTCTCTTGATGGCGCATTATTGTTCTCT
>JAJHSJ010000013.1:61454635-61548297 GCA_021015155.1 Magnolia officinalis | reverse complement strand
TGAAAATAAAAAAAACACTAATGGAAGCTTATCAAATCTTAATGCAACTTCAGAATAAGTATAAAAAAAATAAAAAAATAAAATTGAAAGAAAATTATCACTTTTGAAGTTAAAAATAGCTAAAGGAATGCTTGAAGCAGCAGTTAAAAATAATGGAATAGTATGGAGGGCATATGTAGTGTACTGTCATAATACACACACTCGAGGCTGTGCTTGCAAATTTTTTTTGAAGAATATCAAATCGTTATTTTTAAATTTGTTTCGCAGCACTCCAACAACGCAGTGAGCCTAGATCCAATCTAAGGCCTCACCCCACAAACGATAGACAAGAAGAAATATAAACTAGAAATAGATCAAAGCAATCCAAAACAAACCACAAGACAAGATTATAAAAACTGGAAAAACCACCAAAACTAGGGTAAAAAACCACGGATGCAAAATTCCACTATGAAGAGAAACGAAGATTACAAGGCAATATACTAACCTCTCCCTTGGAAGTACAGAGAAAATCCTTTGCCCACACCTCAAAATAATTTCCTAAATTCACCTTAACCTAGAATAGCCCTAGGGACCCCAATTAATAGTTTTGGCAACTTCCCCTTTCCGCATCCCAGTTGCGAAAGAGTTGCGACACGAAATCCGTGAAACTCCTTTCGCATCCCAGTTGCGAAGGACTTGCGACACGAAATCCGTGAAACTCCTTCGCATCTCAGTTGCGAAAGGACTTGCGACACGAAATCCGCACAACCTTGACTGGTGTGTGGGCGGCCCCAGATGTGGTTCCACTTCTCAACAATCTCCCACTTGGAGACACATCTCCATAAACCTTGTCTTTTTCATTCGGAGTGCACTACCTCCCTGTCTTCAAGCCTGAAGACCAATCAAAGCTGAACAGAGCTTCAGCTTCTCCCTTGTGACCGCCTTGGTCAACATATCCGCAGGATTCTCACTTGTATGAATCTTCTCCAGAGCAATCGATCCATCTTCCAGTAACGAACGTATGAAGTGATATCTGATGGCAGTATGATTGGTCCTTGAATGAAAGGCTGAATTCTTAGCCAAGTGTATTGCACTCTGACTGTCACTGTACAGCTTGCAATCTGCTTGCTTCTTACCCAACTCTTCCATAAAACCTTGCATCTACACCATCTCCTTGCATGCTTCTGTAGCCGCAACATTTCTGCTTCTGTCGTACTGATAGATACTATCTTTTGTAACTGAGAGACCTAACTGACTGTAACACTACCCAGAGTAAAAACATAACATGTAGTGCTTCTCTTCTACTGTCGATATCTCCTGCCAAATCTGAATCCACGTAGCCTTGTAACTTGATTTCCGATCCACCATAACACAGCCTTACGTCTTTAGTACCTCCAAGTACCTAAGGATCGACTTCATAACTTCCCAATGTTCCTTCCCGGGGTTGTTCATGAACCTGGTAACAACTCCCACTGCTTGAACAATGTCTAGCCTCGTGCTCACCATAGCATACATGAGACTCCCAATAGTTGACGCGTATGGGACTTTAGCCATGTAGTCCTGTTCCTCCTCGCGTCTTTACACCTTGTTCCTTAGATAGCTTGAAGTGGTTGGCTAATGGAGTGCTAACCGGCTTAGCACCTCCCATATTGAATCGATCAAGTACCTTGGCTATGTACTCTGCCTGTGACAAAACTAATTTCTTGTTTTCTCTGTCACGCTTTATCTCATGCCTAGGATTTATTTTGCAGCTCCTAAATCCTTCATGGCAAATTCTCTAGACAATTGTCTTTTGAGATCTGAGATGTCCTTCATGCTTGAGCCAGCCACAAGCATATCATCAACGTACAGAAGAAGGATGATGTATTACGTATCAAACTTCTTCAAGTAAAAACAGTGGTATGCATGACATCTCCTAAAACCGCTTCCCGACATGAAACTATCGAACTTCTTGTACCACTGCCTCGGGGCCTGCTTCAGGCTATATAGACTCTTCTTCAGTCTGCACACACTTGTTCTCATTACCTGGTGCCACGTATCCTGTCGGCTGATGCATATATATCTCTTCTTCAAGGTCCTCATGAAGAAAGACTGTCTTAACATCTAGCTGTTCTAGATGTAAGTCCTTTGAAGCCACTATACTCAAGACCATGCGAATCGTAGACATTTTCACTACCGGTGAAAATTTCAGTGAAATCGATACCTGCCTGCCTTTTGTTGAAACTCTTTCACAACCAATCTGGCCTTATACCGTTTCGAACCATCGTGCTCCTCCTTCAGTCTGTAAACCCACTTGTTATGAAGAGCTTTCTTACCCTTGGGTAGAGTGACTAGCTCCCATGTACGATTAGACTCAAGAGAGTCCATCTCATCATCCATGGCCTGCTCCCACTTAACCCGTATATCTGACTGTAACGCCTCTTCAAAATACTCTGGCTCACCATTATCCGTCAGTAGTAGATAATGTAAGGAGGGTGAGTATCGGACCGTGGGTCTCCTCTCCCGAATAGACCTCCTCACAACCGGTGTATGCGGCTCTGCCTCATCCTGTGGCGCTGTAACACCCATGTCCGGTAACTCTTCCAACTCTACGAATTCCTTTTTCTCGGCCTTATTTTCTTGCACACTGTCCTTATGCATCACTTTTTCATTAAAGACTACGTCCTTGCTTCTGATGATTTTCCTATTTTCTGCATCCCAGAACCTGTAGCCAAAATCAGGCTGCCCATAGCCTATAAACGTGCACCTCCTGGACTTCGCATCCAGTTGTTTCTGTGCTCTGCATCAATGTGAACATATGAAGTGCAACCGAACACTCTGAGATGTGCAAGGTTCACTTCTTTCCCAGTCCACGTTTCTTCTGGTAGCCCACCATCCAATGGTGCTGAGGGACTTCTATTGATGAAATATACGGCAGTATTCACAGCATCTGCCCAAAAGGTCTTGGGCAACCCTGCATGTAACCTCATGCTCCTGGTGCGCTCAAGGATGGTCCTGTTAATGCGCTCAGCCACACCATTCTGTTGTGGTGTCTCTGGAATCGTTTTCTGATGTTTGATTCCATTTGTTGCCACTACTCCTCACCTCTTATCTCCATTTACTTCAAATACATCAAATACATTGTTTTAAGAAGTAGACCCACAGTTTTCTACTAGCTCATCAAGCAAAGGTAACAAAATAACGTGAGCCACCAAGAGATAATACCTGTGCCGGTCCCACACATCAGTGGGTACAAGCTCCAATAGATGTGTCTTTGGAGCGCGTCCCGTCTTCTTGAAGCTTACCTTCTTCTGTTTGCCATACACGCAGTCCTCACAGAATTCCAAGTCAATAGACTTCAGCCCTAGTAGCTTCCCTTTTGACAATAGCACTTTCATCCCTTTCTCACTCATATGTCCCAGCCTCTGATGCCATAACTGCCCATTCACTCCAGTTGATGCGACTGCGAGTGAACTATACGATCCTGAAGTCACGTACAAAGTACCTTCCTTTTTGTCTCGAGATATTACCAAGGCACCTTTTGTGATCTTCCAGGAGTTACTGGTGAATGTCGTCACATAACTGGTATCGGCCAACTGTCCCACTGAGATCAGATTACGTTTCAAACTCGGTACATGTCTGACATCCTTCAATTTCAAGACCGTTCCGTCTTTCTGATTTACATGAACATCCCCCTTTCCAACAATATTGCACGACTCATCATCACCCAGGTAGACTCTCCCAAAGTCACCTGACACATAATCACGCAGAACTTCCTTACACGAAGTAGCATGAAACGAAACACCCGAGTCTATAACCCAAGACTCATTCCTCGCATCAAGAAACAAGATCAACGCCTCTGTGTCGCTCTCCTCAGACAGATTCACTGAATCCTTCCCGCCTTGAGAGCTTCCTTCTTGTTTCTTGAGTGCCCTGCAATCACATTTCATGTGCCCCTTCTTGCCGCAATGCCAACACCCGTCTTTGTCTTTCGGTCCATTAGACTTCTTCCTCGACTTAGAACGCCCGGTTTATTGCCTCCTTTGTTCAGCGATTCCTTCAACGTTTAGAGCATTCCCTGAATCCCCTGAAACTCCTGATGCCTTTCTTCTAGATTCTTCGCTAAGAATTAGACCAGCCACATCATCAAATTTCAGCTTTGTCGATCCTGAAGAATTGCTCACAGCAATCACTAAACCATCCAAACTGTCTGGCAAACTAGATAAGATCAATAATGCCCTGACCTCATCCTCAAAAGCAATGCCAACGGATTTCAACTGGCTCGTGACTGTATTGAACTCGTTTAGATGTTCAGCCACGCTCCCACCATCTGACATCTTCATGTTGAATAGTTGTTTCATAAGATGAACCTTGTTGGATGCTGAGGGCTTTTCATACATGGTGGCTAGGGCTTCCATTAATTCTTTTGTCGTTTTTACCTTGGATATATTGAAGGCGATGCTCTTAGACAAAGAGAGTCGGATCGTTCCTAAAGCCTTCCTATCCAGTAAAAACCATTCATCATCTGTCAACTTTTCTGGTTTCTCCTCTTTTCCTCATAGAGGAATATGGAGGTCCTTCTGATATAGATAATCCTCCATCTGCATCTTCCAGAAGGCAAAGTTTGAACCATCAAACTTCTCAATTCTAGTTTTTCCATCTTCTGCCATCGCTCCCATAGAACTAAACCAATAGCTCTAATACCAGTTGTTGCGCAGCACGCCAACAACACAGTGAGCCTAGATCCAATCTAAGGCCTCACCCACAAACGATAGACAGGAAGAAATATAAACTAGAAATAGATCAAAGCAATCTAAAACAAACCACAAGACAAGATATACATGGAAAAACCCCAAACTAGGGTAAAAAAACCACGGATGCAAAATTTCACTATGAAGAGAAACGAATATTACAAGGCAATATACTAACCTCTCCCTTGGAAGTACAGAGAAAATCCTTTGCCCACACCTTAGAATAATTTCCTAAAATTCACCTTAACCTAGAATAGCCCTAGGGACCCCAATTTATAGTTTTGGCAACTTCCCTTTCCGCATCCCAGTTGCGAAAGGACTTGCGACACGAAATCCGCGAAACTCTTTTCGCATCCCATTTGCGAAAGGACTTGCGACACGAAATACGCGCAACCTCGACTGGTCGTGGGCGGCCCCAGATGTGGCTCCACTTCTCAACAAAATTAAGGAAAGATTTTGTTGAAAATTAATTTTGAAAAAAAATGTTAACCAAGGTATTTAAGGAATTTAGGAATATGAAAGATAAATTTGTGTATATAAAATATGAAATAATTATGAAAAAAAAAAAAAAGAACATAAATTCAAGTTTAATGGCTTACTTTAGTAATATGAAAGTAGAATAGAAAAGAGAAATTATATAAGGAAAATTTACTCTAAAGTGGTGACAAGGTGCATTTGACTATAGTAAAGAAGTTCTCTTTTAAATATATATATATTTTTAAATGTCACTTCTAGTAAGGGTTCCTTTGGGAGCTTGTTAATGGAAGTAAATAACTATAGGAAAATAGCTTGAAAAGTGCTTTCTTTGAAAGAGTTTGGGAACAATGACCACATGACAAAGGAAATTTGTGGCATATGGATCTCATACCCAAGACATCCATGATCATTTAAGCAAGTTTGGGCAACCGGTGCCTGATAATCTAAGTATTGGTCACCCAATGCTTAAAATATGGTAGCTTAGGCAGTGAATCTCAACAATCATTTATAGCTCTTAGTTAAAAATAAATCAATCAAATAGAACATCCTTGCCATCAATTCTTTTGGTTCAATGTAAACCATTTTTAGTTCATTCTCCATTTCATGACCCCGTTTATATGCTGACAGGGCAATCAATGGTCTTGGCTGACTTAGGGCAATCAAACCCAAAAGTTTTAAATAGAGCAGGGTAAACAAGACCTAACTAACAATTCAAAATCAAGGCCTAGACCGTGAGAACCTATATGCGTGGATGGTGTCAGCCTTTCCCTAGCCCAAAGAACAGGTATAAATACCATTTTGAACAAAGGTGGGCAATGGGCTGGGTAGCTCACCTGACCCCACGAGCCTAACTCAGCTCTAGGTTAAGCTTGGATCTACTATCTTGGCTTATGGGCCAGGCTTGGCCTCACATGCACAGCCTGGTTTTTTGTGCAGCTATATTATATCCTACAAATACGCCATCTCGATTCTTGTTTAGGCAACCCCATCCATCTTAAACGTAGATTGTCAGTTTCATTCCTTTAAAATGTCTATTTCTTTACGCATTGTGGTTCACTGAATCAATAGATTGATTGAAAGCATTTAAGCGGAAATTTGGGATTTTATCAATTTTTGGCCAGGATAGGCTGGGTCAGGACTTAGCCCAACCAATTTTTCAAGCTCGGGCTTGGGCTGGCTTGGGCCTTATGTTTTAAGGGTTGGGCAATGCCCAAACTTCGCCTGGCCCGGTACAAACCTGTTGCCAGCCTGATTTTGAGCTATGTTTGAAGCTCTGAGGAAAGAATTCCCAGTTGGGAGTCGACTGACTAGACATCATCCTTAAAATAAAATAAAATTAAAATAAAAACTCGAATTTAGTGGGAACTCTATCCACTCAACAACGAAGCCATGTGAGCCCATGTGAAAGAGTCACCAACCCAAAGAATGAATATAAATACCATTTTGAAGTAAGGGAGGCAATGGGTTGGGGCAGCCCACCCAACCCGACCCAACCCAACAAGCCTAACCTAAAAAAACAAAAAAACAAGCCTAACCTAGCTCTAGGCCGAGCTTGAAACTGTTGTCTGGGCTTTTATGGGACAGGTGGCCTAATCAATTTTGCGGGTTGGGCTAGGCTCAAGTGATTTTAGCCTGGATTGTCATACTCGACCTTTCATGTATATGTTATATCCTTCAAATATGCCATTCCGATAATTCTTAGTCAGGCAACCCGTCTATCTTAAATGTAGATGGTTGGCTTCATTCCTCTAAACTGTTTATTTCTTTGTATATGCATAGTTCACTTAATCAATAGGTGAATTAAGGGCATTCAAATGAAAAATAAGGATTGTATCAATTTTTGGGCTGGCTCATGTTTGAGCCCAACCAATATTCAAAGTCCTATTATGACCTACCCTTAGGGGTATTTTCATAATTACATCAAAAAAGGCCTTTAATTTAATAGCCCTTAAGAAAATTTTGAGAAAGAGTACTATGTTGCTAGAAACCTGAAATGCCAGGTACCTTCTTGTGAAGTCCATTAACAGAAAGTACTAGAATGCAAAAATCTAATTCGAGAGCTACTAATGTATAAAAATTCTTAACAAAATGTTCCCCGACTATATAGGTGTGGTTTGTCACACACATGGTTTTTAGAACGTGCAGTTCACATGTACAATTTGAATTCTACCGACACATCACTCATGGCCAGGCACACCTCTAATGTATGATAATTACAAGGGGTTAGATCTATCGCTAGCACCCTGTCATTATCGGGAGCAGATTAGGTGTTACCCTTACTGTGGGGCCCACCATGATGATTCCCTGTAAATCCACGATGTCTATCCCTTTTTCCAGTCTATTTTAGGACTTAGACGAGTAGTTCCAAATTTCATATGGACCACACCAAACGAAACAGTGTTGATTGAACATCCACTATTAAAAAATCTGAAGGCTCACTGTAAGCAGATCTGTAATGTTTATTTGGCATCCAACCCGTTGATAAGGTCAATCAGACCTGGATGAAGGGAAAATACAAAGATCGGATTGATCCAAAACTTTTGTCACTTACAAAAAGTTTTTAATGATGATTCACCACTTTTTTCAGTGGTATGGTCTACTAAGATTTGGATTTGCTTAAGCTTTGAGATAAGATCCTAAAATGATCAAACAAATGAGTGGTGTGGATATACAATACATTCATTAAGTTGGACACCACACGTAAGGGTAACACCAACTAAGGTGTTAAATTGTTTAAATTGAGATTGACTATACATTTAAAAAAATAATTTACCTTAATAACTCAATAACTGCTGTCCACCTTTAAGATCATTATTATTTTTACAAATATGTACCACTTATTCTTAGACCAGTCATTTCATCTGTTTAGATTGACATATTTGGATGCCATGTGTATAAATCAAACCAAGTGTATACAGTTGTTTCCTGCGCATGATATTATATTATTGTAAACCTAAATGCACGAGGAAGTAGTCCCACCCCGCCGGATGTCCATATATGGGTTCTTGTAGGGGAATGGGATTGGGGTACTCAGTAACTCGGTACGCTCTTATGGTACTCAGTAAACTCAGTTGGGCCCACCGTGAAAATAAGTGGTTTATCCATTGAGCCAAAGTTGAAGCATATCCAACTCTTGAGTGGATCATACCACAGGAAACAGTGGGAATAATGATTTCCACCGTTGAAACCTTCCTAGGCCCTACAGTGATGTCTATTTGTCATCCTAGGCCCTACAGTGATGTCTATTTGTCATCCAAGCTGTTAATAATATCACAAAGATATAGATGAAGGGAAAAAAACAAATATAAGCTTAATACAAAAATCTGTGATACTCAAGAATTTGCAACAGTGTAAGTTTAATTCACACTATTTCATATGGTGTGGTGCATTTGAGCTTTTGATATCCTTCAATTTTGGACCCATGTCATAAAATTATCTAATAAAATAGATGGACAGAGTAGATAAAATACATAGATTATGGTGAACCCTATAGAGTTTACTTAGTATGCTTAGCATATTGAGTTACTCAGTAGGCAATCCGCTTCCTCTTGTAGGGCCATTGTGATATATTGTTTATACATGCTGGCCATGCATTTTTTCAAATCATTTTAAAGTATGAGCTAAAAAATGCCACAAATCTAATGCTCAAGTGAACCACACTGGAGATGACTCCTGCATTTAATGCTTTGTGCAATTACTGCAACCTAAGTTCACTATATGGTGTGGTCCAATTGAGTGTCGGATCTGCCTCATTTTTAGGGTCATACCTTAAGATAATATGATAAAATGAATGAACAACAATATGGGTATGTGGGAAATGGTACTATAACGGGAACTTCCCATGAGGTCAAGCAGTGCGG
Source organism: Magnolia officinalis (assembly GCA_021015155.1). NCBI lineage: Eukaryota > Viridiplantae > Streptophyta > Magnoliopsida > Magnoliales > Magnoliaceae > Magnolia > Magnolia officinalis. The sequence goes on along the minus strand of JAJHSJ010000013.1, from coordinate 61,539,251 downwards.
ACCCCACCGTGATCTGTGTTGAACATCAACACTGTGCATTTAATGGGTCTCCTTTAGTTTATGGGATATCCCAAAATCAGCCGTATAAGGAACTCAGGTTGGCCATATCATCTAAAATCATGTAAAGACATTCCTAAAACATATAAAGCGCTTGGTGGGGCCCACCTGAAATTTGGATGCATCTAAAACTTGGTCTAACCCCTCCTCCAAGTGGGACACACATAACGGATGGGCTGAATTTGTGAACCACATCTCGGTGAATTAAACAATGTGAATTAAACATCTACATTTAAAAAATTCTTGAGATTATAGAAGTTTTGTATCAAGCTTATATTTATTTTTTGTCTCCATCCATGTTTTTATGATCTTATAAGTAGGTTGAATGACAAATATGCATCAATCAATGTGAGGCGTGAAAAGGTTTTAACAGTAGAAATCGTTATTTAACTGTACTGTGGTACGATTCACTTGTTCTTTGGATATACTTCAATTTTTAGGGCAGCCCCTTCAATTATATGGAAAAACGGATGGACGGCATGGATCGACAACATAAATTTAAAGTGGGCTTAACTGATTTTACTCAGTACGATAACAACGCATTGACGCAATCCGATTTCGGGCTTGGGTCGATCACTGACCAACGGACGCGGATTACGTGACCTAGTTCCGTGGGTTCCACTATTATATATGCTTTGTATCCAACTGTCCATTCATTTAGAGTGATTATTTTAGGGCATGAGCCAAAATAATAAGTCAGATCCAAAGCTTGAGTGGACCCTACCATGGAAAATAGTGAAGAGAGTGACGCCCACTATTAAAAACTTCTAAGGGCAACAAAAGTTTTCGATCAAGCTTATTTGTATTTTCCCTTCTTTAATATTTGTGTTAACTTATAAACGGGTTGGATTCCAAATAAACACCACGGTGAACCTTAAGAAGGTTTCTACGATAGCCGTCACTCTTCCAACTGTTTTCTACGGTGGGGTCCATTCCACCTGTGAATCTATCTAATTCTTTTGCTCATGCCCTAAATTCATATCTCCAAATGGATGGACAGTGTGGATACAATCCATTAATCATGATGGGCCCACAGAACTTGGTGACCTAACTGCAGTAGCCAATCTCTCGCTACTCAGCTAATACGCGTCCCCGACTCACAGGCGCTTTGGCTAGTGACGCTGCAGCCAGCCAGGTGGCTAGTGGGATGTATGTGTTTTATCCTAGTTATCTATGTATTTTGAAAGATAATTTTAGTGGTTGATACTGAAAGATAATTTTACGACTTGATCTCAAAATTGCCGTAGATCTAAATTTCAGGTGGACTACACCATGAGAAAAGAATAGTGATTGAATGTTCACCATTAAAGACCTCTTGGGGCTCACTGTAATATTTATTTGACATCAAACCTATTGATTATGTCATATAAACTTTGATGAAGGAAAATAAAAAAAAAAAAAAAAAAAAAATTCAGCTTAATCCAATACTTGTGGCTCCAGAAGTTTTTAGTGGTGGCATTCAATTAACACTGTAGGATCCACTTGAGATTTGGATAAAATTCATTGTTGGTCTCATACCATAAAATTATCTGGAAGAATGGGTGGACGGCATGGATGAAACACATCCATGGTGGGACCATGTAGCACCGAACACTAGCAATGGCTAGTAGCAGGGTCAGTAGCTAATCCGTTTCCAGCTTCTCAAGTCTAGGCGAGTTTTGGATAAACTGACGTGTGTTTTTCCTTCCTGCACGTCAGTGTCACTTTATGAGCGATAATCACGGTGAGCCCAAGCAATAATCACCTTATGTGGCCTGGTGAAAAGAGGTTGGATGGCAAATAAATATCACGGTGAGCCTAAGGAAGACTTGAATGATGGGGTAGTTGTTCCCACTGCTTCCTGTGGTGTGGTCCACTGGAGCCTAAGATCTGCCTCCTCTTTGGGAATATATCTTAAAATACTCTTTTCAAAATTGATGGATGGATTGTATAAAACGAATATTTCACGGTGGGTCCCACAGAGCCCGTCTAGGTACTGGTGGTGGTAAGTACCCAATCCACGCCCCTTGGACTTCTTGTGTGGTCACATAATTAAAATCATTTGTATTAATTGCATCTTTCTTTAGGAATTGTAGGATGGAAATAGTGGCTTTGCACCGCCTACTCGGGTGCGGATTAAGTGAGACCCGGATCCACCGAGGTGGGTGGGACCTCTTACTGTGGGCTCACAGTAATGTATTTTCTAAAATCCACACTGTCCAACCATTTTTAAAGCTAATTTTGCCGCTTGATCCAAAATGAAGCTGACCCAAATCTTAAGTAGACACACCACAGGAGAGTTGTGATTGAATTCCCACCATTAAAAGCTTCATGGATTCCACCAGAATATTTATTTGCCATCCAATCCGTTGATAAGCTCACATACACCTAGATGAAGACCCTACACAAATACCATCTTGATCCAAAGTTTTCGTGGCCCACATGAAGTTTTTAATGGTCAATCACCACCGTTTCCTGTACGATGGCCCACAGGAAAATCCTAACCTCTGAATTTGTGGCCTACAAGTAGATTGTTAAGAAGAGAAATATTATTGCTCACTTTATGAGCAATAATCACGGTGAGCCCAATAAAATTAACCCTTGTAAAGATTCGGCTAAAAGACAAAGCGTGATAAAAACACGTCCACGTACTAACCACGCTAACCGCGTCCCGGTCTAAACACCATTATAGGCAAACGCGGCCTCGGTGGATCCTACGCTTTGGGGCCAACTTGATATATTTGTCTTATATCCACACCGTCTATCTATTTCTCCTGATCATTTTACAATATAGGCCTAAAAATAAAGTAGATCAAAATCTCAAGTGGACCACACCATAGGAAACAGCAGTGATTGGATACCTACCATTAAAAACTTCTTGAGTTCCGCCAGAATATTTATTTTCCATCTAATTGGTTGCTAAGGTCACTAAGGCATGGATAAAAAGACCACACAAATATCAACTTGATGGAAAACTTTTGTAGTTCGTAAGAAGTTTTTAATGTTCAATCACCACTGTTTCCTGTGGTGTGGTCCACTAGAGATTTTTGATCTACTTCATTTTTAAACTAATACATTGACTCTATATGCACAATCAGACACACACACAAAAAAAAAAAAGAAAAAAAAAAAAACATGTGTTAGCTAGGCAACCACTATCAGAAAAATGGCGGTGACTCATTGACAATTGGGTCAACCATTTGGACGGACTGAATTTCCCTCGGAACGTGGAAATGATACAGACCACTTATTATCATAGAATTCTCCACATTGGTGCTGATTTTTCGTAGATGAGATTGTTTCTCCCCCAAGACTCACAATCCTTGCTCAATGAATTGATGAAAGGCCGTGTTTTTCTCTTAAATGGGCCCATTCCCGACACTAACGTGTCTGACTAGAGCTTGGTTACATATTTCCAAGTCGTGCATGATGGCCTACATTATCCTTTGGAAAAGGAAATTTCACCAAAATCCAGACTTTTAGGTCCTTTGAGTTGAAAATGAAGCAAAGCAAATTGGAAAGCTTGTGGATCGATTGATTGACCCTGAGTCAAGTCTTTATTCACCCAACCTATAGTTGAATTAAGGGTCTGATCCATCATGTAGAACCAGACAGGATCCTGTCAGGTCCAAGTTTAATTCATTGGGTTGCACCTGCCTCAGAAGAATATTATGACTACATGCACCATCAGACTTAAAAACCTTGTGTTATGCAACCAACTTTGGAAAAATATATAGTGGTGACTCATCGACAATTGGGTCAACCATTTTGACGGACTGGGGAATGAATTTTCCACATTGGCCTTGATTCTTCGTAATGGGATTGTTTTTTCTACCCGTGACTTAGAATCCTTGCTCACTGAATTGATGGCAGCTCATGTTTGTCTCTTAAACAGGCGGCCCATTCCCAACATTAACGTGTTTGCCACGGAGCATGGTTACAGAATTATATGCCGTGCATCATTAGGTCGTATCAGTCATTGGGTTGCACCTGCCTCAAAAGAATATTAAAACCATGGGTCCAAGGAGAAAATGAACTTGCCCATGTGGACACATGATGGACAAGTTGCGGAATTCTTAAGGCAGGGATTGGTCAAGGTAGGCAGAACTTAATCCAATGACCTAGAACTTGCATATGTTTACCATATTTAGATCTGTTGACAATTAATTTTAAATAAAATAATTATGTGACTCATTTATTTAAAAAGTTTAGGAATATGAAAAGATAACTTATATACATGAGGATATAAAGAGAATTATAGAAAAATGTATACTCCTAATTAATATTTTACTTATTTTAATAAATAGGTTGTTTATAAGTATAGGTGAAAGTAGAGTAGAAAAGAGAAATTGTAGGATTAGCATTTGTTGTGAAAGTGGTAACAAGTATATTTCAATAAAGTATAACAGTTATTTTCTGATGAAAGGTCCCTTGTAACGAAGGAGCTTCACATAGCTAAGGCCATGCATTGCAATTTTATTTTAATTATTTTATTTTTTACTCCATTTTGCATGCTTTAGTTATCATTTTTCAATTAACAAATTGGTACTAGAGTTGAAGGTTATAGTCACATAAAAGATGATGATTTCTTAAAATAGAAATTGTGATTTCTGGAACTGAGTGGTTAGCCAAGTGGTTAGTGATTTGCATGTGATTTAAAATTTACACGTGGTTAATACACACCCCACTTGAGAATTGATGACAACCTCAGTGTTGAAACGAGGTTATCTTCACTTAGTCTACCACTTGAGCTATAGATCGGTGCATAGGAAGAGTCATCTCTATATCTTAGAAAGCTATATTATCTTAGCCATAACTTGGAATTATAAGCTAGTTCCGTGTTCCACTTGATCTTCCACACAATACAAGAACTTCTGTGAAGAGTATGACATACTAAAAGATATGTGAAAGACTTAATTTTTGCTCCGATGACTATACTTTTTTTTCTCACCATGGACACTAAATAAGTGGTTAGCACTTCTTCACCTATTACAATACAAAGATTTTTTGGAAGAACATGATAGGTAATAAAAGAAATGTGAAATAAGATTTATTTATTATTATTTTTTTCTTTTTCTTCTATGGTGACTATACTTCCTGTGGACATTAAATAAGTGGTTAGCATTTCTTAAATTATTACAATACAATGACTTTTCTAAAGAATAGGAAAGGGATGTAAAATGAGATTTTTCTTACTTGGTGAATATACTTCTTAACTTTACCTCTAATAGATACTAAATGGGTGATTAGAATTTCTTGAGCTATTACAATATAAGGACTTCTATTGATAATAAGACAGGCAATCAAGGAGATGTGAAACAAGATTTTTTTTTGTCAGGTGACTCACGGGCTACCCCACTCAAGCCCGGTGTGAAATGCGCATTAATCACCCCTGGTAAGGAGTCTCGAATACGAGACATCCCCTGTAGGCCTCAAATCGCATGGGTCACCCACACCTAGTGTGCCCCTGCATCCCACAGGCGACCCCACTCAAGCCCAGTGTGAAAATGTCTCTTCATTAATCACCCCCAGTGAGGAGTCTTGAACACGAGACCTCCTGCTCTGATACCAATTTGATGCAGGACAATTAACCACTTGCTCTAAAAGCTCGAATTGTCAGAGTGTGGCAAATTAATCCATTTATCTCATAGCCCAGGCCCCACATCTCATGGGTTAGGACCTTGGCCGAACCCCTTTCGTGGGCCCTAAATCACATGAGCTGCCCACCCTGAGTGTGTCCCCACATCCCACGGGCTACCCCACTCGAGCCCGGTGTGAAATGCGCATTAATCACCCCTGGTAAGGAGTCTCGAACATGAGACCTCCCTCGTGGGCCCCAAATCGCATAGGTCACCCACCCCTAGTGTGCCCCTGCATCCCACAGGCGACCCCACTCGAGCCCGGCATTAAGTGCCATCTCTCTGGCTGACAAGCACCGCTTGTGCACAAGATCGGCACCATGGAAACAATGGGCCACCCTACCATGAAAATCACATAAAATAAAAATCAGGCTCATCCACATGTTAGTGGGATATACATGTAATTGGAATCAATTCGGCCAGGTAGGATTGTTTAACATTCATGTAAGATTTGCGGCCAGGTTCTTCTAATGTGGGATGTTTGGAGACGTGGTCCATCCACGAGAGCTAATGTGGGTTGAATGGCTAGGAAATGCCCACTTTCAATTCTTGAAAAGAGAAGTCTTATGCTTCAACGGTATACGTAATGTAACATGCGCGTCTAGTGGATGTTGCTCAAGTGCCCTTTGAATGTGCAGCCACATTGCTGGTGGAAAATTATAAGGCACATGAATGTGGGATCAGAGCCTCTCAACTAGCAATCTAGTGACATATATGCAAAGCCTATGAAACATCAGCTAGGCCACTGTTATAAAACTAAATAAATGATTACGAGATTGGAAAGTATGTAATGTCTGTCTTGTGTCGGCCACCTACTTATGATATTTGCCTGATTTTTTATGTGCACATAATCTAAACAGCAATGATTGCCTGAAGAGCCTATCCAATCTTACACAAGTATAATAAATGTACAATGTGTTGCACTTGTGCAAACCAGAACATTAATAAAGTGGGCCACACAGTGAATTTTGATTACCACAAAATTCAGCCAATAATACTCATTTGGTGGGCCACTGGGAACATAATAATAATCAGTTAGAATAGAATAGCCAATAGTTCACATTGATGGTCCACCTAGGGGCATGTGGGATGATCATTCTAGATCTTGCAAATATTTGTTATGTGGTTACATATGGAGCTTTTCTATTATGTGGTTACATATTTGTATATGCATGTTGTTTCTTTTAATAATTTTTTCTTCATTGTTGATCAAGAGTTCATTAGTGATCGAAGTGATCATCAACCAAGATGATCAATGCTAATGAAAGGATCCATCATCAACAATGATCATTAACGGTGAAGATCAGATCCATCTCTAATGGACATGATCACTAGTGAAGATTGAACTCTCTTCATATTTAGCACTTCATTTTTCTTTCTGATGATGATGTTTATATGTGTGAAATAATTAGGCTTGATGTGTTTAGATCTAAGCCCTCCTTATTTTTCATTTGAACATATAGAAAAACTTAGTACTAGAATCCTCCCTAAAACTAAAGGTTGTACATAATCTGAGTGAGAGTTTATTCTCCTCCACCAAATGATGCATGCAATCATGTAATGGAAGGTTGCATGTTATACAATTTTAATTTTATAAAAGTACCAATTTCATCTTAAAAGGAGAACTTGATTGTTCTACACCGCCCATTCGGGTATGTGGACTTTCAGATCTCGTTAAGATACGTTAACTACTTTTATACTTTGAAATTTTGAATAACACGTAGAAATGTTGATGATTAGTGTCAATACCTTAGATCATAGCTAAGTAGTGATAATCATGCAATGTAGAGATGACCACCTAAGCGTTAATCGCTGAACAACTGAAAGGACAACATTTTGACGGCAACAACTACGAAGACTGGTCCCGCGCGGTGCGATGCCTTCTGGACGAGGACGACATATCTCACACACTCGATGTAGTATAAGAGGAACCCATCTTAGCTGAAAACGGGAATTTACAAGAACATAGGGTTGCGATAACTCGCTACAATAAGTGTAGAAAACAGAATCGTTCAGCTCAAAATGTCCTTCTTAGCACTATGCACAAAGAACTCATACCTACGTATGAAGTGCATGAAACCGCTATGGGAATCTGGGAAGCACTGACAAATGCCTATGTGAGGAAGTCAGATACAAGAGTTAGGGCGATGGAATTAGAATTCCAAGAGTATAGGATGCCTGTCGACTGCCCCATCAAAGATCATATTCATAAGATGGAGCAAATGATAGGTGCCCTTAGGAATGTTGGGTGTAAATTGACTAAAAATCAGAAGATTATAGCCATGTACCGTTCCTTGCCTGAATCTTGGGCCCAAATCAAAAGAATTCTGAACCATACTGATTCTATCACTACGTTCAGAGACTTTTGTGGGCACTTAGTACGTGAGGTTGAAATGAATGCAATTCAGCTAGGTTCGGCCAAGGCCTTTGTAGCAGATACCCATAAGCAGAAAGCTAACAACAAACGGTCCAAAGCTCGCAAGAAGGTAAAGAAGAATAATCAAGAACAGAAGACCACAACACCGCCTCCAAATCTCAAGAAGGGGAATGGAAATAAGAAGCAGAAAAAGACAAATGTAATCTGCTTTGTCTGTGAAAATTCCGGCCATTATGCTCGACAGTGTGCCTATAAAAAGACGATAATTTCTCAATCACTAAATACTTTGTATGTAGGCGTTTGTTCTGAAATTCTTTCCATAGATACAATATCTAACGAGTGGATTTTGGACTGAGGATTGCGTATTGTAGACGAGGATTCTACATCAAAGATCATATTCGTAAGATGGAGCAAATGATAGGTGCCCTTAGGAATGATAGGTGCTCCCCACAATTATAACAAGATCCGTCGCCGCCGCCCCTGTCTACAATACTTTTGTGGTTCATAAGAAGTTTTTAATGTTCAATCACCACTGTTTCCTGTGGTGTGGTCTACTAGAGATTTTTGATCTACTTCATTTTTAGACTGATACACTGACTCTATATGCACAATCAGACAAAAAAAAAAAACATGTGTTAGCTAGGCAACCACCATTGGGTGACTCATTGACAATTGGATCAACCATTTAGACGGACTGAATTTCCCTCTGAACGTGGAAATGATACATACCACTCGTCATCATAAAATTCTCCACATTGGCATTGATTTTTCGTGGATGGGATTGTTTTTCTCCCCCATGACTCACAATCCTTGCTCAATGAATTGATGAAAGGCCGTGTTTTTCTCTTAAATGGGCCCCATTCCCGACACTAACGTGTCTGACTGGAGCTTGGTTACATATTTCCAAGTCGTGCATGATGGCCTACATTATCCTTTGGAAAAGGAAATTTCACCAAATCCAGACTTTTAGGTCCTTTGAGTTGAAAATGAAGCAAAGCAAACTGGAAAGCTTGTGGATCGATTGATTGACCCTGAGTCAAGTCTTTATTCACCCAACCTATAGTTCAATTAAGGGTCTGATCCATCATGTAGAACCAGACAGGATCCTGTCAGGTCCAAGTTTAATTCATTGGGTTGCACCTGCCACAGAAGAATATTATGACTACATGCACCATCAGACTTAAAACCTTGTGGTAGGCAACCAACTTTGGAAAAATAGTGGTGACTCATCGACAATTGGGTCAACCATTTCTACGGACTGGGGATGAATTTTCCACATTGGCCTTGATTCTTCATAGATGGGATTGTTTTTCTACCCGTGACTTAGAATCCTTGCTCACTGAATTGATGGCAGCTCATGTTTGTCTCTTAAACGGGCCGGCCCATTCCCAACATTAACGTGTTTGCCACGGAGCATGGTTACAGAATTATATGCCGTGCATCATTGGGTCCTATCAGTCAAGTCAATTCATTGGGTTTGCACCTGCCTTAAAAGAATAATAAAACCATGGGTCCAAGGAGAAAATGAACTTGCCCATGTGGACACAGGATGGACAAGTTGCGGAATTCCTAAGGCAGGGATGGGTCAAGGTAGGCAGAACTTAATCCAATGACCTAGAACTTGCATATGTTTACCATATTTAGATCTGTTGACAAATAATTTTAAATAAAATAATTATGTGACTCATGTATTTAAAAAGTTTAGGAATATGAAAAAATAACTTATATACATGAGGATATAAAGAGAATTATAGAAAAATGTATACTCCTAATTAATATTTTACTTATTTTAATAAATAGGTTGTTTATAAGTATAGGTGAAAGTAGAGTAGAAAAGAGAAATTGTAGGATTAACATTTGTTGTGAAAGTGGTAACAAGTATATTTCAATAAAGTATAACAGTTATTTTCTGATGAAAGGTCCCTTGTAACGAAGGAGCTTCACATAGCTAAGGCCATGCATTGCAATTTTATTTTAATTATTTTATTTTTTACTCTGTTGTACGTATATGCTTTAGTTATCATTTTTCAATTAACAAATTGGTACTAGAGTTGAAGGTTATAGTCACATAAAAGATGATGATTTCTTAAAATAGAAATTGTGATTTCTGGAACCTGAGTGGTTAGCCAAGTGGTTAGTGATTTGCATGTGATTTAAAATTTACATGTGGTTAATACACACCCCACTTGGGAATTGATGACAAAACCTCGGTGTTGAAACGAGGTTATCTTCACTTAGTCTACCACTTGAGCTATGGATCAGTGCGTAGGAAGAGTCATCTCTATATCTTAGAAAGCTATATTATCTTAGTCATAACTTGGAATTATAAGCTAGTTCCGTGTTCCACTTGATCTTCTACACAATACAAGGACTTCTATGAAGAGTAGGACATACTAAAAGAGATGTGAAAGACTTAATTTTTGCTTCGATGACTATACTTTTCTTCTCACCATGGACACTAAATAAGTAGTTAGCACTTCTTCACCTATTACAATACAAAGACTTTTTGGAAGAACATGATAGGTAATAAAAGAAATGTGAAATAAGATTATTTTTTTTCTTCTTCTTCTATGGTGACTATACTTCCCGTGGACATTAAATAAGTAAATAAGTGGTTAGCATTTCTTAAATTATTACAATACAATGACTTTTCTAAATAATAGGAAAGGGATGTATGCGCATTAATCACCCTTGGTAAAGAGTCTCGAATACGAAACCTCCCCTGTGGGCCCCAAATCGCATGGGTCACCCACACCTAGTGTGTCCCTGCATCCCACAGGGGACCCTACTCGAGCCCAGTGTGAAAATGTCCCTGCATTAATCACCCTCGGTGAGGAGTCTCGAACACGAGACCTCCTGCTCTGATACCAATTTAATGCAGGACAATTAACCACTTGCTCTAAAAGCTCGAACTGTTAGAGTGTGGCGAATTAATCCATTTATCTCATAGCCCAGGCCCCACATCTCATGGGTTAGGACCTTGGCCGAACCCCTTTCATGGGCCCCAAATCACATGAGTTGCCCACCCCGAGTATGTCCCCACATTCCACAGGCTACCCACTCGAGCTCGGTGTGAAATGCGCATTAATCACCCTTGGTAAGGAGTCTCGAACATGAGACTTCTCCCGTGGGCCCCAAATTGCATGTGTCACCCACCCCTAGTATGCCCCTGCATCCCACAGGCGATTCCACTCGAGCCCGGCATTAAGCGCCATCTCTCTAGCTGACAAGCGTCGATTGTGCACGACATCGGCACCATGGAGACAGTGGGCCACCCTACCATGAAAATCACATAAAATAAAAATCAGGCTCATTCACATGTTGGTGGGATATACATGCAATTGGAATCAATTAGGCCAGGTAGGATTGTTTAACATTCACGTAAGATTTGCGGCTAGGTTCTTCTAATGTGGGATGTTTGGAGACGTGGTCCATCCACGAGCTAATGTGGGTTGAATGGCTAGGAAATGCCCACTTTCAATTCTTGAAGAGAGAAGTCTTATGCTTCAACGGTATACGTAATGTAACATGCACGTTTAGTGGATAGTTGCTCAAGTGCCCTTTGAATGTGCAGCCACATTACTGGTGGAAAATTATAAGGCACATGAATGTCGGATCAGAGCCTCTCAACTAGCAATCCAGTGACATATATGCAAAGCCTATGAAAACATCAGCTAGGCCACTACTGTAAAAACTAAATAAATGATTAAGAGATTGGAAAATATGTAAATGTCTGTCATGTGTCGGCCACCTACTTATGATATTTGCCTAATTTTTATGTGCACATAATCTAAACAGCAATGATTGCCTGAAGAGCCTGTCCAATCTTACATAAGTATAATAAATGTACAATGTGTTGCATTTGTACAAACCAGAACATTAATAAAGCGGGCCACACAGTGAATTTTGATTACCACAAAATTCAGCCAATAATACTCATTCGGTGGGCCACTGGGAACATAATAATAATCTATTAGAATAGAATAGCCAATAGTTCACATTGATGGTCCACCTAGGGGCATGTGGGATGATCATTCTAGATCTTGCAAATATTTGTTATGTGGTTACATATGGAGCTTTTCTGTTAGGGGAATACAGATGTGCAGTTGCAAATAGCAATCCTTATGACAGGACTCACCATTCAATGGTTTAAGCCACCAAAATTATCCATCCCATTGACACTACACCAAAACAGCGAAAAAAGGACGGTCCAAAACCTTCTCAAATGACCAAAAAGGACGGTTATGGACCGTCGCATAGGCCGTCAAATTTTGACATGTCCTATTACTTAAAGGACGGTTGAAAACCGTCATTCTTATTGACGAAAAAACTACGGTCATGGACCGTCCTAAAAAAGGACGGTCATCGACCGTCCTTAAAATAGACTGTCATGGGCCGTCTCTTACGAGCTTAAAAAGGACGGCCATGGACCGTCCTTTAAAAGGACTGTTATGGACTGTCTCTTATGAGCCTTCAAATGACGGCCATAGACCGTCCTTTAGACGGACGGTCATAAACCGTCCTTAAAAAGGACTGTGATGGACCGTCTCTTATGAGCCTTCAAAAGACGGCCATGGACCGTCCTTTAAACGGACGGTCATGGACCGTCCTTAAAAAGGACTGCTATAGACCGTCTCGTATGAGCCTTCAAAGGACGGTCATGGACCGTCCTTTAGAAGGACTGCTATGGGCCATCTCTTATGACCCTTAAAGGACAATTTTTTCAAATTTGACCTGTTACAGTATTCTTCTTGATATACACCTGTTATACAATATATTTCATCACAGTCACATGCACATCCATCTAAACCCAAACTACGTAATTCCATCCAAACATAAACTACATCCATCCAAACACAATCAATCTTATCCACATTACATTCATCCACGCATAATATATATAAGTTTAACTTCATAAGGAAAAAAAAAAAAATCAGCAACGATTTTCTCCGTCTTTCATCTAATAAAAAAATATTCAACCAACAAAACATTATAATTCAGAATCATGAAGAATTATAGAAACTTCATCCAAAAAAATGGGCACTTTTTTAAAATAAAACTGATCATTAAAATAAAACTATTACGAGCAAATAATGCAAAAAAGTGTTTCAATTAATAGAAACAACAACAAAAATTAAAGCTTTGTAAAAAGGGGCATGTGTTAAAACGGATACATTCTTGTTTGTTGCCATGTGATTGGGCTACATTATTACAGCAATCGGGTTCGGGTTCGGTATCGGGTTTAGGTTAGGGAGTTGAGATTAGGATTAGGTGTAGGTCAAAGTTTAGGGATTTGAGAATACATTCATGTTTTAGGTTTAGGTTTAGGGAATTAAGAATAGGTTAAGGTTTAGGTTTAGGAAATAGGGTTCGGGTTCGGGATCAGGTTTAAGTTTAGGTTTTCAAGTTTAGGTTTGGGTTTAGGTTTAGGTTAGGGAGTTGAGATTAGGATTAGGTGTAGGTAGGTTTAGGAATTTGAGAATACATTTAGATTTTAGGTTTAGGTTTAGGTTTTAGGTTATTGGTTAAGGTTAGGTTATAGGTTTAGGTTTAGGTTTAGGTTTCAGAAATCGGGTTCGGGTTTGGGATCGGGTTTAGGTTTGGGTTTTCAAGTTTAGGTTTAGGTTTAGGTTAGGGAGTTGAGATTAGGATTAGGTGTAGGTTTAGGTTTAGGGATTTGAAAATAGGTTAAGGTTTAGGTTTAAGAATTCGGGTTCGGGTTCGGGATTGGGTTTAGGTTTGGGTTTTCAAGTTTAGGTTTAGGTTTAGGTTAGGGAGTTTAGATTAAGATTAGGTGTAGGTTTAAGTTTAGGGATTTGAGAATAGGTTAAGGTTTAGGTTTAGGAAATTGGGTTCGGGTTCGGGATCGGGTTTTAGGTTTGGGTTTTCAAGTTTAGGTTTAAGTTTAGGTTAGGGAGTTGAGATTAGGATTAGGTGTAGGTTTAGGTTTGAGATTTGAGAATACATTTGTAACTAAGAACTTTTCCAGCTCCCTCAATAGGTGGCCACCAACTAAACAGCTAAGGAAAGAAAATATAGCCAGGTTCATACTTAACCATAAAAGGCCATAAAGTCTGCAGCCCAAATCCCATGATCTGGTGGATTTGCGAGGCCCATTATATGAATGTTTTCGACCCCACCTAAACAAATTGAAGACCTCAAAATATCCATGACCATTTAAGCAAGTTTGGACAACCTGTGCAGGGTGTTGTCACCAATAACTGAAATATAGTAGGTGGGATAGTGAAACTCAACAATCATTTATGGCTCTTAGTTGAAAATCAATCAAAGGGAACATCCTTGCCATCAATTCTTCCTATTGAATATTGAGCCTAAACCAATTTTAGTTCATTATCTAATTCATGACCCAGTTCATATGCTGGCATGGCAATCAATGGGCTAGGCTTTTTTTTTTTTTTTTTTAAAGATGATTTGTCTTTGACAGTCAAAGCGATGTAAGTACATCAACCATGATTCGGGAGGGTAACCACACAAAACGGGCCTCTCCTATCATATGCTCTACACTATGCACAAGGAAACCCAAAGAAAACACCCCCATTAATCACGAAAGGATCTCAGGGCCCCCAATCCAGTCCTGTCCAGACAGATCAGACCCCGCATATGCCAAGGGAGGGAATTCTGATGAACATGGAAGGAGGCCTTTTGGGTCTCACTGCCCATGCGGGCCATGGCATCTGCAGGCCCGTTCCCCTCCCTAAAGATATGGGAAAAAGAAACCGAACAACCGTTAAGAAGGGAAAGAGACCGCAAAACCCAATGTCTCAACTTCCACGGGGTACGGGCTTTCTGGTGGATGAGATTTAGGGCGAACTCGGAGTCAGATTCGACAACAATATTGTTTAATCCCCTCAACCGACAGTAATAAATTCCGTCATGCATAGCCCTCACCTCTGCGATATTATTGGAGCACACCCCGTAGCCAGTAGAGAAAGCGAAAATCATCTTTAAATTTTCTCCCCGGCAAACACCCCCTCCTCCGGCCAACCCCGGATTGCCTCTCGAAGAACCATCCACATTAAGCTTTACCCACCCTTCTGGCGGTTTGTTCCACCTAATTATACAGCAATTCAAAGGTCTAGTCCTGGGCGGGGGAGAATCCAAAATCTGACTGCACCGCCGATCCCCCGCCCTCAAATTATCGGCCTCTTCCATACGCAGAATAGAAACAGCCCACCATTTTATCCGAGCTATGGAAGAGGCTAACCTCATCTTTTGACCCTCAAATTTGGCTGCATTTCTCGCTCGCCAAATTTCCCAACAAATTAGAATAGGGAGAAGGTACCTGATACTTGCTGGCACACCATCCGCAGTCTCCGCGAGACGTCACTGCATCAGCCTCCCTTCAACGGTCTGATTCTGCATGGAAGGAATGCCACAACGCCTGCCAAAATGGGCCCAAATCGTAGCCGCATGCTGACCAAAAAGGAACAGATGTTCTATGAACTCCACATTATGCAGATCACGATGTTCATCAGCTGAGCAACAGGAACAGATTGACGCCAGTGAAATTCCTTTGGACTGAACCCGTTCATCCACCGCAATTGCCCCATTAAGCAGCCTCCAGCAGAAAATTGATATTTTTGGGGGAGTACCTTTGTACCAGGGCCAGTTGTTCCATCTGATTGCTGGAGAGGAAGCTCGGCTCACCTTCCAGGCCGATTTCAACGTGAATTTGCCTGAAGGATCAAACGGCCAGAACCGTTCATCCACACTATCATTCGAGACTGCAAAACCAGCATTAAAGATGTGGTTAACGACCTGATCCGGGAGAAAGATGAGAGCTGACGATGGAGGGAGGGGGCCTGCTGCACCCAAAAGATCTCGAAACTTCAGACCTCTCAGCTCAACTGGAATTTGGACAGAGAGAAGGCACAGAATAGGGCCTAATCCAGACCAATTTTCAGTCCACAGGTTTATGTCTCCACGTCCCACCTTCCATTGAGCATTGGAAGTAATGAACTGGAAGTGCTGCCTGATTTTCACCCACAACTGGGAAGTGGACGATGAGATGCTGGCTGGGGGGTCCCCACTCAAGTCCCTAAAGTGCTTAGCCCGCATAAGGGAAGCCCAGGGACTGACATTTTGCCCAAACAAAACTTCCCAAGCCATCTTCATCCTGAGCACATTCATAACTTCTGAAAGCCGTCGTATCCCTAACCCACCTTCCTTGGTCGGTCTAGCAATTCTGTCCCAAGCAACCTAGTGAAGTTTGCATTTGCTATCTGTCCAACCCCAGAAGAAGCTAGCAAAGAGGCTTTCCAATTTGCCAATAACCTTCCCTGGCACATGCATCGCAGACATGGTATGAATGGGGATAGATCCCAGAACATGCTTAATGAGGGTCAATCTGCCAGCCTGAGATAGAAACTTTGACTTCCAACCGCAAACTCTTCGCTTGATTTTATCGACGAGAAACTGAAAATCAGCCGCTTTGGTTCTACCTTGCTGAAGAGGCACTCCCAGGTATCTAACTCCAGCAACAGCCATTGGGAAACCCAAAGTGCGCTCGATGTTGGCAGCCCTCCCAGGGGGAAGGCCCTTAGGCCCGAAGAAGCAGCTCTTACGACAGTTAATTTTTTGACCTGAAGCCTCTTGATATTTTCCTAAGAATTGTTTAGCTGCCATGAGGGATCTTCGGCTCCCATTAAGAAACATCAGAGTATCATCTGCGAAGAGAAGGTGGGAGACAGTGGGGCAACCCCGTTTGAGTTTGAACGGCTGAACTTAATTTATTGGTCTCCACCATTCTCTTTAGATTTAAAGAGAAAGCTTCTAAAGCGAGGATGAAAAGGGAAGGCAATATAGGATCACCCTGGCGTAGCCCTCTTGACGATTTGAAAAAGCCTGACACTTCGCCGTTTATCAAAATCGAGAACCAGTTATTGGCCCAACACTTTTCAACTAGCCTTATCCATCTAATGCTAAAGCCGAATCTAGAGAGGACTGCTTTCAGGAATTTCCAATCCACTCTATCGTACGTTTTCTCAACATCCAGTTTGATGATAAAATTTCCCCCACGCACCTTCCTGTTTATGTCTCTTACCACCCAAAAGTTCTAAATTTATCAAGGCAAACAGGTCCCAGTAACAACTCAAAATCAAGGCCTAGACCATGACAACCTATATGCATGTTTAGAATGGTGTTTGCACTTTCCTTATCCAAAGAATGTATATACAAATACCATTTTGAACAAAGGGTAGCAACAGGTTGGACAACGTACCTAACCTGACACGACCCAACAAGCCTAACCTAGCTATGGCTGAGCTTGGAACTACTATCTAGCTCATGGACCAAATGTGGCTTCCTGTGGATGGCTCAATCAATTTTGCGGGTGGGGCTAAGCTAAATTGATTTTAATATACCTAACCTTTTATGTAAATGCATTATATGCTACAAGTTTTAAGTGTCGGGTAGTTCAAGGACTTAGCCTGGCCTAGGGCAAACCTATTGCCACCCTAATTTTGAACCATGTTTGAATCTCTGAAAAGAAGATCTCCTAATTGAGAGTCAGACCAGTCCACATCATCCTGACCACAAATAACTCAATTTTGGTGAGAACTCTATCAACTACTCTCAATAATAGAATTATGTGGACCCATATCCTGAATCTTTCCATGCAATTAACAAACCATATATTTACTATAAGATTTGTGAGCCAAAAAATCCACTCAAAGTCCTATTATGCCCAGCCCTGGGGTATTTTCTATTTGCACCATTTATTCTATGTGAATGGATGTATGTGAACCATCACACCGGTGTGAATCATTGATGTTGGGTTCTAATGTTTAGACAACTAATTAAGTACCTGTCCTCAACCCATTAATTTATTTTATTTGCAAGGCACACCATTTGCACAGGGACATTGATTGAGTACCCAGCGGGATATGACTGCAGAGCTAGCCCAGTTGAGAATGTCATCAAATAACTTTCAATCATGCTTTAATTGGTCATTCTCCAATAGCAACCCTATTATCTAATCAAATCCTGCCATCGTCAGGCCTACATGGACTTTAGCACAAGTAAGGGTAGTACCCTATCGATCCCTAGTGGGGGGTGGCTAACATGGAGTGTGTGTACTGACAGGGGTGTGCACTAACAAGCTAACTCTAAAATAAAATAATAATAATAATAATAATAATAATAATAATAATAAGTTAGGGTAGTACCCAATCTTCCAAAAACCTGCCCACCATATTATTTGTGGCAGGATGCGAGGTGACCTCTCAATTTGTGGCACCGTGGGACTCACCATGATGTGCGTTTTATATCATTGCTGTCCATATATTTTGCCAGTTCAGCCCAAAAATGAAACAGATCTAAAGCTGAAGTGAACTACACCGCAGGAAACATTGGAGATGATGACACCACCGTTGAAACCTTTGTAGTGCCCGTTGAGATGTTTATTTGCCATCCAACCTGTTCACTAGGTCACGCATAACCGGACGAAGGGAAAACACAAATATCAAGTTTCTAATGGTAGGCATTCAATCACCTTTGTTTCTTGCGGTGGGCTCCACTTGAGCTTTGAATCTGCTTCTTTTTTCGATCATGCCCTCAAATGAGCCGACTATGGATGTCCAAATTAGGGTATGCAATATAGATGTACACTGAACAAAAATTAAGCTTATTTGATTACCTAACTATGAACAAAAATTAAGCATATTTGTCCAGGAATCAGAGGTTAATTAGGACGGTTCAACCAGTCTGACCTTGGGATCGTAACTTTACCACAGTGAGCTGCATAATCCTATTATTTTATTTGAATTAATGTATGCCACGTGTACAATTTCTGAGTGCCTGTGTATCAAGTTCAACCGCAGCCTGAGTTTCAAGTAATTCCTTTTCTTATAGACCGTTGACAGATAGCCACACACATTTGGTATTTTTTTTTTTTTTTTTCTTCTTTTTCTTTTTCTTTTTCTTTTTAAAGAAAACAAATTTTTCATTCCCTCTACATCAAAGCTCGGTTGCTCCGATTACAGGTCCAAAAAAAGCGTATCAGCATAAAAAGGAAAGGAGAAAAACCGGACCCATCTCCATCAACGGTCAGATTTTCACTACTAACTATTGGGGTTTTTACCCTGCGGAATCACACAGATCTAGATCTAGGATAGCAATCCAATGACACCAAGTATACAAGAGAACACACAATTTAACGTGGAAAACCCTTTCGCGAAAAAACCACGGCACAAAGCGACAGATCTCCACTATGAAAATAGAAATTACAAAGAGAGAGGACTTACCCGATTCGAACAACATCGAATCTAACCCTTGCTATACCCTTTTGGAAACCCTTAGAATACTTTCCCATACATTCCCATACCCTAAAAAAGCCCTAGGGATACTTATTTATAGTTTAGGAAACTTCCCTTCCGCATCCCAGTTGCGAAAGGACACAGATTTCCGCAATCCGCAAAATCGCGAAACGAATCTGCGTAACCTACGACTAGTCGAAGGGGTGCTTCGACTAGTCGAAACTACGACTGGTCGAACAAACCCTTTGACTAGTCGAAGCTACGACTAGTCGAACAAACCCTTTGACTAGTCGAAGGCGGTCCGGACATAAAAAACATAGCCGCTGGACTTTGAGTCGAACGGGCTACGACCGGTCGACCAGGTCTTACGACCAGTCGTGGCTGACCCACGACCAGTCGAACTACACCCAAAAAACAGATTTAAGATTTTTTCTCAACAATCTCCACCAAGTCTTCAATATTCAACCATGTAGCTCCTTGATTTCTTTTCCTATTTCTGCATTACAACATAGCTTCTCTTGCACACTCCGTTTTCCTTTTATGTCATCGCCAAGCCCAGAGAAGTTTCACAGACCTTAAACTTCTCTACAGGAACGATTTATAAGAGCATGTCCGTCGGATCAGAATCCACGTGCCCAACCATCTTTGCTCCTGTCTTCTCAAAAGAAAAAACGTATTCTTACCATCTCACCGCTACCCAATATTGCTTGTCAGGGTACTTGCTCACAACATTGATAGCCTGTGAAATAACCGGTCTAATCCAGACCATGGCATACACTGCTAACCGCATTCGAATAAGGCTCATGAGATACCTGATTTTCCTCATCTGTTTTAGGACATGTCCTGAGGAAAACTTGAGGAGAGATGCGTAGGGAACGCTCTCCAGCTTTACTTGGCCCATCACATACTTGATCAATACCTACACACAAGGTATTTCTCCTGTGATTACCAAAGCCTACTCCTCCTTCAGTCTCAATACTGAGAATCATCTTTGTAGCCCCCCGATCCTTCATCCTGAATGTCCCACTTAACCGAGTCTTCAGTACATTGATTTCAGACATGTCATAATTGATGATCTACATGTCATCAATTCCTGACTCACCATGAAGGAATCAAACCACTGCCTAGGCGACAGGTCGAACCACGACCTCCTGCAAAGTCTTTTCTCAGCCCCTTTAACTTCGAACCACTCTGGTTGTTTCATGTAGATCTGCTCTTCACTTTTCCTTACAGAAGTGCAGACTCCACATCCATCCTTCCAACTCAAGATCACATTGGCCAACCAGCGCCAATCACGGATCTAATAGAAACCTGTTATACCGTCGGCGTGAATATATTTAAGAAGCCGATCCCTTCTCTCTGAGCATAACCCTTCACTACCAACATCGCCCTGTATCTATGCTGTATCCTCCTGAAGATCCACCTGCATCCAACCGCTCACTGGCCCACTGGAAGCTCCACCAGCTCCCATATGTCGGTCTGGTACAACGAATCCATCACATTACCCATAGTCACCTTCCGCTTTTCAGGACCAGGCTCACCTAGAGCCATCTGAATAGAAGATGAATCCCCTGCGATATTGGAGTCGTCCATGTACCTCGCCGATATCCTTCGATCATGCCGTGTGATTCTTCTCATAGGTGGCCGCTCCACCTGATCTGTATCCCTGTCCGCGCATCTCAGCCTTCCCACCCTGCCCGCTCATGTGGCCATGCCCAGCATACCACACACGTGCAGAGGTGGAATTCGTTACATCTACTGTAGCTCCACCGTTTGAAGTGCTCCCGATCAACCTATACAAGTTACCGAGTCGTTGCGCTTTCATGATTACCCGTGCCCCCTTAGATACTTTAAGAGCACTATCAATACCTGTGTACTTGCATCCTTTTGCCTCAAGCACACCAAGAGAAATTAGATTCTGCTTCAAATCAGGAATGTGCCTGACATCAGTCAAGGTACGCTCCACCCCATCAAACATCCTGATGTGCACCGTACCAACAGCCACAACATTACAGGCAAAGCCATTGCCCATAAACACCTGTCCACTATCGCACTCCCTATAGCTGGCGAACCAACTCCGATGACGAGTCATGTGAAAAGATGCCCCTGTGTCTAGCATCCACTCATCCTTACGATCATCGTATGCCCACTTGATCGTAGACACAGACAAAACATCACCATCACATCCACTCGATCCATCTGACGTGGCAACATTGGCCTCCCTGTATGAAGCCTCAGAATCTTCTCTCTTCGATTTAGGATTTCCACAATCCTTCTTCACATGTCTTTCCTTCCCACAATTCCAGCACTTTACCTTCCCTTTGTCCTTACCCATGGATTTGGATCTATAACCTGAAGAACTTGTACCTTGTCCAGAATTAATACCCACTGTAAACAATGCATCAGAACACGTCCTCATGTCGCTGTTTAGTTGTCTCATAACCTTCCCTTGAAGAGTCGAGATAACGGTATCGACACTCAGGGTTTTGTTTGTGCTGCACATAGTGTTCTTGAATGCCTCAAAAGACGCCGAGAGAGAATTCAGCAACATACATGCCTGTTCTTCATCTTTCATCACTTCCTCCATATGCAGCAATTTGCAAACTAATTTATTAAAGTTGCTGACATGAGCCTCCAGATCTCCACCTTCTGCCATCTTGAAGTTATACCACTGCCGCTTCAAGTGCAGGCAATTTTCAGAGGATTTTTTCGCATAAACATCCTCTAACTTCGCCCATAACTTAGCCGTAGTTTTCTCCCTCATGACGTTGTAGAGAACCTCATCCGTGAGACATAAACGGATCGATGATAAAGGTTTCTTATCAAGAGTATTCCAATCACCATCAGTCATAGTAAACTTTCGCTCCTCAAGAGCACCATCTTCGCCTTGCTTGATTAAGGAACTCATCATCTTGATCTTCCATAACTCAAAATTATTTTTTCCTGAGTACTTCTCAATATCATACCTGGTGCTCGCCATTATTACTAATCCCTCATATTTAAATCTGTGCCCAACGATTGTTTTGATACTACTTGCTGGGGTTTTTAGCCTGCAAAATCACATAGATCTAGATCTAGGATAGCAATCCAATGGCACCAAGGATACAAGAGAACACACAAATTTAATGTGGAAAACCCTTTTGGGGAAAAAACCACGGCACAAAGCGATAGATCTCCACTATGAAAATAGAAATTTGTGTATTCTCTTGTATGCTTGGTGTCATTGGATTGCTATCCTAGATCTAGATCTGTGTGATTCTGTAGGCTAAAAACCCCAACAAGTGGTATCAAAGCAATCGTTGGGCACAGATTTAAATCTGAGGGATTAGTAATAATGGAGAGCACCAGGTATGATATTGAGAAGTACTCAGGGAAAAATAATTTTGAGTTATGGAAGATCAAGATGATGAGTTCCTTAATCAAGTAAGGCGAAGATGGTACTCTTGAGGAGCGAAAGTCTACTATGACTGATGGTGATTGGAATACTCTTGATAAGAAGGCTTTATCATCGATCCGTTTATGTCTCACGGATGAGGTTCTCTACAACGTCATGAGGGAGAAACCTGCGGCTAAGTTATGGGCGAAGTTAGAGGATGTTTATGCGACAGATCTCCACTATGAAAATAGAAATTACAAAGAGAGAGGACTTACCCGATTCGAACAACCTCGAATCTAACCCTTGCTACATCCTTTTGGAAACCCTTAGAATACTTTCTCATACATTCTCATACCTTAAAAAAGCCCTAGGGATACCTATTTATAGTTTAGAAAACTTCTCTTCTGCATCCTAGTTGTGAAAGGACACAGATTTTCGCAATCCGCAAAATTGCGGAACGAATCTGCGTAACCTACAGCTATTCGAAGGGGAGCTTCGACTAGTTGAAGCTACGACTGGTCGAACAAACCCTTTGACTAGTCAAAGGCGGTCCGGACATAAAAACATAGCCGCTGGACTTTGAGTCGAACGGGCTACGACCGGTCGACCAGCTCCTACGACCAGTCGTGGCTGACCCACGACCAGTCGAACGACACTCAAAAAATAGATTTAAGACTTTTTCTCAATACTAACAACCCAATAAACCAAAACTCAATTCAAATATCTGATGGAAAACCCAAAAAGAAAAAGAAAAAAAAAAACTTACCTACTTCACTCCATCTGGCTGCTAGGGCATTCCCTAGCAAAATGCCCTTCCTCCCCGCATTTATAACACGATCTGCCACCGCTGCCCTAGTAACAGTCCCTCGCCATGTGGCCTTGCTCCCCACAATTATAACAAGATCCGCTGCCGCCTCTGCCGCTGCCGTAGCCAGCACCGTAGCCGCCACCGCCATCGTCGTAACTCCCACCACGTCCGCCCTCCCGCCTCCTCTTCCACCACCGCCGTTGAAGCCATACCCGCCTCCACCACCGAACCCGTACCCCCGGCCCCCATCGCCGCCGCCGCCTCCACCCCTCCCGTCTCCTTGCACGGAGGATCCGTTAGGCCCACTCACATCGACGGCCTTGGTCACTAAATAAAACTACTAAAACAATCCTAGTTTTGAAATGGGATTGCGTACTGTAACTCAGTAGGCTTTATGGCATTGAGTAAACACTATTGCACTCACTGTGAATGTATGTGGTATATCCACGCCATCCATCCATTTTCCAACTCATTTTAGGGCTGATCCCAAAATTGAAGTATATCCAAAGTTCAAGTGGACCATAACATAGGAAACTGATTTCCACTGTTGAAAACTTCCTAGGGCCCACAGTGATGTTTATTTGTCATCCAACCTGTTCATAAGATCACACAGACATAGATGAAGAGAAAAACACAATTATCAACTTGATCGAAAACTTCTATGGCCCCCAAGAAATTTTCGATGGTAGACATTCAATTTAAACTATTTCTTGTGATGTGGTCCACATGAGCTTTAGATATGCTTGGATCCTTACTCTTGCTCGGGAGGTAGACTCTCAGGAGTTTCAACACCCAGTCAAGGGTTCAAGTATCCATAGGTGGTGAAATCCCACTACCGCGTGCGTGTGTGCCTGTTTAAAAAAAAAAAAAAAAAAAAAAAAAAAAAAAAAAAAAAAAAAAAAAAAAAGAGCTTTAGATATGCTTTATTTTTGGGCTCAAGACCTAAAATTATCTGGTAAAATGGATGGACGGAGTGGGTAAATTACATAAATCATGGTGGCCCCACAGAGTTTACTCAATATGCTAAGGCCATATTTGCTAAATCTGAAGTCCTAAATCTGAATCTAAAGTCGAATCCGAAGCTTAGAAAATCTAGATTAATTTGATTGTTAACAAATGTTTGAATGGTTTGAGATAAAATTGACACATTTGCCCCTATAAACAATGGTGATTGAATTCCTACCATTAAAAATCTAAAGTCAAATGTTTATTTGTCATCCAAACGGTTAATAAGGTAAAAAAGATCCAGATGAAAAGACCACACAAATATCATCTTAAATACAAAGCTCTCGTAGCCCACAATTTTTTATTTTTATTTTATTATTATTATTATTTTTTTTAATGGTCTTTTACCACTATTTCATATACTATGGTCCGTCTATAGTTGGATCTACTTTAGATCATGTCAAAGAACGAGCTTTCAATATGGATGGATAGCATAGATGTAGTCACATACATCACAGTGGGATGCAGATTTCCAGCGAAAGGGTTTCACAAGAAGTTCACGTGCTATGATGCTAGGTGGAGCCCATCGGTGGATTGGGATCTCACTCAATCCGCTCTCCAAATCGGGCTGAGCTTCCGCACTACCCCCACACACATCAAGCTAGGGACGGATGATCCAGTCAAAGGGCTCTATGAGGCCTACCTCAGTGCATATGTTTTATTCACACCGTTCATTCATTTTTTTCATATTATTTTAGGAAATAAAAATAAAAATCAATGGGTGCCTACCATTGAAATCTTCTCCGGGCCATAGAAAACTCTTTTTATGTTTTCCCTTTATCTATGTTTGTGTGACCTTATGAAGATGTCAGATGAAAAATAAGCTTCATAATGAAGATACCTCGTTTCAACACTTGAGGTCTTGGCATCAATCCCTAGTGGGGGTGGCTAACATGGAGTGTGTGTACTGACATGGGTGTGTACTAACAAACTAACCCAAAGAAAAATAAAATAAAATTTGCTTCATAGTGAACCGTTGGAAGGTTTTAACGGTAATTGTTTCATTCCCACTGTTTTATGTGATGTGGTTGACTTGAGCTTTGAATGTGCCCATTTTTTTAAGACCATGCTCTACAATAACATAGAAAAATTGATGGACGGTTTGGATTTAATACAAAAATCACGATGGGCTCATATAAGTGTCACATGGACGGTGTGGATTTAATACAAAAATCACGATGGGTTCATATAAGTGCCACATGTTACAAGTTGGGTTGTGTATTAGGCAAAGGAGAATCTCTCTCCTCGCGGGTAATTTTGAAGTTTTAAAAAAAGTCTGTGGAGTGCATTCTAGATTCACCGTTAAGCTAGGCGTCCGTTGCCGAACAAAATTTGGCAAAAACCTACAGAGAGCACTTTCTCCGTTCGATGTTAACAAACACACTAAATGCTGACTGCTTTCTAGATTCTGTATTAAGTAAATTTTTGTTAACAGGCCCTTACTCAGTATGCAATCTACTTCCCCCAGTTTTTAAGTTACAACAATGCTACCCACTTCAGCTGGTCACTTCTAATCAAACGAATCAATTCACACCATCCATCCGATCCCACCCACTGTTCAAGTGACACTAGGAAAGCCATACAATCGGATCCTTTGGATTACAGTCCCACCATGGATAGCGTATGGATCCTATGCATCGATGGTAATTTGAGTTTCCAATACAGCTAGACTTGTCAAATTGTGTAAGTGGAGCCCATGCTTAAGTAAACCAAACCACTGGTACTATGGTCCCACTGCAGATGGCCCATGCACCCAACGAACTGAAAGAACAACACTAACACCTAGGTCTTTTTTTTTTTTTTTCTTTTTTTCTTTTTTTTTTTAAAAAAAAAAAAAAATTTAAGATGAGCATTGAACCAGCTGACCCAACTAGGAAAAAGCCATTGAATCATGCGGTGATTGGCCTAAGCGCCTGACTTGAGCCCATTTCCAACTTTTGCATGCCCAAAATTGCCATAGCACATGCGCACTTAAAATGTTCCACCTAAAGAAAATTACTTAAATTAATTGAAAACACAAAATTTAAACCTTTCACCATTTTCTTTAACTGTGAAGAAAGTTATTGGAAAAAGGATGAGCCGTCTTTCTATCTTGAAAGTCTATATTATTATAGACTTGACTTGGAATTATAAGTCAGTTTTGTGTTCCACTTGAGCTTGCATACAATAGGACTTCTCTAAAGAATAGGTCAGGCAATAAAATAAATGTAATTAAGACTTTTCGTCTCTGGTATTGACTATACTTTCCTACTTCTAATAGATATTAATAAGTGGTTAGCATTTCACTATTACTTTTCAAGGACTTCTCTGGAAAATAAGACATGCAATAAAAGAGATGTGAAATAAGATTTTATTTGTCCAGTGACTCTACCTCTTGTAGACACTAAATAAGTGATTATTATTTCTTAAGCTTTCGCAATATAAAGACTTCTCTAAGAATAGGACAGGCAATGGAATAAATGTAATTGAGACTTTAATTTCTTCTTTGGTGACTATACTTTCCTACTTCTTATATACATTAATGAGTGGTTAGCATTTCACTATTACCATACAATAACTTCTTTGAAAAATAGGACAATAATAAAAGAGATGTGAAATAAGATTTTACTTGTCTAGTGACTCTACTACTCGTAGACACTAAAAAAGTGATTACCATTTCTTAAGCTATCACAATACAAGCACTTCGACATGCAATAAAATCAATGTGGGTGAGACTTTTCTTCTTCTCCAATGACTATATATAGTTTTCTATTTCTTATAGACATTAATGAGTGGTTAGCATTTCACTGTTACTATACAAAGACTTCTTTGGAAAATAGGACATGCAATAAAAGAGATGTGAAATAAGATTCTATTTGTCCAATGACTCTACCTCTTGTACACAATAAGTGATTATCATTTCTTAAGCTATCACAATATAAGAACTTCTCTAAGAATAAATTGAGACTTTTCTTTGACTATACTTTCCTACTTCTTGTCGACATTAATGAGTGGTTAGTATTTCACTATTATCATACAATGACTTCTTTGAAAAATAGGACAAGTATTAATAGAGACGTGAAATAAGATTTTATTTGTCTAGTGACTTTACTACTCGTAGACACTAAACAAGTGATTATTATTTCTTAAGCTATCACAATACAAGGACTTCTTTAAGAATAAGACATGCAATAAAATAAATGTGATCGAGACTTTTTTCTCGATGGCTATAGTTTCCTATTTGTGGACATTAATGAGTGGTTAGCATTTCACCATTATTATACAAGGACTTTTCTAGAAAACAGGACAAGTAATAAAAGAGATGTGAAATAAGATTCTACTTGTCTAGTGACTCCACTACTCGTAGACACTAAATAAATGATTATCATTTTTTAAATTATCACAATATGAGGACTTCTCTAAAAATAGGACAGACAATAAAATAAATGTAATTGAGACTTTTCTTTTCCGATAACTATAGTTTCCTACTTCTTGTGGACATTAATGAGTGGTTAGTATTTCACTATTACTATACAAGGACTATACCGAAAAACAGGACATGTAATAAAAGAGATGTGAAATAAGATTTTACTTGTCTAGTGACTCTACTTCTCGTAGGCACTAAATAAGTGATTATTATTTCTTAAGCTATCACAATACAAGGACTTCTTTAAAAATAAGATAGGAAATAAAATAAATATACAATGAGATTCTTCCTATTTGTTGACTATATATATATTATTTTATTTTACTTTCAATGGATGCTAAATAAGTGATTCACATTTCTTAAGCTATTAAAATACAAAGTCTTCTCTTAAAAATAAGATAGGCAATGAAAGAAATAAGAAATGAGATTTTTTTTATTTGGTAATTATACTTTTCCACTTTACTTCCCATGAACCTAAACGAGTCATCAGCTATACTTTTATTAGTAGCATGTATATGTTTGAAGAAACACCATTGATGCAAACAATAGAGTGTTAATCAAGTCCCTTTTAAAAAGGAGAGAGAGAGAGAAAGAGAGAGAGAGAGAGAGGTTTTTGGAAAATGTAGGTGAGATTTGAAATCCGTTTTTCTAAAAGCTCGATCCAAAGAGGTTCTCTGTTTCACAAGCTTTTATTATTCACGATTTGGTTATCTGGTTTGCAAGATGTGGTGGCAACGGAGAAGCCACCTCTGCCCAATTCCGATACTCGTAACACATTTGTTCTTTCCGACCCACCTCTTGGACATTTTGATCCCATTGAAATTTAACCTACGGTGGCTACTCTTTATCCATATCCTAGGGAACCATTGTCACCAATGTATCCTTCCTTTCCCATCACATATGAGCCAGTCTTGACTAGAAAATGCCCGGTAAATTTTTCCACCATTTCAAGATTGGGTACTCAGTGGGGGATATGATCGCAGAGCATGCCACCGTCCAAGATGGCCCTGTCGAGAATGCAATCAAATAACTTTCAATCATGCTTTAATGGGTCATTCTCCGATGGCAGCCCTATGGTCTAATCATATCCTGCCATCGATCGATAGGCCTATTTGGACTTTAGCACAAGGGTATTACCCAATCTTGCAAAAACCTGCCCACCGAATTATTTGTGGCACTGTAGGACTCACCATGATGTGTGTTTTATATCATTGCTGTCCATTTATTTTGCCAGCTCAGCCCAAAAATGAAACGGATCTAAAGCTGAAGTGAACTCCACCGCAGGAAATAGTGGAGATGATGGCACCACCATTGAAACCTTCGTAGTGCCCACTGAGATGTTTATTTGCCATCCAATCTGTTCACTAGGTCACGCATAACTGGATGAAGGGAAAACACAAATATCAGCTTCATCCAAAACTTTTATGGCCCACAAAAAGTTTCCAATGATAGGCATTCAATCACCATTGTTTCTTCTGGTGTGCTCCACTTGAGCTTTGAATCTGCTTCTTTTTCCGATCATGGCCTCAAATGAACCGGCAATATGGATGGACGGCGGGACACAACGCATCCACCATAATAAGCCCACAACTCCCTCATAAGGGATACCCCCGGTGATAGGTCCTGAGATGGTCCGCTTCCGGTATTATACCCGACGAATCCAGATCCTCTGCCTGCCACAAGAGCAAAATACTGCTTTGCTGTATATCGATTGGTCCATGTCATGATGCTTTCCTGCCTATGGCAGGCAGAGGATCCGAATTCATTATATCCACTGGGAGAAAAACTTTGATACTCTGGTGGCGTGTGTTGGATGATAACCAGGCACTTGGTAATTACATAGAAAATGCATGCATTGCACACGTGGCATACATGTAATCAAAGTAAACTGTCCAAATTAAGGTATCCAATATAAATGTACACTGAACAAAAGTTAAGCTTATTTGATTATCTAACTATCATATTTGTGTATACTTGTTAGATTATTAAAAATAAAAAAGAATTTATCAATCCAATTAATTTCTACCAACAAGTGTCCAGGAATCAGAGGATAGGATGGTTCAATCCGTCTGACCTTGGGATTGTAACTTCACTGCAGTGAGCTGCATAATCCTATTATTTTATTTGAGTTAATGTATGACACGTGTACAAGTTCTGAGTACCTGTGTATCAAGTTCAACCGCAGCCTGAGTTTCCAGTAATTTCTTTTCTTATGGACTGTTTACAGATAGCCACGCACATCTGGAAGTTTATAAAAAATGATCACTAGTGTATCAGACTGATCAGGTACGTACATGGAAGGTACACCATTTTTTGCTACTGCACAAATTAGCAAAAAACTTTGATAGGATTTTCCTACCACTGGGAAGTTAGGTGGGGCCCACTGTGATTTCTGTGTGAAATCCATCCCATCCATCCATTTTTTTTCAGATCATGTTAAGACATGGCCACGGTAAATGCTGTAGCGTTTTGGGTGAGTCAGGGGTCTTACCTAATCCACTCCCATTTCTACTAGATAGACACATAAATGATGATGGGACACATAGCACCGTCCAGTAGAGAGTCGCTCACCCAAGACAGCGGGGTCCTTCCATTGTATGGTAATTACAGGTGGTTAGAGGGCACTGTCATTATCCAAGACAGTGGGGTCCTTCCATTGTAGAGTAATTACAGGGGGTCGTCAGATCCTTATCCAAGTCAGATGCAAGAGTTAGGGCAATGAAATTAGAATTCCAGGAGTATAGGATGTCTGTCGACTGCCCCATCAAAGATCATATTCGTAAGATGGAGCAAATGATAGGTGCCCTTAAGAATGTTGGGTGTAAATTGACTAAAAATCAGAAGATTATAGCCATGTACCGTTCCTTGCCTGAATCTTGGGCCCAAATCAAAAGAATTCTGAACCATTCTGATTCTATCACTACGTTCAAAGACTTTTGTGGGCACTTGGTACGTGAGGTTGAAATGAATGCAATTCAGCTAGGTTCGGCCAAGGCCTTTGTAGCAGATACCCATAAGCGGAAAGCTAACAACAAACGGTCCAAAGCTCGCAAGAAGGCAAAGAAGAATAATCAAGAACAGAAGACCACAACACCGCCTCCAAATCTCAAGAAGGGGAATGAAAATAAGAAGCAGAAAAAGACAAATGTAATCTGCTTTGTCTGTGAAAATTCCGGCCATTATGCTCGATAGTGCGCCCATAAAAAGACGATAATTTCTCAATCACTAAATACTTTATATGTAGGCGTTTGTTCTGAAATCCTTTCCATAGATACAATATCTAACGAGTGGATTTTGGACTGAGGATTGCGTATTGTGGACGAGGATTCTACATCAAAGATCATATTCGTAAGATGGAGCAAATGATAGGTGCCCTTAGGAATGATAGGTGCTCCCCACAATTATAACAAGATCCGCCGCCGCCGCCGCCGTCGCCACCACCATAGCTCCTACCGCCGCCGCCGCCGCTTCCGTAGCCACCACCGTAGCCGCCACCGCCACCGCCGTAACTCCCACCACATCCGCCCCTCCCGTCTCCTCTTCCACCACAGCTTTTGAAGCCATACCCGCCTCCACCACCAAACCCATACCCCCGGCCCCCATCGACGCCGCTGCCTCCACCCCTCCCGTCTCCTTGCATAGAGGATCCGTTAGGCCCACTCACATCGACGGCTTTGGTCCATCCATCATCGCCTTGCTCAATCTCGAACTCGACCGCTTCCCCCTTCAGCGAGGCTGCAGTAGCCGTCAGATTTGATGGACAACTGGTGGACGAACAGATCTTCCCCACCGTCGTCCGGCGTTATGAAGCCGAAGCCCTTCTAGCCGCTAAACCACTTCACAACGCTTTGCTACCTTGCGCCATGGGGGAAACGTAACCCTAGGAACCCAAAAAAGAGAAGAAAACCCTTATAAACGGGCACTTATTCATGCGGCACAATCGCAATCCTTTCTTCCACAATCAATCTCTCGTGCTCATGGTTAAAGGTGAACACAAAGCAGTCATCGCGATCCCAACGTGCCTCCGGGCAGCCCCATATTTGTATCTTGCCCTCTTTGGCCCTCATGATTTTATGTATCATATTGGCCCACTCTCCTTCGATGACATACCCATTCAGCTGCTTCCTCATATACAATTTCCATCTCCTTCCTATCTCATCATAGCCATTAACAACTACCGTTTGGGTGCGGGGATGAGGGAGACAACTACGGATAGCAGCAATCGCTGCATCATCATCTACAAGAAAGCACCTCACATTGGCTCGATCGATTGTCTTCTCAAAGATCAATTGAAACTGTGAACCAGAAATCTTTTTGCCATTTAATTTTGTCCTTACAATTTTTAACATTTGGCTAGTAGAAGGGAGAAAAGAAAATTCTAAGCTGAGAGGTTTTGGGAAGTTTATAAAAAATGACCAATAGTGTATCAGACTGATCAGGTACGTATAGGGAAGGTACACCATTTTTGCTACCCTACAAATTAGCAAAAGCCTTGACAGGATTTTCCTACCACTGGGGAGCTAGGTGGGGCCCACTGTGATTTCTGTGAGAAATCCATCCCGT
This sequence comes from Magnolia officinalis, assembly GCA_021015155.1. Taxonomy (NCBI): domain Eukaryota; kingdom Viridiplantae; phylum Streptophyta; class Magnoliopsida; order Magnoliales; family Magnoliaceae; genus Magnolia; species Magnolia officinalis. Next base: position 61,506,765 of record JAJHSJ010000013.1, on the reverse strand, counting down.
CCATCCATTTTTTCAAATCATGTTAGGACATGGCACACTATAAATGTTGTACCGTCTTGGGTGAGTCGGGGTGTTCTTACCTAATCCACTCCCATCCGTACCATTTCTGCCGTATAGGTGGGACACACAGCACCGTCCAGTAGAGAGTCGCTCACCCAAGACAGTGGGGTCCTTCCATTGTATAGTAATTACAGGGGGTTAGAGGGCACTGTCATTATCCCTTTGTGAAGGTGACAGAGGTCATAATTTCTTTTTAAAAAACATACCCAACGGCCCCACCTTGAAGTATTTGTATTATATTCACGTGTCTATCCATTTTTTCAGCTCATTTTATGGCCTTAAGTCCAAAATTCAGCAGATTTAAATGTCAGGTACGGACCACACCACAGGAAATAATTTGGGTGACTGTAGGACCCACCTGGATTTATGTATTATATATCCATTGCGTCTAACTGTTTTAACAGCTTATTTTATAGTGTGGTCCTAAATATGAAGAAGATACAAATTTCATTTGTACCACAACACAGGAAAGTGGCAATTACTCATTAAAAACCTTTTCGTGGCCGACAAAAGTTTTGGATCAAGCTGATATTTATATTTTCCTTTCATCCAAGTCTGTTGGACCTTATCAACAGGCTGGATAGTCAACAAACATTACAGTGGACCTTAAGAAATTTTTAATAATGGATGTCCAATGAACACTATTTCCTGTGGTACGGTCCATCTGAAATTTTTACCTTCTTAATTTTTTGGGAGCACACCCTAAAATAAGATGCCAAAACATCACCGATCTCTCCTGTGGCAGGACTTGTGCAGCCTATTGTGATGTTTGTGTTGTATCCTTGCCCTTCATCTGTTTTTCTGATGTACATCCAAAGTTCCATGGAGTAGACCACATGCCTACAGTTGAAACAATAGTTTTAGATAAGCTGATATTTTGTGTTTTCCCTCTATCTGATAAGTGTCACCTTATGAACAGGTTGTATGACTAATAAACATTGTTTTGTATCCTAAAATAATCTTATTAAATGAATAAACATGCCCACATAATAGACGGTCCACATTAAAGGTCAGCCCGTAATGATGAATGACCCACATTCAAAGTAAGCCAGCATGCTAGACTGCCACTTTGAAGGTAAGGCCCACACAATGGATGGTCCACATTAAAGTAGAGTATTTTTACATGGTTGGGTTGAGTATGGCCAGAGAGAAATTACTGAGCTCATGGGCTGGGCTGGAGTGTAGTATGTGGATATGGGCTGGATGATTCACCCAAGCACACTCTTTTTGCCATGCCTTCGGGAACTAATGGATCATTTCAGGTTGAATGGCTTGGCCACTCATCAAGCAGGCTCGAAAGTGAGTGTTATTCGGCATACAATCCAGACTGTTCACTCATCTGTTGAGCCAAATATGAATAGAACGTCAAACGGATAGAAAAATGTAGCCAGCAGTTTACAGTCATGGCACATGTGTGGCCCACCTGATGGGTGGGCCTGAGGCAACTTGATTTTTTGGCTGCAACGCATCTTCAAGTGAACCTGACTGTTGACCGTCCTCGATCTTTCATGTGCATTTCTCATTAGGGTTATAATCTCTAAATGAAAATGGGATTGCCGAGGCTTTATCATACTTAGTAAACTATGTTAGGCCCACCAGGAATGTTTGTGTTTTATCCCTGCTGTCCATCCATTTTTACAGCTCATTTTAAGGTTGGGCCTAAAATTGAAGTATATCCAAAGCTCAAGTGGATCACAACCGCAAGTAAATGGTGGGAATAATGATTTCCAGGTAGAAACCTTCCTAGGGCCCACAGTGATGTTTATTTGTCATCCAACCTATTCATGAGATCACACAGACGTGAATAAAGGAAAAACACAAATATGAGCTTGATCCAATACTTATGTGGTCCCCGAGAATTTTTCAACGGTAGAAGTTCAAATCAAATTGTTTCTTGTGGCGTGATCCACATGAGCTTTAGATATGCTTTATTTTTTGACTCAAGCCCTAAAATTATCTAGTAAAATGGATAGATGTAGCGGATAAAATACATAAATTAGGGTAGGCCCCACAGAGTTTACTCGGTACCCAAATTGCTTCCCCAGTTTAAGTTACAATGCTACCAGCTTCAGCTGGTCACTTCTAATCAAATGAATCAATCCAGACCACCCATCCAATCCCACCTACTGTTCAAGTGACACTAAAAAAGCCATACAATCTGATCTTTGTATTACAGTCGTCCCACCATGGATAGCCTATGGATCCTATGCATCGATGGTAATTTGAGTTTCCAATACAACTAGACTTGTCAGATTGTGATGGAGCCCATGTTTTTAACTGTCAAGAAAGTTATCGGAATAAAGAATAGTCCTCTCTCTGTCTTAAGTTTATATTATCATAGACTTGACTTGGAATTACAGCTGATTCATGTTCCACTTGAGCTTCCATGTAATACAAGGACTTGTCGGACATGCAATAAAAGAGATGCAACTTAAGAGTACTTTTCTTCTTTGGTGACTATACTTTTCTACTTCTCGTGGATACTAAATGAGTGGTTAGCATTTCACTGTTATTATACAAGGACTTCTCCAAAGATTGAGACATGCAGTACAAGAAATTCCAAATGATATTCTTTTTATTTGTAGATTTTACTTCCAATGAATATTAAATAAGTGATTCATATTTCTTGAGCTATTACAATACAAGGATTTCTTTTAAAAATAGAATAGACAATGAAAGAGATGTAGAATGAGATTTTTTTTATTATCCGATGACTATATTTTTCTACTTTACTTCCAGTGGACCTTAAATGAGTGGTTAGCATTTCTTAAGCTATGTTTTTATTAGTAGCATAAATAGACAATTGAGCCATGTTGTGCCAGGGGAATTGGAAGATAAGAAACTTGACTGTTTCAGAACTGATCAGATGTTTCAAAGTACCACAATTTATGGTATGGTGCCATCTCTTCCGCTGACAGCCACTTGGGCAAGACATCAGCACCATTTACCATGAAAATCACATAAAATAAAAATCAGGCCCATCCACTCATTAGTGGGACATTCAGTTGGAATCAATTGGACTAGGTAGGATTGTTCAACATTCACATTATATTATTTGTGGCTATGATCGTCTGATGTGTGATATTTGGGGACATGGTCCATCCACAAGAACTTAATGCGGGTTGAATTGGAGGAAAATTTTATGATTATGGTGTACTTATATAATGTAACGTGTCCGGTGGATAGCATAAGAGGATAGTAATAATTATAATAGCAGTTGCGCTGAATGTGCAGCCACCTCACTGGTGGAAAATGAGGCACATGAGCGTGGGATTAGAGCCGCTCAACTAGCAATCCAGTGACATAGATGTGAAGCCTATGGATCATCGGATAGGATATAGCATTAAAAACAAATTACTGAATGATTAAAAGATTGGGATGTATAATTCTGTCATGTGCGTCCCAACTGTTGATCATATTTTCCTGATTTTATGTGAACATTATCTAAACAGCAATGATTGCTTGATGAGCCAGGCCTATCTAACATAAGTGTACTAAATATACAATGTGTCACTTGTGTGGGAATCAGAACATTAATCAATCTGGCCGCACTGTGAATGTTGATTACCATAAAATTCAGCCATTCCCCTCATTCGGCGGGCCAGTAAGAACATAATAAGAATCAGTTAGAATAGGATATACAACAGTTCACATTGATGATCCACCTAAGGGCCTGTGTGATGATCATCCTAGATCCTGCAAACATTTGTTATGTGGTTACATATTCATGTAGAGAAGGACGTGATGAGGTTGATCACTGTCTTCCTTAGGGAGTAACTACTCCAAATCTATGGAGTTCTCGACTCCTCATAGAGTTTTCTTGAATTCGCGAGGGATAAAAATAGAAATTATTTCTAATAAATTTGAAATAAATTAATTGATGATAAATAAAATAAAATTACATTCCTTTAAATAATGAGCTCCAACCTATGATGAACTTTTAGACTCAAACTCCCTAAAAATGTGTCTTACTATAAATAGTAAACCCCAAGATGTGCTAAAAATAGTAATTAGTGTCCAATATGGCCTAACCATCTTGTTCTCTTAATTTTTCTAAGCCATATGCATTCTGGGAAAACTTTTAAAACTAAAAGGATCAAAAGTTATGATAAAACTAAAACTTACTATTTATAATAAAAACAAAAATAAAATGGACTTTTGACCGTCGATGTGATGAAATCTTACAAATCCGGCATGGAAACCAGGTGTAGCAGGTTGGTTGGCTAAAGTAAATTCTCCTGCCCCAAAATCACATATGATACGTCAAAAAACACATTTTGCTTTGTGAGATACGACTGTTTTAAGGTTCTGACGGTCCTGACCACTTTCACCTATGATTGGGCCTTCTCTAGTCCATCTTTGTCATGAAAGTGTCTATGACCAGCTTTACATCGTATATGGAGCTCTTCTATAAGGTGAATGCAGATGGGCCTCTGCAAATCATTAAGTGATTACTCACTGATTAAGCCACTGAAATTATTTGTCCCACTGCAAGTGGCCCATGCACAAAAAAAAATCACAAAGAACTTTTCGAGCCGGCCCTTCAATACGTAGACAATTAAGGAAAGAAAATGCATACATTGCACAAGCGGCATACAAGTAGTCAAATTAAACTGTCCAAAAAAAAAAAAAAAACTGTCCAGAAAAAAAATCAATCCCGTCCACTCTGCCCATTTGAGGTGGGCACCGGTGAATCCCACTGTAGGCCCCACGAGTATGATGTATTTTCATTACATCCACTCTACCCATCCATGTTGAAAGCTCATTTTATAAAATGGTACAAAAGATGAAGTAGATCCAAATCTCATGTGGATCACACCACATAAAATAATCTTGATTGAATCCCCACCATTAAAAGCTTCATGGGGCCCACCATAATGCTTATTGTCGATCCAACCTGTACTTGATAAGGTCAAAAAAACTTGGATGAAGAGGCTACACAAATATCACCTTGATCCAAAACTTTGACGCCAGCTAGTTCGCAAGCATTGTGGAGACGGTGGGCCGTACCATGAAGATCACCTGAAATAAAAAATTTTAAAAAAAATCAATCCCGTCCACTAATTAGGCAGACTTGGAACAACGGTTTGGATGAAGAAGGCATGGCCCCAGTTGTACAGACAAAGGCGTAAGGAGAGTCTGTATGACCTCGTTTTGAGGACCAGACTGGCACTTCCCTCTACTGTTTCTCAGAATCCTACATACAGGTGTCGACCTTTCCGTACTATGAACTTGATAAACGGTTTGGATATCTTAGACGATCAAGATGCGAGAGACTTGCCTTGTCAAGAGCGGAAACGGATTGGTTAGGATTGCTTCATCAGTGTTAAGAGAAAATGGTGGTGAACTAGCATGATTGATGTGTGCGGTCTTCGGATCTTATAAATTAAGAAGAGCCGAAGGAGAAATCAGCAAAGAAACAATTTTCCTTTCTAGAGCAGAGAGAAGGAATGGAGAGTTGTTATTCTCAGCAGAGAGGCTTTCTTATTTCTGTCTTTCTTTTAAATGTATTTATATATTGGGGAGGATATTGGAAGGTGAGTGGTTGCTTCAATTCCGAGAGAAAAGTTCTCACCACCTTTCGGAAGGCTCTCAACGACCCTTCCAATTTTCTCTCTTCATGGGATGATGATGCCTCTGACTGCTGCAAATGGAAAGGAATTACCTGCCACAACATAACTGGGTACGTTGTTAAACTCGACCTCCATACTTATTGGGATGATCCAGATCAGCTAAGACATTCAGCATTAAGTGGCAGAATTGATCCAGCTCTGGTTCAACTGAAGCATCTTCAGTTCTTGGACTTGAGCGGTAATGCTTTTAATGGCGCACCAATTCCAGATTTCCTGGGTTCAATGAAGGAGTTGAGGCATTTGAACTTGTCATGGGCAGCATTCAGCGGGAGAATCCCTCATCAGCTTGGAAACCTCACCAAACTCATTTCCCTGAAGCTTTCTTCATCTTATTTTAGTGCCAAAAACCTTTGGTGGTTGACGAGCCTACCTTCTCTCAAGTACCTCGACTTAACTTTTGTGAACCTTTCCATGGCAAGCCATGATTGGGTGCACTTAATGAACATGTCTCCTTCCCTCGTTGAGCTACACTTACCAGGTTGTGGTCTTTCATATATTTCTCCAACTCTTCCTTCTGTTAATTTCACATCTCTCCGTGTCCTTGATCTCCGTTTTAACAACTTCAACTCTACCATTCCAAACTGGATAGCTAACATTAGTAGCCTTGTCTCCTTGTATCTCTCCGATAACAACTTTCATGGTGAGGTTCCTTATCAATTTTCACAACTTACAAACTTGGAAGAGTTGTGGTTGGGATCAACTCATGAGAACCTGTGGGTTGATTGGTCAGAGTTCCTTGAAGGCAGCTGGAGGAAGCTGAAGATACTTGATCTATCTTTCAATCAGCTGCATGGAGGAATCCCCAACTCTATTTGGAATATGACATCACTTGAGTCTCTCTCTTTGTCATTCAGTGAGAATATAACAGGTAGCATTCCAAGAGCCATAACTAAGCTTATCGATTTAGAGAGGCTGTCTTTGGAAGGATACCATATGCATGCGGCCATTCCTGATTGGTTATGTGAGCTCAAAAATCTTAAACAACTTTCTCTCTCCGATTGCATGCTGACAGGCCCAATCCCTGCAGCTCTTCTTGGAGGATTGTCTTCCTTAGAAGAACTAGATCTCTCATGGAATCAGTTGAATGGGAATATCCCTACAGCTCTTGGAGGATTGTCTTCCTTACAAAGTTTATCGCTCCGTGGGAATCAGTTGAATGGGAATATCCCTGCAGCTCTTGGAGGATTGTCTTCCTTACAAGATTTATCTCTCCGTGCGAATCAGTTGAATGGGACAATCCCAACAACTTTAGGACAACTTTCAAACTTGATCGGGCTTGACATCTCTGACAACTCCTTGACGGGAAATGTGTCTGAAAGTGTTTTTGAAAACCTCAAAAAGTTGACGTCCTTGGATTTGTCTTCCAATTCTTTGGTTTTTGATCCACATGCTGATTGGGCCCCTCCATTTCAGCTTTCCTCTATTTACCTAGGATCATGTCATTTAGGTCCTCAATTTCCTCTCTGGCTAAGAACACAAAAATATCTAGTATTCTTAGATCTCTCTAACACAACCATCTCTGGCATCATCCCCACCTGGTTTTGGGATTTAACGCCCCAACTTCTTTCCCTGAACCTTTCAAATAACCAGATTTCTGGCCAATTGCCCGATCCTTTAAAAATGTTGCGGGGCAACATTGATTTGAGTTCGAATCATTTCAGTGGTCCCATACCTTACATATTGAATGGAGCGAGAGCACTTGATCTCTCCCACAATCAATTTTCTGGGCCAATCCCACCCAATTTTACATCCACAATGCAGGATTTAAATTACTTTTCTGCTAAAGGTAACCAAATCAGTGGAATGATTCCCTCATCCATAGAAGAAATGAATTCCTTGACTGTCCTTGACCTTTCCCGAAACAATATTGGTGGTATCATTCCATTGGGTTTGGGTAATTGCGTGGCACTTGAGGCACTTGATTTGAGCAAGAACAGGTTATTCGGAGGAATACCCACGTCTTTGGGTCTGTTACGTCAACTCCAGACAATGCACCTGAGCAACAATACTCTATCAGGAAAAATACCTTCATCTTTGAAGAAATGTACCAATCTGGAGACTCTCAGCCTTGGAGACAACAATTTCTCAGGTCATATTCCCACTTGGATTGGCGAAAGCTTTCCAGCTTTAAGAATTCTGAGTCTCCGATCGAATATGTTTTCTGGCAACATCCCATCACAATTATCAAAACTAACTTCTCTTCAGGTCCTTGATGTTGCACAAAATTGTTTATCTGGTTCAATTCCCCAAAGTTTTGAAAATCTCATGGCCATGAAAAATGAGCAAAAGATGAATCGCTTTCTTTCCTATGGAAATTCAATATTATATTACAAGGAAAACTTGCTTGTGTCAATGAAGGGGCAAATGCTTGAATACACAAGAACAGTTTCACTGGTAGTATGCATGGACCTTTCAAGAAATAACTTATCTGGAGAGATCCCTGAAGGACTCACAAGTCTTTTGGGATTGCGTGTCTTAAACTTATCTGGAAACCAGTTGACCGGAAAGATACCAGACAAGATTGGTAAATTGGCATTGCTAGAGTCTCTTGATTTCTCTGAAAATCAGCTTTCGAGTTCAATTCCTCTGAGCATGTCAAATTTAACTTTTCTAAGTCACTTGAACATGTCGTATAACAACTTGTGGGGAAAAATTCCATCTGGAAATCAGCTCCAAACATTCCAAGATCCTTCTATTTATATGGGCAACACTGGACTTTGTGGACCTCCTCTTCTAAATAAGTGTGTTAGCGATGAGACTCCTCCAGGTCCTGTTTACGTTGAAAAAGATGAAGAAGAGAATGAGATGCGTTGGTTTTACTCTGGGTTGGGACCAGGATTTGCAGTTGGGTTTTGGGCCTTATGTGGCATTTTAGTGCTCAAGAGGTCTTGGAGGATCTTCTATTACCGCTTCTTTGATGAGATGAAAGATAGACTCTTTTAGTAATTGTTATAGGATGTTATACTGAAGAAGTTTGATAGAAATCGGTAATGTGTAATGAATAATTGTTGTAATGTTGGATGCTTCACCAAGGTGGTTTTTTTTTTTTTTTTTTTTTTTTTTGTACTTTTAATGAGAATTGTAATAGAAAGCTTTAGTGATGAATTTGGGGAGAGAATCGGTCAGTATAGCCCCCTCTAATGTATATAATAATTATCAATAAAATTACAATTGATGTGCTCCCACATTTCTTTTTTAAAAAAATTAAAAATAATAAATATTCCGACTATTTTTGGGCCATCTATTTTTTGGGATCGGCTAGTGGAACAAAAGAAGTATTTCTATCAAATGATCCAAACCATCCAATCAAATGGCCCAGGAAATGGAAGGCTACAGAAAAAGAAGGGAAACTTTTGGATCTGATCTATGTAATTTTTACAAGGTGGCTAACGAAAGCGTTTGAGTTAACGGTTGGCCAGGAGCATGGATTTAAAACTCACGATTCGATGTCCGTGACTCATAGGCACTTTTGAGTCATGTGGCGATATTTCATTAATGACAAAAATACTCTTACAGAACTTTACATATATACCCTCACTCTCCAAACTTCATTGCTAAAGGATGTACTAAGCCCATATAGTCACAGCTTACAAAATGGACAACTACGATTGTTTACATAAGAATAGGTCTGATTGGATGGCTTATGTTTCTAAACGATCACTATTATCAGTCAATCCTAACCATTGCACCAATGGCCTACAAACAGGTGGATATAAATTGAAAAAAGGGTAGGTATGGATTGAATCATTCAACAAATGTGATTTTTTGCACTGTAGACCCTGAAATGAATACTGGACTAATGGACGGCATAGATTGATCGATCAGTCAGACAATCAAAGTCTCCCAATAGAACAAGGAGCACTGTAACTTATAATGATCTGAACCACTGGATCATTTCTCAATAACAAAACAATACAACCTTATCCATTGAACATTTAATAAAAAAATTAAAATAAAATAAAAAACCACGTGATCACATGATGGTGCATACATGTGGATTTTCATCGCTGAAAAGGGATGCCACAGCTTCATCAGATGCCACAGCCACTGAGTAGGTCGCGGGAGTATGGAAGAAAGTGTGTACACTCGCCACATTGTTGCTGGACCGTTCGTAATAGTGGTTCGCTATGTGGGCCGGGTATTTATAAAATGATTAAAAATGGAGTAAGATGGGAATGGCCATTGCTCGGCAGCCTTCACAGTCCGACGTACGGTCTTGATTACCTTCTTCTCCTCCACTGCATGCCTTCCTACGGTAACCTTATGTGTTTCCATTTCTATGTCTATTTCATCTACTCCTGCGGAGCATGGAAAGAACTGAATAAATCAACATACTAGTTATTCATCTATGAATATCATGGGGTGGCACATGTGCCAATGTGGCATACGTGTTTAAGATTCAATCAGTTAATCAAGCAGGCCCAACTTAAGACTTGCACCATATGTACATGTGTTATATATTACAAATATGCCATGGATCCATCTTAAATATAGACCATTGTGGTTTCATTCCTTTAAAATGTCTGTTTCTTTGTGCATGTGTGGCCCACTTGATCAGTGGATGGACAAAAAATATTCAAGTGGGAAATAAGGATTTTCTCAATTTCTACTCAGGCGGGTTGAGTCTGGGCCGGGCTTGGGCAACCAATTCTTCCAAGCTTAAACCAGGCCTGACATGGTAGGCCCATGAGGATTCATGCCAGGATCAAGCCCTGGGTTTTAATTAAGTGTTGGGTTGGCCCGGGCCTAGCTTGGCCTGACACAAGCCTTGCCCATTGCCACCTCACTTGAGCAATAGAAATTTCTGTAGGCCTAGGTCTGCTTTAAAATCAGGCCCATATCCGACCTATCTTTCGTAGGCCCAATTTGGACCCATCACTACACCAAAATCTCTGGATAGGAATGGCTGGGATTTTGGTTTGAAAACGGTTAAAGCTATCTAATTTGAAACGATTATAAACCGTGTTTAAATTTGTACCTGTTTTAACAACCAACATTTCTATTTCTGATATTTTGTTGGCGTCTCACTTGCGTTCCGGATATTCCTAATTATTAGGATTATGTTCTATTGTTATATTTTAAAACAGATGGATGAAATGGATTCGATTAGTAACCTCTAAGTGGACCCCACAAGGTCCAAGAGGCACATTGCATCTATTTGCCGCAGACTACCGATTAGTTTTAACCATTTTCTTACTGTTGAAGTTTAGATGTATGTGCTTCAGCAAAATGATGCAATAGATGTTATCATTGGATCTCCATCAGTGAAGTTTTTTTAAAAATAAAAAAATAAAATAAGCAGGGTTAAAAATTGTTCCTAAATATTTGTTACTAAAATCTGATTGTTGGTAACGGAACGGTTCTAAACCGTTCCTAAAGTACCGTCCCAAAAATTTGAAACGGTACCCAAAACGGTTCTGAACCGTTCCTGTTTTTCTGCTAGTCTCATTTACGGTTTTGTAACCGTTCCTGAAGCAGTTAGGAACGGTTCTGAACTATTCCTAAATGACGATTTTGGTGTAGCGCGTGATATCAAGAAATATCATGATTTTTCTACCAAATTAGACTTGACTAATCATGAAATATCATGGTATTTGGTGCAAATTAACAAACACGCCCTTAGCTAACACAAGAAGCATGCTTAGGATTAGAAAATGTGCATTACTGGATGGGGCGCATATAGCTGCATGGCTCAACAATCTGAACCATCCATCTGGTGGGCTCCATTCTGAATGACTATGGTCTAAGAACCATGTCCATTTATGTTAGACGATCAACTGGTGTCATATGATATCCAACTGGTGTATTTTTCGAGCTCCACAAGATGGACAGCTTGGAATTGCAAATGATATCATGTTGCAGCTAATCCAAACAAGTTGTGACCAGCACAAGCCACACTCATACAAACTCTTAGGCGGTGTTTGGCTGTGCAATATCATGAACTTTTTTTATATTTGGTGCAACCAAACAAAGCTTTAATAAGAGATTGATCATGTATATACGTTTGAGCTTGAAGAGATCTTTTCGAATCTGTGGCGCAGCCCTCACAGTCGAGGTTGGGGACCCTCACCTGTATCACCTGCAACCGGGCCGCGGCGTCAACCGGACATAAGCATGTGATTAGTCACTAATTACAATTAATCACTACCAAAAACAAAAATGCATACTTTCAGACATGTTTTTGTAGTTTAATATGATAGAACAAAATGTGTGTGTAGGAGGATTCTTGTGTAGAAATATAATTGGGAGCTTATTTATAGAGAGGCATTTGAAGGTTTGATCTCGGAATGGAATGAACGGCTAGAAGTATCCTATAAAGAAATTGTGGGAAGCCTTTTTGGAGATTTGGATTTTGAAAATTTGAGAGAGAAGCGGGCCAAGGCGTGCAATGGTAAAAAGTGGGTCAGGTTGATCTAGCCTAGCCCGTTTACAATTAAATAAGGTCATATCCGGTTGGCTCAGGCTTGATAAATTTTAAGTCGGTTGAGTCGGGTTAGAGTGTAATGGATTGTGGATTGGGTTTGCAGAATTTATATGAACCGAGAGGCCCATGTCTTGGGCCCTGGTAGTAAATAGAGGTGAGGCTAGTCGCAAGTCTTCCTAAAGGGTAGACTATTTGGTCAGGTACCAGCTAATAATACAACTTGGCTGAATATTTTCCATGGGCTGATCACCCAGCCCAGTTCTACTTGGCTTGAAAACTTATGAAAACTTATCTTGGACTTGGGTCCATGGTTAAAAGACTAGAAGACTCAGACCGACTCGGTCAGTCCTGAGTTGAGATGTGACTTGCCCGAGTCAAGGATAAATTGACCTGGCTCACCCAACTCAGGGATGATTGGGAGTTTGACTTGTGGTATTGAACCAGATTTGGATATTGCCAGGTCCAGTGCATTTTGGAGCACCGCAAGTTATGGTTGGAGATTATGTGTTAGCCGAGTAACAGCTTAGTTGGTGTTACCCTTAACTGCAGGGCCGATCTTGATGATATGTTGTATATCCACCCCTGCCCATTTTAATTAGGACACGGTCCCAAACATTAAGCATATCCAAATCTTTGGTGAACCACACTACAGGAAACAGAGATGATTGGATGCTCATAATTAAAAACTTTTTAAGGCAAATTCATAATGTTTATTTGCCATCTGACTCATTGATAAGATTAATCAAAACCATGAGAAATATCCAAAGCAGATCGGCTGAAAAAAATAAGAAACTGAATTGACACCGGCATAAAACTCCAACATGAAAAGGCGACCGTTCCACCCATTCCGCTTAACTACTTCTACCGTTGTCAAATTTTACACAACATAATCATCAAGAAGAATAATCAAACAGATATTTTGAGTAAGCTAACCCACAAAAATCAAATTGGCAAACAATTTAGAACCATGAAATATATTTTTTAAAATAAAGAACCGATTAGCCATGAGGGACAAAAGTTATGAATGATTTACAATCCAAACTTCAAATAATAATTTCTTCATATTATTCATATTCAAAATGAATTTCTTCGAACCAAACCCACTTGAATCCAATTGCATCATTCCTTACATAGAATTGGGCCCAGATCTGATATACCACTTTCACTTCCCTTGGGGCTTCTTTTAATCCAACCGTCTATAGCTTTTAAAGCCGGTGGCCATGCCTTGTCTTTGATTTTCTTGAAGGACGCTGATTGTTTACCACCACCACCAGGATGTGTGATGTAGAGAGGGTCGTGGACAATTATATGGCGAAGATGGATCAGAAAAGGCTTGGTCGACGACAAAAGTGATCCGGACCGTCGGACCTTAAATTAGGCATATCTCGCAATCCGGAATGAGTTATCAGACGTAAAATATATGATTTTGAGGTAGAATGAGCTACTTTAGCCAACCAACCCTGTTATGCCGAGTTGCCCAAGCTGGATTTGTGAAATACCACAAAATCGACGCTTGTTTCCCTATTTTAATTCCGTTTTTACTATAAATAGTAAGTTTTAATTTGATTATAACTCTTCATTCGTTGGGCTTTAGGAGTTGTGTCCAATGTGAAAAGAGCTTAGAAAAATTAGGAGAACAGCTTAGTAAAGCCAAATAGGACACTTCCTATTTTTGGCCGAAAACCTTGTGCAGTAGTAGGCATCACGAACGTCTAAAAATAGTAAGTTTACTATTTATAGTAAGTCGTGAATTGTAGGAGTTGTAGTTGTAGTTTGATTCTGATTTTTTTCCTATTACTTGGTACCCCTATTTAAAGGGTTGTGAACTCATTTTTATTCATTCATCAATCAATTTCGAATTTATTAGAATTTATTTCTATTTTCTTGCTTTCTTTCGTCGTGGATTCAAGAAGTCTCTATGAGGAGTTCAGAGAAATTCTGTGGATTCGGAATATTTATCCTCTTGAGGAATACGTTGCTCGACCTCACGTCCTTCCTGTGCTAGTTTAATTTGGATGTGTCTGGAGCCCATTTACATCATGCCCCACTTATGGGTGTCATTATGGGGCCAATTGCCCCACAATGGGAGACTTGAGTAGGAATGAGTCGTTTTCTCACGAAACGGAGTGACACAACATGCTTATGGGTGTCAATTGGCCCCATAATGAAATTTCAATTGAAATTCATACGTTGTACACTCCGTAACTCATTCCAGATCAAAAGTTATGGTTGATTTACGGTTTATATTTTCAACGATAATTTTTCTCAATCAGAAATAAATTTCTCTAATTCAGATGCGTCTGGAGCCCAATTACATCGTGCCCCACTTAAATTGGGTCCAGATCTTTTACGCCCGCTTGGGTTTGAGCTTTTTTCAATCCATCTAGGCCAAATAGTTCTGCAACCCGTTCTACATGAGTTTCCCCGGTAACCCATGAGTTCATGTGTGCTAGAACTAATTGACAATACGGATCAATGGATTTTTCTAAAGTGTATTAATGAACAGTTCCATATCAGGGTGAAAAGATGGTTTTAGAAGGACCAGACTTCCTTTAATGAGATTTTCTAAGCCTTGCTTGCGTGTTTAAGACAACCCATCTACGGGCCACAACAGGTGATAAGGTGACACACGTACAAGATCCACAAAGCCTGCTAATCGATGCCATATCATGCCAAATTTCTCAAACATGTGGCAGCAGTTGTTGAAACGCATCTGAGGGCTAAACAAACGTTCGGACGAACATTTTTTAAGCCTGGCACTTGCTTCCATTTCTGTAGCAATTTGACATGCAGCCTGGCTTGTTTTTGCCACGCGCGTGGAATCTACAAACAGTGGGACAAAGCTAATGGATGTCATAGATCTAGCACACGTATTCAAAGTTGGATTAGAACATGTATGGTTGATATAACACTAGTCGGGATGGAAGCGGATTGGCTGGTTTACCACACACCGACCTTGCCGGTGGGTTGAAGTCACCAAGATCTGTGGGTGCCATCATGAGGTATGCTTTGTATCCAAACCGTACATCCATTTTGCGAGCTAGTCATAATTAGGCTTGCGTCAAAAAAAAAAAAAAAAAAAAAAAGACAGATCCAAATATCAATTGAACCACACTGCGAAAAGCAGGGGGGATTTGAACGTCTACCATTGAAATCCTTTCGGGGTCACATAAGTTTTGGATAATATGATATTTGTTTTTTCTCTTCATCCAAGTATATGGGACTGCATTAACAAATTAGTTGAAAAGTAAACGATATGATAGGCCCTAAAAATGTTTTAATGGTGAAATTTATTGTCACTACTGCCATTTGTGGTGCGGTCCACTTGAGCTGATATGAATTACTTTTGAGATCATGCTCCAAAATAATCTTGCCAAACGGATGAACCGTGTGAATATAATAAATACATCAGTGTGTTCATGTAACTTTGATATTCTTTGAATGGCTCCTACACCTCCGAGTTCGACGAACAGCAGCACTCGTCTTCCACTCAATCCGCTTCCGTTTACGATCGATCCTCTGTTTGTCTATGATAGTGTGGACCAATCCCAATGCAGTAAAGGAAGAGGATTTGTTGGTGTCCCACACACTAACAACCTAACTGGTGTGGATGTGTGTATTCGAGTACCAATGGTTCAAAGGAGATCAAAGTTACATGGCCCTTACAATGATGTACTTATCATATCTACACTGTTCATCATTTTTTTTTATAAACAAAAAAGGTTTTTCCATTCGAAAAAGAAGCCATATATACATTCGGGCCACCTTTACACAAAATAGGGAGTCTATCGTGAGAAAACTGCTCATCAATTCATCAATTCGGCAAGATCATTTTATATCTTGATCTCAAAAATGAGTAATTTCCAAGCCTCAAGTGAACCACACCACAAATAGCAGTGGGACAATAATTCTCACCGTTAAAACATTCGAAGGGCCACCTACGTAATATTTACTTTCCATCCAATTTATCTATAAGGCCGCGGGGACATGGATGAAGAGAAAACAAATATTATATTGATCCAAAATTTCTATGACACCAGGAAGGTTTCAATGGTATACGTTTAATCTACAATCCTCTGCTGCTTTCTACGGTGTGGTCAACTTGATATTTAGATCTGTTTTCTTCTCTGGCTCAAGCCTTAGGACTAGCTTACCAAGTGGACGGACTGTTGGAATATAACTAATACCTCATGATGGACCCAAGAATTTGGTGACGTCAACATACCAGCTAAGTTGCTGTGTGATTGACTGGTGTACCCCATACACCCGGTTTATAGCTGGTGCAGTTACGTCTCGTGCGAGGATGAGCGCCGACGCTCCTCTAGCTCGAGTTGTGCGAACAGTTCAAATGAAATTAAAGTTACATGGGCCCAACAATGATGTACTTATTATATTCATACCGTTCATCCGATTTTTGAGATTATTTGAGAGCATTAGACAAAAACCGAATCATATCCAAAGCTCAATTGGACGACACCAAAAATACCAGTGACGACAATAATTTTCACCATTAAAAAATTCGTAGGCCCACCATAACGTTTATTTTCCATCCAATACATGGATTAAGTGGAAAAACAAATTTCATATTGAGCTGAAGCTTCCGTGATCCCCAAAAGGGTTTCAATTGTAGACGTTCAATCTCTCACTGTTTGTTTGCAGTGTGGTCCACTTGATATTTAAATCTGTCTTATTTTTTGGCTCAAGGTTTAAGATGAGCTCGAAAAATGGATGGACGGCTTGGATATAGCACATGCCTCATGATGTAACCCACGGAACTTGCTGACGCCAATACATCAGCTATATAGCTGGTGTGTGGTACATCTGCCAATCCGCTCCCGTAAAATAAGAAATTCCGGTTCCAGTCAAACAGACCGGATCCGCATTCGATCTAGCAGACGTCATTTCCTGCCGGCTAAACTACCGAGCCGTTCTATTCTGTAGGAGGAGCTACACTCCTGTTACAGTACACCATCATTTAAAGAAATGGTGGTGACTCTCCTCAAATCTTATAAATTAAGGACGGGAGGGAGAAATTAGAAAGAAGCTATTGTACTTTTCCAGAGCAGAGAGAGAAGGAATGGAGAGTTATTCTTCTCAGCCGAGAGGTTTCCTTATTTCTCTTTTACTTTTAAATGTATTAATATATTGGTAAGGATAATGGAAGGTGAGTGGTTGCTTGGATTCGGAGAGAGAAGCTCTGACCACCTTCCGGAAGACTCTCAACGATCCCTTCGATCATCTCTCTTCATGGGATGATGCCTCGGACTGCTGCAAGTGGAGAGGAATTACCTGCCACAACATAACTGGGTTTGTTCTTAAACTCGACCTCTACGCTGATAACTACAGGCTAGTGGTAGAATTGATCCAGCTCTGGTTCAACTGAAGCATCTTCAGTTCTTGGACTTGAGCGGTAATGATTTTAATGGCGCACCAATTCCAGATTTCCTGGGTTCAATGAAGGAGTTGAGGCATTTGAACTTGTCAGATACAGGGTTCAGTGGGAGAATCCCTCATCAGCTTGGAAACCTCACCAAACTCATTTCCCTGAAGTTTTCTTCATCTTCTTTGAGTGCCAAAAACCTTTGGTGGTTGACAACCATACCTTCTCTAAAGTACCTCGACATGTCTGGAGTGAACCTTTCCATGGCAAGCCATGATTGGGTGCATGTGAAGAACAAGTTTCCTTCCCTCGTTGAGTTGTGCCTATCAAGCTGTGGTCTTTCATATATTTCTCCAACTCTTCCTTCTGTTAATTTCACATCTCTCCGTCTCCTTCATCTCTATTTTAACAACTTCAACTCTAGCATTCCAAACTGGATGGCTAACATTAGTAGCCTTGTGTTTTCAGATCTCTCAAGGAATCAGTTGAATGGGAATATCCCTGCAGCTCTTGGAGGATTGTCTTCCTTACAAGAATTAGATCTCTCAGAGAATAAATTGAATGGGATCCTTGCAGCTCTTGAAGGATTGTCTTCCTTACAAGAATTAGATCTCTCAGAGAATCAATTGAATGGGATCCTTGCATCTCTTGGAGGATTGTCTTCATTAAAACATTTAATTCTCTAAGGGAATCAGTTGAATGGGAATATCCCTGCAGCTCTTGGAGGATTGTTTTCCTTACAAAGTTTATCTCTCAGTGAGAATCAGTTGAATGGGAATATCCTAACAACTTTAGGACAACTTTCTAACTTGTATTTGCTTGACCTCTCTTACAACTCCTTGACAGGAAACGTGTCAGAAAGTGTTTTTGAAAACCTAAAAAAGTTGAGTTACTTATATTTGGAATCCAATTATTTGGTTTTTGATCCTGGTCCACTCCATTTCAGCTTTCTTACATTTACCTAAGTTCATGTCATTTAGGTCCTCGATTTCCTCTCTGGCTATGAGCACAAAAATATGTAGAAGAGTTGGATCTCTCTAACACAACCATCTCTGGCATCATCCCCCCCTGGTTTAGGGATTTAACACCCAAAGTTTATCAACTAAACCTTTCAAATAACCAGATTTTTGGCCAATTGCCCAATCCCTTAAAAATGAAGGATCAGGCAAACTACATTGATTTGAGTTCGAATCATTTCAGTGGTCCCATACCCTGCATATTGAATGGAACCCTAGTGCTTGATCTCTCCAACAATCAATTTTCTGACTCAATAGTACCAAATTTTACATCGGCAATACAATATTTACAATACTTTTCTGCTAGAGGTAACCAACTCAGTGGCATTATTCCCTCATCTATAGAAGGTGAATGATTTCCTTGACTATCCTTGACCTTTCCCGAAACAATGTAGGTGGTATCATTCCATTGAATTTGGGTAATTGTATAGCCCTTGAGGCAATTGATTTGAGCAACAATAGATTGTCAGGAGAAATACCTAGGTCTTTGGGTAAGTTGCAACGACTCCAAACAATGCACTTGAGCAATAATAGCCCATCAGGAAAAATCCCTTCGTCCCTGAAGACGTGCTAGTTTGGAGTCTCTGGACCTTGGATACAACAATTTCTCAAGTCATATTCCCACTTGGATTAGCAAAAGCTTGCCAGCTTTAAGAATTTTGTGCTTACGATCCAATATGTTTACTGGCAACATCCCACCACAACTGTTAAACCTAACTTCTCTTCAACTCCTTGATGTCGCACAAAATTGTTTATCTAAATCAATTCCCCAAACTTTTGAAAATCTCATGGCGATGAAGAATGAGCAGAAGATAAACCACGTTCTTTCCCTATGGAGGGACGAGATCATCATATTACAAGGAAAACTTATTTGTGTCAATGAAGGGTCTAATGCTTGAATACACACGAACAATTTCACTAGTTACATGCATGGACCTTTCAAGAAATAATTTATCTGGAGAGATCCCTGAAGGACTCACAAGTCTTTTGGGATCGGTTGTCTTAAACTTATCTAGAAACCATTTTCTCAGAAGGATCCCAAACATGATTGGTAAATTGGGATCGTTGGAGTCTCTTGATTTCTCCAAAAATCAGCTTTCAGGTACAATTCCTCTGAGCATGTCAAGTTTACTTTTCTAAGTTACTTAAACTGGTGGGGGAAAATTCCATCTGGAAATTAGCTCCAGACATTTCAAGATCCTTCTATTTATATGGGAAATAGCGGGCTTTGTGGACCACCTCTTCCAGATAAGTGTGTTAGCAATGAGACTCCTCAAGGTCCAATGCCTATTAGTGGTAACATTGAAAAAAATGAAGAAGAGTATGAAATACGTTGGTTTTACTCTGCAATGGGACCGGGATTTGCCATAGGATTTTGGCCTTCTGTGGCGTTTTAATGCTCAAGAAGCCTTGGAGGATTGCCTATTACCGCTTCTTTGATGAGATGGAAGATAGACTTAATTTGTTTTAATTGTCACTATACTTGATGCTAGATTAAAAAAGTTTGATTAATTGAAACCCACGTCCTGAATGATGAGTCGCTGTACAATGGATTTTTTTTCTTTTTTCCTTTTTTCTGTTAGTACTTCTTATGAGAGTTGTAATAAAAAGTTTAGTGATGAAAATATGGGGAGACAACTGGTCAGTGTTGCCCCTCTAATGTATATAATTTTCAAGTATCAATAAAATTACAGGTGGTGTGCTCCCACCTTTCTGTAAACAAATAGTAATAAATATTCTTACTTTATACGTTTCAGCTGCTCTACTGATCAACTGGACCACCCCTAAAGAGAAACATATGGTTAAAATTAGCTAATAGTCCATATTCAAGTTGCAGGTTTGTGATTTTATTGGGCCGGCAGGGCCTCTTCCTCCCTCGGTGGCCTGTTCTCTATTGCCGCAAGACTGTCTAAACCACATTGTTCAAAGAGGTTTCGCCACCTCTAAAGAAACCCCGTTAGCATTCTGGCCTTGCGATCCATCCGGATCCTTCTCCATTAAATCCGCTTGGCAATTGAGCAATGAAGTGTCAGCCTCTAGGTGGTGGCACGGCCGGTTCTAGAGTAGGAAAATACCACCGAAAATGTCTATCTTGCTGTGGAGACTGTTTCAAAATGCTGTCCCGTTGGACGAGATTATCCAGCGCAAAGGTATCCAGCTCGCTTCTTGTTGTGTATGTTGTGGGTTGAGCTCTCCCTGTAATCCAGCTATTGAATCGCCCAAACATCTCTTTCTTTCGAGCCAAATGGCCGGGCTGATCTGGGGACATTTCTCAACCCTTTGTGGAGTTGTCCTCACCCCCCATTCTACGATGGAAAGCCGCTTCAAGCAATGGAAGCAAGCCTCGGTAGCGGGAGCAACGCCGACTGAGACTAGAAAAATCATTCCTGTCCTCATTGTGTGGGAGATTTAGAGGCGTAGAAATAGCGCCAGACATGACGAGATTCCTATGCGCCTGAACACCTCCTTATCTTGCATCTGTTGGTGGGCCAGGAATATCCTCCATGGGGACTTTTTCTAGCCTGGTACGAGCCCAGGCTCCCATCCATCGTTTCGGTGTGATCAAGCCTTGACCGTTGTCAAGCAGGTTAAGCCGGCTCAGGAGTGGGTTAAGTTGAACGTGGATGGTTCTACTAGAGGGAATCCTATGATGTCAGGAGGGGGCGGCATTTGTAGGAGAGAAGATGGAAGCATGACCTTCGCCTTCTCGAAAGGCTACGGTTTGGGGACAAACAATTTGGCGGAGCTCTGTGTCATCTATGATGGATTGTTGTTGTGCCTTGATAGAGGGGTTTTTTTTTTTTTTTTTAGTGTTGAGGTAGAGACTGATTCAAGTTAGTGGCTGATTTGCTTGAGGGGATAGCTAATCGGCATTGGAGATGGCAGGCGTGGCTAAGGAGGATTCAATTGCTTAAGCGGGTTCTTCCCTTCCAGATCTGCCACATTCACCGTGAAGGTAACGGTCCGGCAAATGTGTTGGCCAAAGAAGGTAGCAGAAACCAAAGAGAGGTAGTATATATATAATCAGCTGAGAGAGATGTCAGCCCTTGCTCGCGGTCTCATCTTCCTTGACAAGCTTGGTCTGGGCTATGTCAGAAAACCCCGTGGGAAAGTGTACAGTCTGCGGGTTTCCCATTCTTTTCCTTCTTTTCATCTTCCTTTACGATAGGCGCCTTGTTTCCTTTTTGTACCAAGGGTAGCCCAAAGCTCTGGGTCTTGTATAGTCCTTTTGTGGTTTTATTTTTTATTTTTATTTTTTTTAAGCAGTTTGCTTTTTCTCTTAAAAGAGAGAGAGAAAAAAAAATTAAAAAGAAGTCCATATTTAAGTTGTGAACTGCTTAATGAGTGCAGTAGCTTAATTTTTCAGCCAAGTCACACATGAAGTGGGATACTTCCCATGCATGATCTGGCAAGCCGAACCATAGTCATGTGCAGATAGTTTGGTTAGCAAGTCCAGTCCACTATCATTCTTTGCATTCTCGAAACAATTGTTGTGGTCATCATAGTAAGAATTATCTGCCTAACCTCTATGCATATGATTATATGGTTGGTAGGTTCTGATCATCCATCTAGTGGACCTCAACGTGGCCATTTGGGCATGTACCAATTGATTCTCTATGTGAACTTGCTTGATTTGAAAAAAGCCCACTTCCCCATTCATTAGCCAAGCCACACAGAAATAATGAATATAGGTTGTTGTAGATATTTTTCTGTCCGATTAGTCCGGTCTTGACAGCCCGGTATAGTTTTAGCTAGTTTTTCTTTCCTCATGATAGGCCTCCTCTCAGCCCTTTTTTTCCTGTGAGGTTGCCCAAAATGTATTTGGTGATGTAAAGTTGTTCAAATATATTAAGATTTTATCATTTGAAAAAAAAAAAAAAAAAAAAAAAACACGACAACATCTACATAGTCCACCCGGCCCATCTAATGATTGCACGCATTATATTCCCATATTTGTTGCGGTTCACTTCTTGAATCTCTCTTAGCAAATCTTGGCGTTGTCTTTGAATAGTGCTAACTCTATCACCCAAACATAATTCACCTGATAATTACCAACGTATTTATTTGTTTTTTCACTGCCTCATGCACTACTGCTTATGTGAGTCCAACAGTCCCTTGATACTGCTTGATCTGACCCTTAGATTAACCCCAAACTTTAGTGCGGGCATGTATATATAGAGAGAGATATGCTCACTCAAATAGTTGTATGGTCCAATAAGTTTCGAATAATTAATGTTAGAAAATGTTCTTCCAAGAAAGTTATTTCAAGGAGGAAAAAAGTTGCCGGCTTAAGTGGGCCCCACCGCGGCATCCATGATGCATGCATACCTGAGATTTACTCCAACCATTACATGTGTAATCCCATTCTAGGCTCCAAACCAAAAATTCAGGCTGACAGATTTTAATGGGCCAGATTAGTAGAAACAGTTGGGAGAGAGAAACACACCTTTGATTTTTACAAGGCCCATCAAAATGAGAATGTGAAATCCCCTCCAACCATTAGATACCAGACCAAAAGCTAGGCTTGAGCCCCAAAATTTATGCCCATACTTGATTTACATCAAAGAAAACGCATTACGAGGGTGAGCTTACTATGTTCTTTTTTTTCTTTTGTTTTTTTTTTTTAAAATTTTTATTTATTTATTTTTTATTTCTTACTTACTTCAATGTACATGCTTTAGTTATCCTTTTTCAATTAAAATTGGTATTAGAGCTGAAGATTATAGTCACATAAAAGACAATGATTTCTTAAAAAAGAAATTGTGATTTCTGGAACGAATAATGGAAGTAGATTCATTGAATGGGTAATATTGAAATCCCATGGTTGGATCCAGAGAGTAACCCAAGTGGTCAGTGATTTGCTTGTGATTAAAAAATTATCATGGAGGCCAAATCAAGAAAACAGAGAGATGAACCCAATCAATCAAAGGTGTTGTTCACTGTATTTGTTGTAGGTACAGGAAAATGTATGTGGATGATTAAATTTATCTTTACACAGAGAAATAATCCACTTAAAATTTCTACACAGTTCAAGGCAGTATCCCTTAATGAGTCGAAGTACACAATGGGGAAGATTGAACTGTTTGAATCACTTAGGGAGCAGGTATTCTCTATGACTTTAATGATGGCTTTTTTTATTTATTTTCTCCCTGCCCCTCGGTGTGGGCTCCCTTTATATTCTTTAGGTTGTGTGCCCATTGAAAGGAAATAAGAGTCTTTTTGTTTACTTTAAAAAAAAAATCACTCACATGACCATAAAAATTATATCTGATTGGATTATAACAACCATTCACCTAACAACCTACACCACAGATGGTTAGACCAATCATACTCTTATTCTTTTTCAAAATTTTATTATAATAGGCCTGTATAGAAACATTTGGTGGACCAAACAAAAGATAGGGCTGCCAAAGAAACAAAAAGAGGCACCCACCTACACTAGCCATACACTTCGGGTAGCCTAGAGGAAAAAGAAAAAGCTCCGATTGACTTCCTATCATATAACTCTACATTCGTGTGTGTGTGTGTATGTGTGTGTGTGTGTGTGTATATATATATATATATATATATATATATATATATATATATATATATATATCCACATACTTCGGGTAGCCTAGAGGAAAAAAACAAAAACTCCGATTGACTTCCTATCATATAACTCTACATTCGTGTGTGTGTGTATATATCTCGGAAACACTCACCTGCGAACCAGTTCGTATGTACTATGTACAAACTTTTTTGAGAACCCATTATACGTGATGTAGATCCAAAATCTGAACCGTTCATGTGAAGCAGAACCTCGCGAAACCCCCCAGACCCAAGTTTTACTTTGATCTAAAACTTTGATGGGCCATGAAAACTAAAATAGTTTCCTCCCTTGATTTGCATTTCTCTTTGCTATGGCCTACCAGAATTTTAGATCAGGGTGAAAATTTATTATATGAGGTTTCATGGGATTCTGCTTCACATGGACCGTTCAGATTAGACACCCATGGCATGCGTGCAAAGGTGCGTATGTGTAGGTGCGCAGGGGAGCATGACTCTCTCTCTCTCTCTCTCTCTCTCTCTCTCTCTCTCTCTCTCTCTCTCTCTCTCTCTCTCTCTCTATATATATATATATATATATATATATATATATATATATATAAGAACAGGACCGAACCGGCCAAGGGAGATCCGAACTCGTCCTGAAACACCATAGTAATTAATTGGGACTCCCTCCACTTAAAATTTCTACACAGTTCAAGGCAGAATTCCTTAATGAGCCGATGCACACGATTAGGAAGATCAAACTGTTTGAAACACCAGCTCCAGCGTATTACAAAAGCTAAATTTATGAAAAGATGTTTCACTTGCACATGCATAAGTGCACCAATGTATATAATCAAAATGTGAGGCAGAGCAACATGCTACTAGTTGTGCATTGACAGAACTTCAGCAAGAAGGGATTGTGAAAATAAAAAACACTAATGGAAGCTTATCAAATCTTAATGCAACTTCAGAATAAGAAAAAAAATAAATAAAAATTTGAAAGAAAATTATCATTTTCGAAGTTAAAAATAGCTAAAGGAATGTTTGAAGCAGCAGTTAAAAATAATGGAATAGTATGGAGGGCATATGTAGGTACTGTCATAATACACACACTCGAGGCTGTGCTTACAAATTTTTTTTGAAGAATATCAAAATCGTTATTTTTAAATTAAGGAAAGATTTTGTTGAAAATTAATTTTGACAAAAAAAATGTTAACCAAGGTATTTAAGGAGTTTAGGAATATGAAAAGATAAATTTGTGGTATATAAAATATGAAATAATTATGAAAAAAAAAAAAGAACATAAATTCAAGTTTAATGGCTTACTTTAGTAATATGAAAGTAGAATAGAAAAGAGAAATTATATAAGGAAAATTTACTCTAAAGTGGTGACAAGGTGCAATTGACTATAGTAAAGAAGTTCTCTTTTATATATATATATATATATATATATATATATATATATATATATATATATATATTTGTTAATGTCACTTCTAGTAAGGGTTCCTTTGGGAGCTTGTTAATGGAAGTAAATAACTATAGGAAAATAGCTTGAAAAGTGCTTTGTTTGAAAGAGTTTGGGAACAATGACCACATGACAAAGGAAATTTGTGGCATATGGATCTCATACCCAAGACATCCATGATCATTTAAGCAAGTTCGGGCAACCCGTCCCTGATAATCTAAGTATTGGTCACCCAATGCTTAAAATATGGTAGCTTAGGCAGTGAATCTCAACAATCATTTATAGCTCTTAGTTAAAAATAAATCAATCAAATAGAACATCCTTGCCATCAATGCTTTTGGTTCAATGTAAACCATTTTTAGTTCATTCTCCATTTCATGACCCCGTTTATATGCTGACAGGGCAATCAATGGTCTTGGCTGACTTAGGGCAATCAAACCCAAAAGTTTTAAATAGAGCAGGGTAAACAAGACCTAACTAACAATTCAAAATCAAGGCCTAGACCGTGAGAACCTATATGCGTGGATGGTGTCAGCCTTTCCCTAGCCCAAAGAACAGGTATAAATACCATTTTGAACAAAGGTGGGCAATGGGCTGGGTAGCTCACCTGACCCCACGAGCCTAACTCAGCTCTAGGTTAAGCTTGGATCTACTATCTTGGCTTATGGGCCAGGCTTGGCCTCACATGCACAGCCTGGTTTTTTGTGCAGCTATATTATATCCTACAAATACGCCATCTCGATTCTTGTTTAGGCAACCCCATCCATCTTAAACGTAGATTGTCAGTTTCATTCCTTTAAAATGTCTATTTCTTTACGCATTTGTGGTTCACTGAATCAATAGATTGATTGAAAGCATTTAAGCGGAAATTTGGGATTTTATCAATTTTTGGCCAGGATAGGCTGGGTCAGGACTTAGCCCAACCAATTTTTTCAAGCTCGGGCTTGGGCTGGCTTGGGCCTTATGTTTTAAGGGTTGGGCAATGCCCAAACTTCGCCTGGCCCGGTACAAACCTGTTGCCAGCCTGATTTTGAGCTATGTTTGAAGCTCTGAGGAAAGAATTCCCAGTTGGGAGTCGACTGACTAGACATCATCCTTAAAATAAAATAAAATTAAAATAAAACTCGAATTTAGTGGGAACTCTATCCACTCAACAACGAAGCCATGTGAGCCCATGTGAAAGAGTCACCAACCCAAAGAATGAATATAAATACCATTTTGAAGTAAGGGAGGCAATGGGTTGGGGCAGCCCACCCAACCCGACCCAACCCAACAAGCCTAACCTAAAAAACAAAAAAACAAGCCTAACCTAGCTCTAGGCCGAGCTTGAAACTGTTGTCTGGGCTTTTATGGGACAGGTGGCCTAATCAATTTTGCGGGTTGGGCTAGGCTCAAGTGATTTTAGCCTGGATTGTCATACTCGACCTTTCATGTATATGTTATATCCTTCAAATATGCCATTCCGATAATTCTTAGTCAGGCAACCCGTCTATCTTAAATGTAGATGGTTGGCTTCATTCCTCTAAACTGTTTATTTCTTTGTATATGCATAGTTCACTTAATCAATAGGTGAATTAAGGGCATTCAAATGAAAAATAAGGATTGTATCAATTTTTGGGCTGGCTCATGTTTGAGCCCAACCAATATTCAAAGTCCTATTATGACCTACCCTTAGGGGTATTTTCATAATTACATCAAAAAAGGCCTTTAATTTAATAGCCCTTAAGAAAATTTTGAGAAAGAGTACTATGTTGCTAGAAACCTGAAATGCCAGGTACCTTCTTGTGAAGTCCATTAACAGAAAGTACTAGAATGCAAAAATCTAATTCGAGAGCTACTAATGTATAAAAATTCTTAACAAAATGTTCCCCGACTATATAGGTGTGGTTTGTCACACACATGGTTTTTAGAACGTGCAGTTCACATGTACAATTTGAATTCTACCGACACATCACTCATGGGCCAGGCACACCTCTAATGTATGATAATTACAAGGGGTTAGATCTATCGCTAGCACCCTGTCATTATCGGGAGCAGATTAGGTGTTACCCTTACTGTGGGGCCCACCATGATGATTCCCTGTAAATCCACGATGTCTATCCCTTTTTCCAGTCTATTTTAGGACTTAGACGAGTAGTTCCAAATTTCATATGGACCACACCAAACGAAACAGTGTTGATTGAACATCCACTATTAAAAAATCTGAAGGCTCACTGTAAGCAGATCTGTAATGTTTATTTGGCATCCAACCCGTTGATAAGGTCAATCAGACCTGGATGAAGGGAAAATACAAAGATCGGATTGATCCAAAACTTTTGTCACTTACAAAAAGTTTTTAATGATGATTCACCACTTTTTTCAGTGGTATGGTCTACTAAGATTTGGATTTGCTTAAGCTTTGAGATAAGATCCTAAAATGATCAAACAAATGAGTGGTGTGGATATACAATACATTCATTAAGTTGGACACCACACGTAAGGGTAACACCAACTAAGGTGTTAAATTGTTTAAATTGAGATTGACTATACATTTAAAAAAATAATTTACCTTAATAACTCAATAACTGCTGTCCACCTTTAAGATCATTATTATTTTTACAAATATGTACCACTTATTCTTAGACCAGTCATTTCATCTGTTTAGATTGACATATTTGGATGCCATGTGTATAAATCAAACCAAGTGTATACAGTTGTTTCCTGCGCATGATATTATATTATTGTAAACCTAAATGCACGAGGAAGTAGTCCCACCCCGCCGGATGTCCATATATGGGTTCTTGTAGGGGAATGGGATTGGGTACTCAGTAACTCGGTACGCTCTTATGGTACTCAGTAAACTCAGTTGGGCCCACCGTGAAAATAAGTGGTTTATCCATTGAGCCCAAAGTTGAAGCATATCCAACTCTTGAGTGGATCATACCACAGGAAACAGTGGGAATAATGATTTCCACCGTTGAAACCTTCCTAGGCCCTACAGTGATGTCTATTTGTCATCCTAGGCCCTACAGTGATGTCTATTTGTCATCCAAGCTGTTAATAATATCACAAAGATATAGATGAAGGGAAAAAAACAAATATAAGCTTAATACAAAAATTCTGTGATACTCAAGAATTTTGCAACAGTGTAAGTTTAATTCACACTATTTCATATGGTGTGGTGCATTTGAGCTTTTGATATCCTTCAATTTTGGACCCATGTCATAAAATTATCTAATAAAATAGATGGACAGAGTAGATAAAATACATAGATTATGGTGAACCCTATAGAGTTTACTTAGTATGCTTAGCATATTGAGTTACTCAGTAGGCAATCCGCTTCCTCTTGTAGGGCCATTGTGATATATTGTTTATCCATGCTGGCCATGCATTTTTTCAAATCATTTTAAAGTATGAGCTAAAAAATGCCACAAATCTAATGCTCAAGTGAACCACACTGGAGATGACTCCTGCATTTAATGCTTTGTGCAATTACTGCAACCTAAGTTCACTATATGGTGTGGTCCAATTGAGTGTCGGATCTGCCTCATTTTTAGGGTCATACCTTAAGATAATATGATAAAATGAATGAACAACAATATGGGTATGTGGGAAATGGTACTATAACGGGAACTTCCCATGAGGTCAAGCAGTGCGGACCCCACCGTGATCTGTGTTGAACATCAACACTGTGCATTTAATGGGTCTCCTTTAGTTTATGGGATATCCCAAAAATCAGCCGTATAAGGAACTCAGGTTGGCCATATCATCTAAAATCATGTAAAGACATTCCTAAAACATATAAAAGCGCTTGGTGGGGCCCACCTGAAATTTGGATGCATCTAAAACTTGGTCTAACCCCTCCTCCAAGTGGGACACACATAACGGATGGGCTGAATTTGTGAACCACATCTCGGTGAATTAAACAATGTGAATTAAACATCTACATTTAAAAAATTCTTGAGATTATAGAAGTTTTGTATCAAGCTTATATTTATTTTTTGTCTCCATCCATGTTTTTATGATCTTATAAGTAGGTTGAATGACAAATATGCATCAATCAATGTGAGGCGTGAAAAGGTTTTAACAGTAGAAATCGTTATTTAACTGTACTGTGGTACGATTCACTTGTTCTTTGGATATACTTCAATTTTTAGGGCAGCCCCTTCAATTATATGGAAAAACGGATGGACGGCATGGATCGACAACATAAATTTAAAGTGGGCTTAACTGATTTTACTCAGTACGATAACAACGCATTGACGCAATCCGATTTCGGGCTTGGGTCGATCACTGACCAACGGACGCGGATTACGTGACCTAGTTCCGTGGGTTCCACTATTATATATGCTTTGTATCCAAACTGTCCATTCATTTAGAGTGATTATTTTAGGGCATGAGCCAAAATAATAAGTCAGATCCAAAGCTTGAGTGGACCCTACCATGGAAAATAGTGAAGAGAGTGACGCCCACTATTAAAAACTTCTAAGGGCAACAAAAGTTTTCGATCAAGCTGATATTTGTATTTTCCCTTCTTTAATATTTGTGTTAACTTATAAACGGGTTGGATTCCAAATAAACACCACGGTGAACCTTAAGAAGGTTTCTACGATAGCCGTCACTCTTCCAACTGTTTTCTACGGTGGGGTCCATTCCACCTGTGAATCTATCTAATTCTTTTGCTCATGCCCTAAATTCATATCTCCAAATGGATGGACAGTGTGGATACAATCCATTAATCATGATGGGCCCACAGAACTTGGTGACCTAACTGCAGTAGCCAATCTCGCTACTCAGCTAATACGCGTCCCCGACTCACAGGCGCTTTGGCCAGTGACGCTGCAACCAGCCAGGTGGCTAGTGGGATGTATGTGTTTTATCCTAGTTATCTATCTATTTTGAAAGATAATTTTAGTGGTTGATACTGAAAGATAATTTTAGGACTTAGATCTCAAAATTGACGTTGATCTAAATTTCAGGTGGACTACACCATGAGAAAAGAGTAGTGATTGAATGTCCACCATTAAAGACCTCCTGGGGCTCACTGTAATATTTATTTGACATCTAACCTGTTGATTATGTCATATAAACTTGGATGAAGAAAAAAAAAAAAAAAATCAGCTTAATCCAATACTTGTGGCTTCAGAAGTTTTTAGTGGTGGCATTCAATTAACACAGTAGGGTCCACCTGAGATATTGATAAAATTCATTGTTGGTCTCATACCATAAAATTATCTGGAAGAATGGGTGGACAGCATGGATAAAACACATACATAGGTGGGACCATGTAGCATCGAACACTAGCAATGGCTTGTAGCAGGGTCAGTAGCTAATCCGTTTCCAGCTTCTCAAGTCGACGCGAGTTTTGGATAAACTGTGTGTTTTTCCTTCCTGCACGTCAGTGTCACTTTATGAGCGATAATCACGGTGAGCCCAAGCAATAATCACCTTATGTGGCCTTGTGAAAAGAGGTTGGATGGCAAATAAATATCACGGTGAGCCCAAGGAAGACTTGAATGATGGGGTAGTTGTTCCCACTGCTTCCTGTGGTGTGGTCCACTGGAGCCTAAGATCTTCCTCCTCTTTGGGAATATATCTTAAAATACTCTTTTCAAAATTGATGGACGGATTGTTAAAACGAATATTTCACGGTGGGTCCCACAGAGCCCCGACCGTCCGTCTAGGTACTGGTGGTGGTAAGTACCCAATCCGCGCCCCTTGGACTTCTGTGTGGTCACATAATTAAAATCATTTGTATTAATTGCATCTTTCTTTAGGAATTGTAGGTGAGACCCGGATCCACCGAGGTGGGTGGGACCCCTTACTGTGGGCTCACAGTAATGTATTTTCCTAAAATCCACACTGTCCAACCATTTTTAAAGCTAATTTTACTGCTAGATCCAAAACTGAAGCTGACCCAAATCTTAAGTAGACGACACCACAGGAACAGTTGTGATTGAATTCCCACCATTAAAAACTTCATGGATTCCGCTGGAATATTTATTTGCCATCCAATCCGTTGATAAGCTCACGTACACCTAGATGAAGACCCTACACAAATATCATCTTGATCCAAAGTTTTCGTGGCCCACATGAAGTTTTTAATGGTTGATCACAACTATTTCCTGTACGATGGCCCACAGGAAAATCCTAACCTCTGAATTTGTGGCCTACAAGTAGATTGTTAAGAAGAGATATTATTGCTCACTTTATGAGCAATAATCACGGTGAGCCCAATAAAATTAACCCTTGTAAAGATTCGGCTAAAAGACAACGCGTGATAAAAACACGTCCACGTACTAACCACGCTAACCGCGTCCCGGTCTAAACACCATTATAGGCAAACGCGGCCTCGGTGGATCCTACGCTTTGGGGCCAACTTGATATATTTGTCTTATATCCACACCGTCTATCTATTTCTCCTGATCATTTTACAATAGAAGCCTAAAAATAAAGTAGATCAAAATCTCAAGTGGACCACACCATAGGAAACAGCAGTGATTGGATACCTACCATTAAAAACTTCTTGAGTTCCGCCAGAATATTTATTTTCCATCTAATTGGTTGCTAAGGTCACTAAGGCATGGATAAAAGGACCACATAAATATCAACTTGATGGAAAACT
Organism: Magnolia officinalis; assembly: GCA_021015155.1. Classification (NCBI taxonomy): domain Eukaryota; kingdom Viridiplantae; phylum Streptophyta; class Magnoliopsida; order Magnoliales; family Magnoliaceae; genus Magnolia; species Magnolia officinalis. The sequence goes on along the minus strand of JAJHSJ010000013.1, from coordinate 61,474,645 downwards.
TTTTTGGTTCATAAGAAGTTTTTAATGTTCAATCACCACTGTTTCCTGTGGTGTGGTCCACTAGAGATTTTTGATCTACTTCATTTTTAAACTAATACATGGACTCTATATGCACAATCAGACAAAAAAAAAAAAAAAAAAAAAAAACCATGTGTTAGCTAGGCAACCACTATCAGAAAAATGGCGGTGACTCATTGACAATTGGGTCAACCATTTGGACGGACTGAATTTCCCTCGGAACCTGGAAATGATACAGACCACTCATTATCATAGAATTCTCCACATTGGTCCTGATTTTTCGTAGATGAGATTGTTTTTCTCCCCCATGACTCACAATCCTTGCTCAATGAATTTATGAAAGGCCGTGTTTTTCTCTTAAATGAACCCATTCCCGACACTAACGTGTCTGACTGGAGCTTGGTTACATATTTCCAAGTCGTGCATGATGGCCTACATTATCCTTTGGAAAAGGAAATTTCACCAAAATCCAGACTTTTAGGTCCTTTGAGTTGAAAATGAAGCAAAGCAAATTGGAAAGCTTGTGGATCGATTGATTGACCCTGAGTCAAGTCTTTATTCACCCAACCTATAGTTGAATTAAGGGTCTGATCCATCATGTAGAACCAGACAGGATCCTGTCAGGTCCAAGTTTAATTCATTGGGTTGCACCTGCCTCAGAAGAATATTATGACTACATGCACCATCAGACTTAAAAACCTTGTGTTATGCAACCAACTTTGGAAAAATAGTGGTGACTCATCGACAATTGGGTCAACCATTTTGACGGACTGGGGAATGAATTTTCCACATTGGCCTTGATTCTTCGTAGATGGGATTGTTTTTCTACCGGTGACTTAGAATCCTTGCTCACTGAATTGATGGCAGCTCATGTTTGTCTCTTAAACGGGCCGGCCCATTCCCAACATTAACGTGTTTGCCACGGAGCATGGTTACAGAATTATATGCCGTGCATCATTAGGTCGTATCAGTCATTGGGTTGCACCTGCCTCAAAAGAATATTAAAACCATGGGTCCAAGGAGAAAATGAACTTGCCCATGTGGACACATGATGGACAAGTTGCGGAATTCTTAAGGCAGGGATTGGTCAAGGTAGGCAGAACTTAATCCAATGACCTAGAACTTGCATATGTTTACCATATTTAGATCTGTTGACAATTAATTTTAAATAAAATAATTATGTGACTCATTTATTTAAAAAGTTTAGGAATATGAAAAGATAACTTATATACATGAGGATATAAAGAGAATTATAGAAAAATGTATACTCCTAATTAATATTTTACTTATTTTAATAAATAGGTTGTTTATAAGTATAGGTGAAAGTAGAGTAGAAAAGAGAAATTGTAGGATTAGCATTTGTTGTGAAAGTGGTAACAAGTATATTTCAATAAAGTATAACAGTTATTTTCTGATGAAAGGTCCCTTGTAACAAAGGAGCTTCACATAGCTAAGGCCATGCATTGCAATTTTATTTTAATTATTTTATTTTTTACTCCATTGTGCATGCTTTAGTTATCATTTTTCAATTAACAAATTGGTACTAGAGTTGAAGGTTATAGTCACATAAAAGATGATGATTTCTTAAAATAGAAATTGTGATTTCTGGAACTGAGTGTTTAGCCAAGTGGTTAGTGATTTGCATGTGATTTAAAATTTACACGTGGTTAATACACACCCCACTTGAGAATTGATGACAACCTCAGTGTTGAAACGAGGTTATCTTCACTTAGTCTACCACTTGAGCTATAGATCGGTGCATAGGAAGAGTCATCTCTATATCTTAGAAAGCTATATTATCTTAGCCATAACTTGGAATTATAAGCTAGTTCCGTGTTCCACTTAATCTTCCACACAATACAAGGACTTCTGTGAAGAGTAGGACATACTAAAACATACTAAAAGAGATGTAAAAGACTTAATTTTTGCTCCGATGACTATACTTTTTTTCTCACCATGGACACTAAATAAGTGGTTAGCACTTCTTCACCTATTACAATACAAAGATTTTTTGGAAGAACATGATAGGTAATAAAAGAAATGTGAAATAAGTTTTTTTTCTTTTTCTTCTATGGTGACTATACTTCCTGTGGACATTAAATAAGTGGTTAGCATTTCTTAAATTATTACAATACAATGACTTTTCTAAAGAATAGGAAAGGGATGTAAAATGAGATTTTTCTTACTTGGTAAATATACTTCTTGACTTTACCTCTAATAGATACTAAATGGGTGATTAGAATTTCTTGAGCTATTACAATATAAGGACTTCTATTGATAATAAGACAGGCAATCAAGGAGATGTGAAACAAGATTTTTTTTTGTCAGGTGACTCACAGGCTACCCCACTCAAGCCCGGTGTGAAATGCGCATTAATCACCCCTGGTAAGGAGTCTCGAATACGAGAAATCCCCCGTGGGCCTCAAATCGCATGGGTCACCCACACCTAGTGTGCCCCTGCATCCCACAGGCGACCCCACTCAAGCCCAGTGTGAAAATGTCTCTTCATTAATCACCCCCAGTGAGGAGTCTTGAACACGAGACCTCCTGCTCTGATACCAATTTGATGCAGGACAATTAATTACCACTTGCTCTAAAAGCTCGAATTGTTAGAGTGTGGCAAATTAATCCATTTATCTCATAGCCCAGGCCCCACATCTCATGGGTTAGGACCTTGGCTGAACCCCTTTCGTGGGCCCCAAATCACATGAGCTGCCCACCCTAAGTGTGTCCCCACATCCCACGGGCTACCCCACTCGAGCCCGGCATTAAGCGTCATCTCTCTGGTTGACAAGCGCCGCTTGTGCACAACATCGGCACCATGGAAACAGTGGGCCACCCTACCATGAAAATCACATAAAATAAAAATCAGGCTCATCCACATGTTAGTGGGATATACATGTAATTGGAATCAATTCGGCCAGGTAGGATTGTTTAACATTCACGTAAGATTTGCGGCTAGGTTCTTCTAATGTGGGATGTTTGGAGACGTGGTCCATCCACGAGAGCTAATGTGGGTTGAATGGCTAGGAAATGCCCACTTTCAATTCTTGAAGAGAGAAGTCTTATGCTTCAACGGTATACGTAATGTAACATGCGCGTCTAGTGGATAGTTGCTCAAGTGCCCTTTGAATGTGCAGCCACATTGCTAGTGGAAAATTATAAAGCACATGAATGTGGGATCAGAGCCTCTCAACTAGCAATCCAGTGACATATATGCAAAGCCTATGAAAACATCAGCTAGGCCACTGTTATAAAAACTAAATAAATGATTAAGAGATTGGAAAGTATGTAAATGTCTGTCATGTGTCGGCCACCTACTTATGATATTTGCCTGATTTTTTATGTGCACATAATCTAAACAGCAATGATTGCCTGAAGAGCCTGTCCAATCTTACACAAGTATAATAAATGTACAATGTGTTGCACTTGTGCAAACCAGAACATTAATAAAGTGGGCCACACAGTGAATTTTGATTACCACAAAATTCAGCCAATAATACTCATTTGGTGGGCCACTGGGAACATAATAATAATCAGTTAGAATAGAATAGCCAATAGTTCACATTGATGGTCCACCTAGGGGCATGTGGGATGATCATTCTAGATCTTGCAAATATTTGTTATGTGGTTACATATGGAGCTTTTCTATTATGTGGTTACATATTTGTATATGCATGTTGTTTCTTTTAATAATTTTTTCTTCATTGTTGATCAAGATTTCATTAGTGATCGAAGTGATCATCAACCAAGATGATCAATGTTAATGAAAGGATCCATCATCAACAATGATCATTAACGGTGATGATCAGATCTATCTCTAATGGACATGATCACTAGTGAAGATTGAACTCTCTTCATATTTAGCACTTCATTTTTCTTTCTGATGATGATGTTTATATGTGTGAAATAATTAGGCTTGATGTGTTTAGATCTAAGCCCTCCTTATTTTTCATTTGAACATATAGAAAAACTTAATACTAGAATCCTCCCTAAAACTAAAGGTTGTACATAACTTGAGTGAGAGTTTATTCTCCTCCACCAAATGATGCATGCAATCATGTAATGGAAGATTGCATGTTATACAATTTTAATTTTATAAAAGCACCGATTTCATCTTAAAAGGAGAACTTGATTGTTCTACACCGCCCATTCGGGTATGTGGACTTTCAGATCTCATTAAGATGTGTTTACTACTTTTATACTTTGAAAATTTGAATAACAAGTAAAAATGCTGATGATTAGTGTCAATACCTTAGATCATAGCTAAGTAGTGATACTCATGCAATGTAGAGATGGCCACCAAAGCATTAATCGCTGAACAGCTGAAAGGATAACATTTCGACGGCAACAACTACGAAGACTGGTCCCACGCAGTGCGATGCCTTTTGGACGAGGACGACATATTTCACACACTCGATATAGTTCAAGAGGAACCCATCTTGAATGAAAATGGAAATTTACAAGAACATAGGGTTGTGATGACTCGCTACAATAAGTGGCGAAAACAGAATCGTTCAGCTCGTAATGTCCTTCTTAGCACTATGTACAAAGAACTCATACCTACGTATGAAGTGTATGAAACCGCTAAGGGAATCTGGGAAGCACTGACAAATGCCTATGCACAGAAGTCAGATGCGAGAGTTAGGGCAATGAAATAAGAATTCCAGGAGTATATGATATCTGTCGACTGCCCAATCAAAGATCATATTCGTAAGATGGAGCAAATGATAGGTGCCTTTAAGAATGTTGGGTGTAAATTGACTAAAAATCAGAAGATTATAGCCATGTACCGTTCCTTGCCTGAATCTTGGGCCCAAATCAAAAGAATTCTGAACCATACTGATTCTATCACTACGTTCAAAGGCTTTTGTGGACACTTGGTACGTGAGGTTGAAATGAATGCAATTCAGCTAGGTTCGGCCAAGGCCTTTGTAGCAGATACCCATAAGCGGAAAGCTAACAACAAACGGTCCAAAGCTCGCAAGAAGGCAAAGAAGAATAATCAAGAACAGAAGACCACAACACCGCCTCCAAATCTTAAGAAGGAGAATGGAAATAAGAAGCAGAAAAAGACAAATGTAATCTGCTTTGTCTGTGAAAATTCCGGCCATTATGCTCGATAGTGCGCCCATAAAAAGACGATAATTTCTCAATCACTAAATACTTTGTATGTAGGCGTTTGTTCTGAAATCCTTTCCATAGATACAATATCTAACGAGTGGATTTTAGACTAAGGATTGCATATTGTGGACGAGGATTCTACATCAAAGATCATATTCGTAAGATGGAGCAAATGATAGGTGCCCTTAGGAATGATAGGTGCTCCCCACAATTATAACTAGATCCACCGCCGCCGCCGCCGTCGCCACCACCATAGCTCCTACCGCCGCCGCCGCCGCTGCCGTAGCCACCACCGTAGCCGCCACCACCCGCCACCGTCGTAACTCCCACCACATCCGCCCCTCCCGTCTCCTCTTCCACCACAGCTTTTGAAGCCATACCCTCCTCCACCACCGAACCCATACACCCGGCCCCCATCGACGCCGCCGCCTCCACCCCTCCCGTCTCCTTGCACAGAGGATCCGTTAGGCCCACTCACATCGACGGCTTTGGTCCATCCATCATCGCCTTGCTCAATCTCGAACTCGACCGCTTCCCCCTTCAACGAGGCTGCAGTAGCCGTCAGATTTGATGGACAACTGGTGGACGAACAGATCTTCCCCACCATCGTCCGGCGTTATGAAGCCGAAGCCCTTCTAGCCGCTAAACCACTTCACAACGCCGCTCGCTCTGCTACCTTGCGCCATGGAGGAAACGTAACCCTAGGAACCCAAAAAAGAGAAGAAAACCCTTATAAACGGGCACTTATTCATGCGGCACAATCGCAATCCTTTCTTCCACAATCAATCTCTCGTGCTCATGGTTAAAGGTGAACACAAAGCAGTCATCGCGATCCCAACGTGCCTCCGGGCAGCCCCATATTTGTATCTTGCCCTCTTTGGCCCTCATGATTTTATGTATCATATTGGCCCACTCCCCTTCGATGACATACCCATTCAGCTGCTTCCTCATATACAATTTCCATCTCCTTCCTATCTCATCATAGCCATTAACAACTACCGTTTGGGTGCCGGGATGAGGGAGACAACTACCGATAGCAGCAATCGCTGCATCATCATCTACAAGAAAGCACCTCACATTGGCTCGATCGATTGTCTTCTCAAAGATCAATTGAAACTGTGAACCAGAAATCTTTTCGCCATTTAATTTTGTCCTTACAATTTTTAACATTTGGCTAGTAGAAGGGAGAAAAGAAAATTCTAAGCTGAGAGGTTTTGGGAAGTTTATAAAAAATGACCAATAGTGTATCAGACTGATCAGGTACGTATAGGGAAGGTACACCATTTTTGCTACCCTACAAATTAGCAAAAGCCTTGACAGGATTTTCCTACCACTGGGGAGCTAGGTGGGGCCCACTGTGATTTCTGTGAGAAATCCATCTCGTCCATCCATTATTTCAAATCATGTTAGGACATGGCACACTGTAAATGTTGTACCGTCTTGGGTGAGTCGGGGTGTTCTTACCTAATCCACTCCCATCCGTACCATTTCTGCCGTATAGGTGGGACACACAGCACCGTCCAGTAGAGAGTCGCTCACCCAAGACAGTGGGGTCCTTCCATTGTATAGTAATTACAGGGGGTTAGAGGGCACTGTCATTATCCAAGACAGTGGGGTCCTTCCATTGTAGAGTAATTACAGGGGTCGTCAGATCCTTACCTAACGGCCCCCACCTTGAAGTATTTGTATTATATTCATGTGTCTATCGTTTTTTTCAGCTCGTTTTATGGCATTAAGTCCAAAATTCAGCAGATTTAAATGTCAAGTGGACCACACCACAGGAAATAATGTTGATTAAATGCCCACCATTAAAAACTTTTTTGAGGGCCACTAAAATATTTACTTCTCATCTAAAATATTTACTTCTCATCTACTTCTCATCTAAAATATTTACTTCTCAACTAAACTTTTTCGAGGGCCACTAAAATATTTACTTCTAATCTAAGCTGTTTATAAGATCACACAGATGGACCACACAAATATCTGCTTAATCCAAAACGTCTGGGCCCGCAAGAAATTTTTAATAGCAGGCTGTCAATTACCACTGTTTCATGTGGTGGGCATAAGGCAACTTGATTTTTTGGGTGCAACACATCTTCGAGTGAACCTGACTGTTGACCATCCTGGATCTTTCACATGATTTCCTCGATTTCCTCCCCTGCTACCAACACAAAAGCGCATTTACTCAGATAACTTCAATTCATCCATTACTGATATCATGCCCAGCTGATTTTGGGAGTTGACACAACTTTGAAACCTAACTTCACTTCAAGTCCTTGATGCGACAAAAGTTGTTTGTCTGGCTCAATTCCTCTTGAGTTTTGAAGAATCTCATCACCATGAAAATTGAACCGAAGACAAAATAAATAAATAAAATAAAAATCTTAGAGTAAGTACTCAACATGGCACTCAAACTCATGACCTCAATGTCCAACCGCACAGTTTACCACTGAACCATTAGTAGGGACTCAACCATGTCTAATTTGAGTGTTACTCCAACTTGTTGAATGACAAATTGACAGGGAGAATTCCATAGGACGACCAGCTCCAGACACTTGCCGATCCATCAATTTATATCGGCAACCATCAACTCCAAATTTCCGCCTACGGAAAAATGTGGTGGCCATGATACATCTCAAGGTCGGCTTGTTAGTAGTGATGTAGAAAATGGTGGAGATGAGTGTGAAATGCTTTAGTTTTATGTTGCCATGAGAGAAGGTAATGTAGTAGTGATGTAGAAAATGGTGAAGATGAGTGTGAAATGCTTAGTTTATGTTGCCATGGGAGTAGGATTTACCTTGGGCTTTTGGGCCTGGCATTTACTGCTCAAGAAGTCCGGCATAACACCCAGATCCATAGCTCAACTGGCAGACTGAGTGGAGAGACCTCGTTTCAACACTTGAGGTCTCGGTATCGATCCCTAATGGGGGGTGGCTAACATGGAGTGTGTGTTCTGACATGGGTGTGTACTAACAAGTTAACCCAAAAAAAAAAAAAAAAAAGTACGGCATATATTTGTTTATCCACCGTCCATCCCTTTTTCTCATATCATTTTAAATTATCAGCACAAAAATAGATAGATCCAACCCAAGTGAACCCCATCACATATGAATCTTGCATTTAATGCAGCCAAAGATGACTTGTATTTAATGCAACCCAAGCTTACTCTTTGGTGTGGTTCACTTAAGTGTTGGATCTACCTTATTTTTAGGCCTAAACCTGAAAATATCTGAGAAAAGGGATGAACGGTGTGGATAAACAAATACATCATGGTAGGCCACACACAGATCGATCTGTCTGTTCCTGGCCAGGGTAGGAAGCGATCCACTTCCTATTAATCCAAACCAATGAAATGACCGGTCCAAGAACAATTGAGTCACATATGTAAAATAGTACTCATGACCTTAAAGGTGGTCACCACTTGTTGAATGTATTATTTATAAAATGTCAGTGTTTTCATCTGTTGCCCACTTGAGCTTTTAAGGGATTAAATTTTTTTGAATGCATAATAAAATCTCAATTGGAGGGATTTAACCCCATAGTTGAACTGGTAAGTGTAATTTGAAGGGCGACTCATCAGGTATCACCTTTGCACAGAATTTGAGTGCTTTCGAAAAATATTATGATCTCTGTCAGTTCACGCCTTATAACATACATATGAGTACCACAAACCACCGACCTGCTGGTGTGGGTACGTGTCGTGCGAAGACAAGCGCTGACGCTCCTCGAGCTCCAGTCATACCAACGGTTCAAAGGCAATCAAAGTTACATGGGCTCCACGATAGTTTATTTAATAATTATTATATCTATACCGTTCATTCATTTGGCTAGATCATTTTATAGCATGATCCAAAAAATGAATCATATCTAAAACTTAATTAGACCACACTACAAATAACAGTGTGGACAATGATTCTTACCATTAAAAATTCGTAGGGCCCACTATAACGTTTATTTTCCATCCAATCTGTTCATAAGATCACACACGTCCAATCCCCCACTGCTTTTTGCGGTGTAGTCTACTTGATTTTCTGTTTTAATTTTCAGGTCAAGCCCCCCACGATCCAAATTTTCAGGTAGCCTTATAAAATTTTGCAGAATGTAAGGCACAGCGCACCACAGGAAATAGTGGTAATTAGATACTACTATTAAAAACTTCTTGGCGGCTACCAGAATGTTTATTTACCATCCAACTTGTTGATCATAGGGTCATACATGACCCGATGAAGGGACCACGCAAAAATCAGCTTGATCCAAAAATTTTATGGGTCCACAAAGTTTTTAATAATGGTTGCTTAATCAGAAATGTTTCCTGTGGTATGGTCCACCTGAGATTTTTATCTTATGCATTTTTTGAGTAAATACTAAATGATCAGGAGAAACAGATGGATGGCGTTGATAGAAGATACATGCATCAAGATCGGCCACAGAGGGATCCTAACTCTTTGAAAGATTACCTAAATTTATTTTTTTAAGACTAAAATGCCCCCACTTTCATGTGCTGGTGTCTCTATTAGATCCCACCTCATGTGTAATGGTGTTGATTACATCCGTGACCGTTAATCTACGTACCTTCACTGTTTTGAAGTTTTTCATGGAGGTGGATTGTGTGGTCACCCAACGCCACTGACATTCATGGCTCAATCAATTTTGCGGCAGGGGCTAACGTAAATTGATTTTAATATACTTGACCTTTTATGTAAATGCATTATATGCTACAAGTTTTAAGTGTTCGGGCAGTTCAAGGACCTAGCCTGGCCTAGCGAAAACCTATTGCCACCCTAATTTTGAACCATGTTTGAATCTCTGAAAAAAAGATCTCCCAATTGAGAGTCAGACTTGACCAGACACCATCCTAACCATAGTTAACTCAATTTTGGTGAGAACTTTATCAACTACTCTCAATAATAGAATCATGTGGACCCATATGCTGAATCTTTTCATGCAATTAACAAACCATATATTTACTATAAGATTTGTGAGCCAACAAATCCACTCAAAGTCCTATTATGCCTAGCCCTAGGGTATTTTCTATTTACACCATTTATTCTATATGAATGGATGTATGTGAACCATCACACCCATGTGAATAATTGACCTAGTTATAATGTTTAGACAACTAAGTACCTGTCCTCGACCCATTAATTTATTTTATTTGCAAGGCACACCATTTGCACAAGGACATAAATTGAGTACCTAACGGGATATTACTGTTAGATAGGCCCCCATGCGTTGCATACCTTGTATACCTTGTATAGCTAGTATACCTTGTATAGTTCGTTCCCATGGGTAGAGGATTCTAATTTTATTGTTTTCCTTGTATAGATGACTGTAATCTCTATATTCAACCCCTTTAGGTTGTCTCAAATACAGAAAATCTTTCAACTCCTCTTTATTTTTTCACTGTTTACATGGTATCAGATATTCACTAATCCAAAATTGGCACCACCTGTCAGATCTGACCATCCCTGCATCCGACCACCATCTCTATGCGTCCGGCCCCCCCATCCCTGCTGCGTCCGACCATACCTGCTCGTCTGACCACCCCTACAACATCGTCCTACCATCACTGCGTCGTCCGACCACCTCTACAGCACCGTCCAACTGCACCTGCTCATCTGACCACCCCTAATGCATGCTCCTCTGCTCTCCGATCTGTTGTTGTTGTCGAACTTCGTTCCAGATCTAGTAACCCTTGTTGTTGTTCCAGATCTAGATTTTTTAGATCCAGGTACCCCTGTTGCTGTTGCTATTGCACCAGATCCAGAAACTACAATCCCTTCTGCTGCAAGGTACATATAAATTAAACCTTCTTCTGCTGCGACTCTTTGCGTGCTTTACATTACTTCAGATCAATGGACAAGGACTCATCACGTACAGAGTCCCCACGTTGTAGTTTTGATGGTACCAACTATTCTTTATGGACCATACATTTTCAGAACTTCCTCAAGGGTCGTGGTTTGTGAGGACTAATTGATGGATTTGTTACTATCTTCACTTCCACAGATACCGACAAATTAGCTGATTGGGAAATGAACAATGGACGGATTATTACCTGGATTTTCGATTCGGTCGATCGGTCCATTGTTGTTGACCTCACACCTCATCGCACTGCTAAAGCAATGTGGGAGCATCTCCAGACAATTTATCAATAGAGTAATGCGGCCCGGTTATACCGCATGGAACAGCATCTCGTTAACCTTACTCAGGGTGACGACAGTATTCAATTATTTTACTCCAAAATTGTCACAATTTGGACAGATATGGCTATGATGCATCCAACATTTCCTCATAACTTTAAGATATTCCAAACTATGCGCAAAAGTGTGCAAGTTCGATAATTTCTTATGAAGCTGCGTCCGAAATTTGAACATTGTCGGGCTGCTCTCTTGAACCGTAGCCCTACTCCTTTATTGAATTCGGTATGAATGATTTATTGGCTGAGGAACAACGACTGAAAGTTCTCTCTCTTCCTTCCTCAATTCCGGGATCATCTGATATGATGCTTGCTGTGTCCACTATTACACCAACCTGTGGTTCCACTCCTTCGACTTGTCGCGGCTACAACAAGGTGGGTCATATCGTCGCTTAATGTAAAGAATGGTGCGCTTATTGTTGACAGACTGGTCATAGTATTCAGGACTGTCGTACACATGCTTATGCATCTTCTTTCGGCCGTGGTCGTGGCCATGCTCTTTCTGCTACTACTGCCAGTATTCTTTCGAGTCGTCTGTTAGTGATACTACATCTACTATTTCTATTGAAGGTCTTTCATCACATTTAACTCCTGCGATGCTCCAGCAAATCGTTCAGGCCCTTTCTGCGGCCAGTATGTCAGGTATATCAGCAAATCGTTTAGGCTCTTTCTTCGATTTGGGTGCTTCCAATCATATGACTGGTGCTGTATCCCATCTTCATGACATTCATCCTTACACTGGATATCAGGCTATTTCTACTGCTGATGGCACTAAACTACCCATTCAGTCCATTGGATCATTGACTTTCTCTCATTTTGTCCATCGTCAGTTCACCCTTGGTGATGTGTTTCATGTCCTTAACCTCTCCTCTAATTTAATTTCAGTTAGTCAACTCACATCCAATAATTGTTTAGTCATATTTCTTCTCAACTGTTGTTTTGTGCAGGATCTGGCAACGGAGAAGGTACTTGGGATGGGTAGGCAGCATGGTCGTCTGTACGTGTTGGACTTTAATCCATCTGTCACTCCGGCTCATTGTTTCTTTTCTCCATCTTTATCAGATATTTGTTCGGCAAATAAATTGTGAAAACCGTGACACTTTCGCCTGGGTCATCTACATTTCGATCGGTTAATTCAGTTATTTTCTTCTGGCATGTTAAGGAACGTTTCTCTTAATAAAAAAAGATTTGGATTATTCTTGTTTATCTTGTTGTCTTTCAAAAAGTAAGTGTATTCCTTTTCCTCTAAGTACTATAAAATCTTCTATGTTTGAACTAGTGCATACGGATGTCAGGGTCTTTCACCAATTATGTCTCTATCTGGGTTACGATACTATGTTATATTCATTGATGATTTCACACGTTACACTTGGATTTACTTTATGCACTCGAAGTCACAGGTTTTTGAAAAATTCAAGATATTTCACTCTATGGTGGAGACTCAATTTCGGGTTCCAGTTCAAACTCTCCACTCTGACTCAGGGGGAAATATCTCTTCCTCCTCCGCACGCCTCAAACTCTCCTGGTCTAACCACCTTTCCTGATATTCCCTTTGCCTCGAGTACTCCCCTCGTCAGTTGTAGGTTTACTCACGTCGACCACGTATAGATCCACCTCCTATTACTCAACCCGAACCTACAGATCCTGAACCTACCTCGATACGTCGTTCCGTTCGTGTACATCGAGAACCTGATCACTTGATATGCTATATGTCTGTCATGAATGCTACTCTGGATACTGTCTCTATTCCTACTTCATACACTCAGGCAGCCACTTTGACGCAGGGGAGGACGTGAGGTCGAGCACCGTCTTCCTCAAGAGGATAACTATTCCGAATCCACGGAACTTCTCTGGACTCCTCACAGAGACTTCTCGAATCCACGAGAAAAGAGAGTAGAAAATAGAAATAAATTCTAAATAAATTCGAAATAGCTTAATTATTCATAAAAACGAGTTCACAACCCTTTAAATAAGGATACTAAGCAATGGGAAAGAAATCAGAATCAAACTACAACTAGGACTCCTAGAATTCGCGACTTACTATAAATAGTAAACTTACTATTTATAGACGGTCGTGATGTCTACTAGTGCGCAAGGTTTTCAGCCAGCCAAAAATAGTAAGTGTCCTATTTGGCTTCACCAACCCGTTCTCCTAATTATTCTAAGCTCTTTTCACGTTGGGCGCAACTCCTAAAGCCCGACGGATGAAGAGTTATAAGCAAACTAAAACTTACTATTTATAGTAAAAACGAAATTGAAACAGGGAAACGACCGTCAAATCAGGGGTTTCTCGCAATTCCGAGCATCGCAACCCGGCGTAGCGGGTTGGTTGGCTAAAGTAGCTCGTTCTACCCAAAATCATATTTTTTTCCGCTAATCATCCGGATTGCGAACTCATCCCGGATTGCGAGATACGCCTGATTAAGGTCTGATGGTCCAGATCACTTCTGTCGCCGACCGGGCCTTTTCTGATCCATCTTTGCCATGTAATTGTCCGCGACCCGCTCTACATCAGTCTCCTCCACTTCAAAAGAACTCGTCCTCGAGTTATCATTATGCGCTGGTTCATGATACTCAGTCAGGTCCGCAACATTGAAAGTTCGTGAGATCGCCATATTATCTGGAAGATCAACAACATAAGCGTTGTCATTGATCTTTCGGATGATTGGTACCGGTCCAATCTTTTTATTCTTCAACTTGTTGTACGTTCCAGTCAGAAATCTTTCTTTGCGCAGATGGACCATTACTTGGTCGCCCACCTCGAACACTTTCTGTCGCCGATGCTTGTCCACTTGCTCCTTGTACTTTTCGTTCGAGGCATGTAGCTTGTTCTGTACCTCCGCATGAATGCCCATGATTTTGTCTGTCATGTGTTCTGCTGCAATGCTCATGCCTGGGAGCTTGGGCAGAGGGACCAAGTCTAGTGTATGGCGAGGTACTCGTCCGTAAATAACCTGGAACGGGGATTTTCCTGTCGAGCGATTCACCATGTTGTTGAATGCAAACTCCGCTTGAGACAAGGCAAATCCCACTGCTTTGGTTTTTCTCCTGAAATACATCGAAGGAGGTTTCCCAATGTGCGATTCACAACCTCAGTTTGACCGTCAGTCTGTGGGTGGTACGCGCTACTGAACTGAAGGCGTGTATCGAATCGAGTCCACAAAGTCCGCCAAAGTGGCTTATGAACTTCGTGTCACGGTCAGAAGTAATAGTCTTGGGAACCCCGTGTAGCCGCACAATTTCTCTGAAGAATAAATTGCCACGTGTGTTGCATCGAGAGTCTTCTTGCATGGAATAAAGTGCGCCATCTTGGAAAAACGATCTACTACCACGAACACCGAATCCATGCCACGTTGTGTTCGTGGGAGACCAAGCACAAAGTCCATAGATAAATCATCCCAAGGGCCGTCAGGCACGGGTAACGGGGTGTAGAGGCCCGTATTATGAGATTGCCCCTTGGAAGTCTGACAAATATAACAGCGTTGAACTGCCTTTCCCACATCACGTACCAATTGCGGCCAGTAATACCGTTCTTCCACAAGAGATCACGTCTTGTCTCGCCCAAGGTGTCCACTGAGGCCACCTCCATGTAGTTCTTGGATTATCTGTTCCCTTAGCGAACTCTTTGGGATACATAGTCGATTTCCCTTAAAAAGGAACCCGTCTTGTATATGTAAGTCACCGGGGTGACCTTCCTGACATCTAACCCATGCGTCCTTGAAGTCGTCGTCGTCTGCATATATGTCTTTGAGGCGATCGAACCCGACAACTTCATTGCTCATAGTGACTAACAAAGTTGCACGGCGACTCAGCGCATCGGCTACTTTGTTCTGTTGCCCTGACTTATGCTTTAGCACGAATGTGAATTCCTGCAAAAATGAGATCCATCTAGCATGCACACGATTAATGTTAGCTTGACTATTAATAAACTTGAGGGCTTGATGATCCGTGTAAAGTATGAATTCTCTTTGAATCAAATAATGTCCCCAGTGTCGCAGTGCCTGGACCACCACGTACAACTCGATCTCATATGTAGACCACTTCTTGCATGCATCACTAAGTTTCTCACTGTAGAAGGCTACCGGCCTACCTTCTTGAGACAAAACTCCCCCAATCCCGACATATGAGGCATCACATTCGACTTCAAACAGTTTGTCGAAGTTGGGAAGTACAAGAACCGGGGTCGTGGATAATCTACGCTTGATCTCTGCAAAGCTCCTGTCGGCTTCGTCAGTCCACTGAAACTGCCCTTTCTTCATGCAATCTGTGATTGGTGACACAATGCTACTGAAATTTTTCACGAACCGACGATAGAATGTCGCTAGTCCATGGAAACTTCGTACTTCGTGAATATTTTTAGGAACCGGCCATTCTCTGATTGTCTTCACCTTTTCCTCATCCACTCGAATGCCCGTGGATGTAACCACAAAACCCAGAAACAATAGGCTATCAGTCATGAAGCTACATTTTTTTAAATTGAGGTACAGTTTATTTTCAGTGAGCACTTGAAGGACCTTCTTGAGGTGCTCCATATGGGTGGTTTCGTCTTGACTGTATATCAAAATATCATCAAAATAAACCACAACGAACCGCCCAATGAAAGGTTTCAGAACTTGGTTCATCAACCTCATGAATGTGCTAGGCGCATTAGAAAGACCGAAAGGCATGACCATCCATTCGTACAATCCTTCCTTGGTCTTGAAGGCTGTTTTCCACTCATCACCCGGCCGTATTCGAATCTGATGGTAGCCGCTCCTTAACTCCAATTTAGAGAATATTTTTGCGCCTCTAGCATATCCGACATATCATCCAACCGTGGTATAGGAAACCTATATTTTATGGTGATCTTGTTGATGGCCCGCTGTCGACACACATGCGTCAACTCCCATCTTTCTTTGGAGTTAGCAGAGCTGGTACAGCACATGGGCTCATGCTTTCTCGAATAAGACCCTTACGGATCAGTTCCTCCACTTGTCCCTGCAGAATCTCGCACTCATTCGGGCTCATTCGGTAATGAGGACGATTAGGTAAACTGGACCCAGGGACAAGGTCGATATGGTGTTGGATATCTCGCATAGGTGGTAACCTATCGGGAAGGTCCTCGGTCAGATTTCTTGGAATTCATGTAACAAGGGCCTTAGTTTTTCAGGGATGATGGTAGGCTCGAGTTCTTCCCCTTTTACAATTAATGCATAAGTCTGTCCTGTTTCTTTGGATTCTGCCACGAAGTCCCGAATGGTTAAGAGAAAATGACCCCCCACTTTAGAAGTTTCAGGTGGTCCTTCTGGATCCATAGGGGCCAATATGGTCTTCCGGCCGTCCTTGACGAAGATATATATGTTATCTCGCCCTTTATGAGTGGCGTCACGGTCAGATTGCCAGGGTCGACCAGTAGTATGTGACATGCTTCCATGTCAACCACATCGCATACTACTTCATCCTTATA
Source organism: Magnolia officinalis (assembly GCA_021015155.1). Lineage (NCBI taxonomy): Eukaryota > Viridiplantae > Streptophyta > Magnoliopsida > Magnoliales > Magnoliaceae > Magnolia > Magnolia officinalis. The sequence continues at coordinate 61,457,861 of JAJHSJ010000013.1, read as the reverse complement.
ATGTTTGCCAATTGAAAAAGATATGGTGCACTGTTCAGTTACCTTTGTTTCACTGACCTTCTTGATCCAACCGATTGTATATGGAGAGGGATGACGCTCTGTTTTCAATTACAATTTTTCTACCATGCCCCTGGAGACGATGTTCTCGCTGCTTCCACTGTCAATGATCACGTCACAACCTTTCGATTCACCGTACACCTAGTGCGGAAAGATGTTATGCCGCTGTGGATGCACTTCTTTCTTGGCGCATATAATAGCCGCCTCACGACGAGCGACTCGCCGTGATCTTGTTGAACCCCATCTGAATCATCTACCTCGTCCTCGGCGGTATGCTCCTGTTCTTCAATATCTGGATCTTCATAAGCGTTATCAGCACTACCATCATTAATCGCGAGGTTTGCCACTTTTCGTTGGGGACAAGTATTTGACAGGTGGCCGGGCTGGCCACAACGATAGCAGTTGTTGGGCCTTGGCCGAGCATAAGGGTTCGGGATTGTACTTGGACCAGTGGCAGTCGATACGCCCTTTGGGGTCTAGCTTGCCCGCTTCCCTGATCTCGGTTCTCAGACGTAGGAGGTTGAGTGCGTGCTCCTACGGGCTCCTTCCCTTTAGGTGTGGAGCTCCCTGGGGTGGACCTGCCGCAGTGATCCTCGCAGTAGGATAGGCCCGTGTGTTAGAACGTTCAAGTTGCGCTTCTGCCCGAGTAGCCAACTTGATCGCATCATTCATCGTCCAGACGGACATGCATCTGGACCCGATCCTGGATCGCCATACGCAATCCACCGTTGAATCGAGCGACTTGCTGCGATTCAGTCTCGACCAAATCGTTGCGCGCCGCTAGGCGGTAAAATTCTTCTGCGTACTCTCTCACCGACCGACTACCCTGTCGAAAATTTTGGTATTGTTGGAATAATACCTGATCGTAATCGCTAGGGAGGATCGGGCACTAGCGCTAGATTTTCTCATGTGCGGATTGGTGCTTTCATCTGCCTGGTTCGTGCGAGTTGCAGTTGTTCCCACCAAGCTGAAGCTCCTCCCTTCAACTTGTAGGCCACAAGCTTGACCTTCTTTGTTTCAGGATGTCCATATAGTCAAAAAATTGCTCAACTTCAGAAAGCCAATCGAGAAAATCCTCAATGTGTAGCTAGCCATTGAAGTTAGGAATATCAACCCGTATCTTGAAGTCTCGATCTACCCGATCGCCGCCTTGCCTGGGGTGTTGGAAGATTACGTCATCGATCTCCTCTTCATTGAACCCCCGTCCTCAGGGACGGCCCTTGGATGCACTGCTGGTATTATTCTGCGATCAGGGCGATTACGGGTTTCAGCAATTGGTGGTGGAGGATTACCACCAAGAACACGGAGTTGCCCTAGGTTTTCTGCCAAGAGATTCGCTATGCGGTCCATGGAAGCCTGCAGCCCTTGCATGGCTTGTTGATTCTTTGCTGCGCTGCTTGAAAAGTTGTCGCCGTTAAAGGAAATTTTCTGGAGCACCGCCTATGGGATTGTTGCCCGACCCGTCGTTAGAAGCCATCGACCCGAGGAGAAACCTCGCTCTGATACCAAACTGACGTAGGGGAGGACGTGAGGTCGAGCACCGTCTTCCTCAAGAGGATAACTATTCCGAATCCACGGAACTTCTCTGGACTCCTCACAGAGACTTCTCGAATCCACGAGAAAAGAGAGTAGAAATAGAATAAATTTCTAAATAAATTCGAAATAGCTTAATTAATTCATAAAAAGAGTTCACAACCCTTTAATAAGGGTACTAAGCAATGGGAAAGAAATCAGAATCAAACTACAACTAGGACTCCTAGAATTCGCGACTTACTATAAATAGTAAACTTACTATTTATAGACGGTCGTGATGTCTACTAGTGCGCAAGGTTTTCGGCCAAAATAGTAAGTGTCCTATTTGGCTTCACCAACTCGTTCTCCTAATTATTCTAAGCTCTTTTCACGTTGGGCGCAACTCCTAAAGCCCGACGGATGAAGAGTTATAAGCAAACTAAAACTTACTATTTATAGTAAAAACGAAATTGAAACAGGGAAACGACCGTCAAATCAGGGGTTTCTCGCAATTCCGAGCGTCGCAACCCGGCATAGCAGGGTTGGTTGGCTAAAGTAGCTCGTTCTACCCCAAAATCATATATTTTTCGTCTGCTAACTCATCCCGGATTGCGAGATACGCCTGATTTAAGGTCTGATGGTCCAGATCACTTCTGTCGCCGACCGGGCCTTTTCTGATCCATCTTTGCCATGTAATTGTCCGCGACCCGCTCTACATCACACTCATGATTGTTGGAAGAAGGCTATGGCAGAAGAACTTGCGCCTTGGATGATAATCATACGTGAGACATTGTCACTCGACCCACTGACCAACAACTAATTGGTAGCAAATGGATTTTATTTCAAGCTCAAGTCTGATGGATCATTGGATCGATACAAGGCTCAGCTTGTCGTTCAGGATACAAACAGGAATACGGAGTTGATTATGATGAGACATTCGCTCCCGTAGCCAAGATAAAAACTGTTCGTACTCTTCTCGCAATATCTTCTGTTCGCTCTTGACACTTACTCAGATGGATGTGAAAAATTCTTCTTCATGGAGACTTCCAAGAAATAGTATATTTGAAACCTCCTCCTGGCGATTTAATCCCTGACAATAAGGTATGTCGCTTAAAAAAGTCTTGTATGGCCTCAAACAGGACATTGAAGGTGAATCAGTTTTAGGCTCGGCTGGCCCTCTCCCTCCATCGGTGGTCTTTTTAATGTTTCCTCAACAAGTAGTAGATAATATTTTTCAAGGGGTTACTGCTTATCAGAGGGTCCTGACTCTCCTGTATGGCCGTTCACTCCATCAGGAGATTTACAGTTAAATCAGCATGGGAAGCTAGCAGACCGTATTCTCCCAAGAAAGATTGGGCGAGGTGGGTTTGGCACGAGAAGTTGCCACCAAAATTTCTTCTGTGTTTGTGTGGAACTACTCAATAACTCTTCCGGTGGAAATTGCTATTCATCTAGGGGCATTCAGTTAGCTTCGAATTGCGTCTGCTGCAGAGAGGGATCGATCAGGGCCCTGCCGGTGAGTTCTGTCTCACCTTCTTCTGGATGGCGAGATAGCTGTTTCAGTGTGGAACTATTTTGGGAGGACTTCGATATCAACATTTTGCAGGCCTCCACGGTAGAAGCTAAGATTAAGCTATGGAGGAGGGCTTATACGGTC